>OU898278.1:124696423-125031423 GCA_918026665.1 Diabrotica balteata
TTAATTGGATTTTGAAACTTTTCTTTTCGGTACATTTCTATACATTAGTAACGGTCATTTCATTACTTTACGTCTGATTTTTTTTTCGATTCTTAAATCTTTATACAATACAAACGTTTATTGTTGAGCAACAAGTGCAAACATTTAATAATTTAGACCTTAAATAAACATACATATACTAGAAATAATTGAAAATATTTAGATATTAATCTAGATAATTTTACAGTAGTCCAGAGAAACACTGTAAACATACCCTTTTTATTATTATGAGCTTTTTAATATAATAAAATAGTAACATATCATAAGAAGACAATAGGAATAAAAAAAATTATTGTCTCAAAAAGTATATTTGAGTTATTCCACTTCTTATATTTGACAAGTGGCATATTGTGTCAAAGCCATCTATGCCATCAAAAACACAAAAGAGGGTAAAGCTACTGGACCAGATGAGGTGCCCATCGAATTATTAAAACTCATCGATGAAGATGTTATTGATGTACTGGTTGAACTCTTTAATCTAATATATCAGACTGCCACAATCCCCAGACAATGGGCTGCAATCAACCTTTGTAGCAATTCCCAAAAAACCAAGTTCAACAAACTTGCTCAGACCACAGAACAATAGCTTTAATGAGTCAGACAACTTAAAACATTTTTTGAAAATAATTCACAGCAGAATTGTTAAAACTCTTGAATATGAGATTAGTGACACACAATTTGGCTTTAGAAATGGTATGAGTACATGAGATGCTTTGTTCGGCTTGAATGTGCTGCTCAGAGATGCATGGACATGAATCAGGATATGTACTTATGTTTTGTAGACTTTGAAAAGGCATTTGATAAAGTTCAACATAAAAGCTTGTAGATATACTTAAAAAGCAAAAATATTGACAGTCGTGATCTGAAAATTATATCTAATTTATATTGGAATCAAACTGCCAAGGTAAGAGTTGACAGCCAGTACAACCGAAAATATCAAAATACAGAGAGGAGTCCGCCAGGGTTGCGTGCTGTCCCCACTACTTTTCAATGTCTACAGTGAAGCGGTATTTCAAGAAGCGCTCTCAGACTCAATAGAAGGTATATCTATCAATGGAGAAGTTTGAATAACTTACGTTTTGCAGACGATACAGTAATAATTACGGATAACAACAATGATTTACAGAACCTAATGCAACGCCTTAATGAACGCTGTGCATGATCATGACTAAATCTGCACATGCAAATATCCAATTGACTATTGAAGATACTGGCAATTGAGAATGTTAATAACTATAAATATTTAGGAACATGGATAACATCAGATGTAGACCAAACCAAAGAAATTAAGACACGTACTGAAATAGTCACGTACATCATTTATTAAACTTAAAAAGTTTCTTTGTTGTCGGGATATAAGGTTAGAACTACGCCTGAGAATGCTTCGACGTTACGTATTCTCTACTCTTCTTTATGGTCTGGAAGCTTGGACACTAAAACAAGTTCATCTGAATAAGCTGGCCGCCTTTGAATTTTGGTGTTACAGAAGAATCCTAACGAATATCATGGATTCAAAGAATGTCAAACATGGAAGTAACTAGAAGGATAGGAAATGAGGCGGAAATAATATTAACTATTAAAAGACGAAAACTTGAGTACATGGGACATGTGATGAGAGGGCAAAAATACGCATTATTACAACTTATTATGCAGGGCAAAATCCGAGGAAAGCGAAATATGGAAGACGAAGAATATCCTGGCTTAAGAATTTAAGGGAATGGTTTGAATGCAGTAGTGCAGAACTTTTTAGAGCGGCAGTCAACAGAGTCCGCATAGCCATGATGATTTCCAACCTTCGATAGAAGATGGAACTTAAAGAAGAAGAAGAATATTGTGTCATGACAAGTGAATATTAAGTGTTGACAAAAACCTTACAAATGAAATAGATGAAGTTCATATCGAGCTGATTAAACTTATACACAATGACAATTTAAGTGTAATAACTATACTGTTTACAGCATATACAAATTAATTACTATTTAACTGGGAATAAGCCACAATTAAACATACAAATTCGTTTATTGACGTT
Source organism: Diabrotica balteata (assembly GCA_918026665.1). Lineage (NCBI taxonomy): Eukaryota > Metazoa > Arthropoda > Insecta > Coleoptera > Chrysomelidae > Diabrotica > Diabrotica balteata. The sequence goes on from OU898278.1 coordinate 124,698,492, forward strand.
TCAATTTCCACTTCGGAAATCGTTCTCGTTTCCACTCCGGTAGGTTGTAAGTAGGTTTATTGTATTAACTAAAACTTCAACTTTAGTTAATACAATAAAACTTCCACACCATTTAGTCTGTTACCACCTATTCAGATATTTATGTTCATGAACTTATAACTTAAAATTTTCACATTTACTAGGTACCAAATGTTGTTTTTTGACATACAGGGCCTCTATAATTGAGTTATAAGTTAAATATAATGTGAACATTATACTAAAAAAGTTTTATTTTATTAATTCAAGAACACTTTCAATTTTAAATAAATACATTCATATCTAACCATTAACAATAAAATTTCTAGAACTCAACCTCCCACATGTGTCTAGTTTCTATTTTCTGGGTACCAAATGTTTGAGAAACATAAGGGGCCTTATACTAAAACCTTTTTCACTACATTACTGCACACATGTATAAGTGGTTGCCTACCTACAACCACATATTTTTTCTTTCCACATCTCATCTTATATAGGTACATACATTTAAACAACAACATTGATGGTTGATATTGTTATATTAATTTATTTTATTTTTACAATTTTAAATAACGTTGGCTTTTGTCTTAAGTAGAAACATACAGTTATATTAACTGCTCTGTTACAACTTCCGTCATAACTTAACAACATTGTCATTAAATGTCATTCAGTTGCTCCCATACAGTCTTCGTAGACACACCGTCGCAGGACTAGCAACTTCAAGGTGGAGTCATATGTCGCCATGTTACCTAATCCAACGGTAACTTTAACATCTTAATTCATTATAAGAAATTTTGTAAACTGAATGTAATTAATTATTTATTAACGGGTTTTTAACCATATATTTAGTGGCTACATTCATGTACTCCTAGTAAGTATTAACCACATTTTGTATTAACCTTAGTCAAAAATTTTAAACCTATGTTCTTTTTAATTAAGTCGCTACATATTTTCCTAGGACACTAATGATGGAATATGGATTCCGAAAACGTTTTGTCTGTTTAACTTAGCCCGTTTGGGTTCTTTAGTATATACCTTTTACAAAGGATTTTTAACAAATTTTTTAGTATATGGTATAAAGCCAACTACAGGAACGTAGATTCCTTGTGGATTACTACCATATCTATTATTCTGAGGACGACACAACAAGAAACATAAATGACGTAACGAAAATAGTAAAAATGGAAATAGCTAAAGCAGTAATAGGACTTACGCCCATATCAGACAGAGTTGTGGTACTGAAAATTAACTAAGTTTCTCTAATGTAAATATCATTCAGGTCTACATACCCACATTAGAATCCACTAAAGAAGAAATAGAAAATTTCTATCAGACTCTAGAAGACTCTCTAAAACTGACAAAAAATATGAATTATCATGGGCGGTTTCAATGCCAAATAGAATTAGGTACAATTGAGAACGTCGTAAGGACATACGGTCTAGGTATAAGAAACAAAAGAGAAGAAAGACTCATTTAGTTCTGCCAAGAGACGGATATGGTTGTAACGAATACACTTTTTTAAATTATACCCAAGAAGGCTTTCTACAAAGCACCCGGTGAAAAGGAGCATGGCTGATGGAAAACTGTAGGGAAATTAAAACAAACATGACGATTAGCATATGCAGAAAAAAAAATTAAAGAGGTACAGAATACCAGAAAAAAAAAACGTAATACAGGCAGAGCTGAAGATATTAAAGGTCAGATTTTGACTCTTATTAAAGATAAACTACGAAGATGGAAAGAATATATGCAAGAATTATTTGAAAATTCAGCACGAAGTCCGACTGAAATAAACAATTCCTATAGTCCAGAAATAACAAACGAAGAAGTAACTATGGTCATTATGTTTATTTATTATCATCGTTGGTGCTACAGCCCTATAAAAGAGCATGGATCTTCCCAAGTATATTACCCCAGTCAGTTTTATCCATTGACAACTGTTGCCAGTTTGTTGCGCTTAATTTTCTGCCATCCTCATCTACACCATCCCTCCATCTAAGTTTTGACCTACTCCTACTTATACTTTCCACAGGTTGTGACATAAGGATTCTTCTAGGAGGGTTGCTCTGCTGTGATCTTACCAGATGTCCTGCCCATCTTATGTTTATTAAAGATGGAAAATCAACAGGAGTTGGTGAGATGCATGATGAAATTTTAAAGCTATTAGAAGCACACCAAATCACAGCTCTTACGAGGCTATTCAACAACATCTACGAGACTGATTACTTACCAAAATATTGACTACTATCAATATTCATTCCACTTTTTAAAAAAGTCAACGCAAGAAAATGTGCAGAACATATATTAATCAGTTTGATGAGCCATGTACTTAAAGTACTATCATTCATCATCATCATCATCATCAATTAGCCTATGTTTGTCCAATGCTGAACGTAGGCCTCCCGTAACATTTTCCACCTATTTCTGTCTTGGGCTTCTTGCATCCAGTTTGTGTTGATGCGCTTGATATGATCTGTACATCTAGTCGGTGGTCGTCCTCTGCTTCGATATGCATCTTGCCTTGGTCGCCATTCCAGAATCTTTCAGAACTATCATTCACTCGCATATATACACCAAATTAGACGAACACCTGAGTGAAGTTTAATTTGGATTCAGAGCCGGACTCGGAACGAGGGTAGCATTTTTTAGTTTGTGAGTTCTACTACAGAAAGTCAGGGATGTCAACTGCGATGTGTATGCATATCTTAGCCAGTTCATTAAACTGTCTTATTATTCTTAGTCTATTATCCAATGAAATATTTTTTAAAGCATTTTAATCTGTAGCACATGCAGGCCTTTACCTGTAGCATGACTATTTAGCTTAATTTATTTCATGACATCTTTTATACGGCCATAACTTTTTCTCTTCTTTATTGTTTTCGAAACGACAACTTCGCTACTTCCATTATAACTTTGATTACCTTCAAACTCGTTATTCGTTATAACACAACAATAAACTTGACTTAATACTTTTTTAAACTGAAACAACTCTTCAAAATACCAAACGTGTCTCACCAAGGTCAGAGACCCTACTATAGTCAGAATCCAGAAATCTAGGCAGTAAATTCTTGGAAGTAATAGTGATGGTTCATTGCTATTGTAGCTCTTCCAATGGCGTACGAAAAATATCATAAGAAGTTACGACAAAGCTACATGTATTAAATAAATATGTACTTATTTATAATTATGTTAATTTTACTATGATTACTGTTGACATTTGGGTTATTATATATTAAATATAATATACATGGTGTTTGGTAACGAATGGCCATAACTTAGTCTTAGATTCCTGAGATTAAAATAGGCAGATTTAAACTAACTTACTTTAGTACGGCGTCTAGAAAACTTCATAAGTTGGCAAATAGCACCTGAACAGGCTGGATTTGTAAAGGGCAGAGGTACTAGAGAACAAATCCTTAATGTACGAAACATCATAGAAAAAGCCAGAGAATACCAATTCCGATATTTATATGTTCGTCGATTATACAAAGGCCTTTGATAATGTTAGATGGGGCAAACTATGGAACATATTAACGACAATGGGTGTACCTAAACACTTGACTCACCTTATTAGCAAACTGTATCAAGATAACCTGGCATATATTCGAATGGACGGATATCTGTCTGACAAATGCACTTTGGAGAAGGGAGTACGCCAAGGATGCGTTTTATCTCCATTATTATTTAACATCTATTCGGAGTTCATAATGCGCAGAGTTTTGGATGGTTGGGAGGGAGGAGTAAACCTAGGTGGTGTTAAGATATCTAACTTGCGTTTCGCAGACGACACTACACTTCTAGCCTCTACTCCAGAAGAAATTACTAAATTATTAAAAAAACTCGAGGTAGAAAGTGCTAAATTTGGACTCATGGTTAACTACAACAAAACCAAAATCATGGTTATTGATCGCCAACAACAGTTTCCTGAAACCCAAACTATTGCGGGATGCGAGGTAGGCTCATCTATGATATATCTTGGAGCTCTAGTTACCAACACAGGCAGTTGTGAATCCGAAATTAGAAGACGCATTCAACTAGCAAGAGCAGCAATGAGTGAACTAAACGGGTCTGGCGTGATCGTCACATTACTATGACAAACAAAAAGAGACTCGTTTCAACTCTGGTCTTTTCCATATTTTACTAATGCATGCGAGACATGGACAGTCAAAGAATCAGATCGACGACGTATAGACGCCTTTGAAATGTGGACATGGAGACGCCTGCTTCGAATTCCATGGACGGCTCGCCGTACAAATATCTCGGTTCTGGATGAAATTAAACCGGATCAGCGTCTCTCCAGTACCGTTTACTCTAGAATTTTAAAGTTCTTTGGCCATATCCATCGAAGTGATCACAAAATGGAGCGGTTGGTGGTCCAAGGAAGGCCTCAGACTCAACGCCAACGCGGAAGATCTCCACAGCGATGGGCGGACATTACTAAAAAGCTTCTCAATAAACAGTATACTGAGGCAATACATATAACTGATGACCGCGACCAGTGGAGAAATATTATCAATCAAACTATCCGAGCTGCTGAAGCCCAATTATGAACCACAACATATCTACTAAGATGCTAATGACTGTGATGATGACTTTAGTACGAAATTTAATAAATAAAGGGTGTCAAAGTTAAACTTTTATTTTTGAATATTTCGTGATAGGCATGGGATAACAACACGAAATTTTGGTAAGCTGGAGTTTTTTGGGACGACAAATCAAACTTCGCTACTAAAAATGATGAAGGACGCCACATACATCTTTCAGTGCTCGTTTAATACGTTCAATTTTCGACAATCAATCTCCCACTCGACATACTTTTAGAATCAAAACTTTTATACGGTTGGAGCCATCACCAATGACTGCCTGGCGTAAAGGTGAAATAATCAACTGGCTCTCCTCAAAAAAATATACCATTCGATGACAACATGTTGAAAGTACAATTATTAAACCTCGCGAGGATACATATACCCGTTTTCAAGAAATATGCAGTCGATGAAATGGCTCGTGCAAACAACATAATTGTACATCGCCTCCCTCCTATTCTATCCCCTCCTATCATTGTCAAATGAACCGTATCGAGCTTATATGGGCTCAAATAAAAAAACCAAGTGGCAAGGGAAAACTTGAGTTTTAAAATGGAGGAGGTGAAGTGCTTGTTAGCTACTGCTATACAAAATGTCACACCTGAGTCTTGGAAAAATTGTATAAGACACACTATAAAAGAAGAAGATAGAATGTAGGACTTAGACACAAGAGTGGACATTTCGGTTGAACCATTAATTATCAATGTAAATAATAGTGATCGCGATATCTCTATCATCAGCCGACGAGTCGTCTTCATATGATCATTAATATTTTAACTTCCTATGGAGGTCGAACCATTTTATTAAGATTACTGCAGGGTAAATCTCTCTACCTCCCTTTTTGATAATTAATTTTTGTAACAAACAAGAAATGTCTTTAAAAAAAAAATTATAGTTTGTCATTAAATATCATAGAAAGTTTCTTCGTCTGGTATGTTTTGTACAAAATTATGGAATTTTGAAAGTAACTGTTTTTTCTGTGATAAGAATATACACTTCAAAGTTAAATATAAGTCTCATATCATATTATATTAAGATTAATTTTTAAAAGTCACTGCAACAGTGTAAATGATGCGCTACTGAATGCTAAGCTAGGAAGTCAATGAGCAATTTATCTCTCTCTATATTATGACAACGTTGATCTACTATTCCTTTCTACCGGTCCTAGAATGCGATGTTGTCATGTATGAATTTTACAAAGAATATTATCGTACTTTAGATGTTTTCTATATATAAGTAATTGTATATAAATATAATATTATACATAAATATTGATGTTACTAAATACATTTTATTATATACCTTAACAAATACAAAACGATCATTAATATGATAATTTTGCTGCATGTCAATGATTAAATTATAAATTGCTAGAATATCTATCATAACAAACTGGCAACGATCTTGTTGGCTTATCGCATTCACAGTTCGGAGAATTTACTGCCTACAAATTTGATTCTCAAGTATAATAATAATTGCTACCTGACTGTGCTGCGTCCACCACCATAGTCTTAGGACCCTGATAGTTCTTTCATTTGCGCGCTCTGACTTAAATCATTCTTCCCACTTATGTTGTATATTTCTTCCTCTATTACATCGAACTGAGAGCATTTTTGTTAGTAGTGTTTTTTGTGGTTAAAAGGAAAACTGAATTTCGGTTTTTTGGACTGAAAACCGTTTTACCCTTTGAGGCTTCAATTGTTAAATAATTGTAATTTTGTACTATTTATTTCATCGAATACGGTATCATATATAGCCTGTTGCAAGCTATGCTTAAAAGAAACTATTCCGTGACTACAGAAATAGATAACCATGTACAATCATTAAATATATTTTCAAAATAAAAGATATTTAATGCAGATCTTTCCTTATATTCATCAAATGCACTGAAGTAAATATCGTTCGTGTCTAAAGAATCTATGCTTTTAACTAAACTATAACTACTTGCATTATATAATTTTCCGTGACAAAGTAACGGCCAATCAACAGAATCAGTTATGGCTAATGGCTTACTGATGTCAGCCTAGATATCATCTACATTTATTACAAACACAATGTTGTTTGCCATGCGATGCAGTTATTTAACGAACAACGATATTGTGCATGTTAAAACATAATAGTGTTTAAAAGGATTTACTGATAGTGAATTATGATTATTTTTTTCCTTTAAAAAATTTAATTAGTGTGAAAGTTCTATAAATTTATATTTGATCAATGAACTGAGAATTTTTTTGAGACTAATTGTTTTTGTTGTCACTGGTTTTGTAACGAGTTCGTTAGTTTAATAATCCATAAACATTCTTAAATACAATTTTAAAATCCCAATCCTCTTAATGATTTTCTGAATTTTAAAATTTAAGCTGGTATTAAACAGCGACACCTACGGCGCTGTAAGGCGACATGACCATCCGGCTAGTAATTAGCGCTCATTCTGGTTATAACTTTTTAGAAAACAACTTCGTTTAATAGGGGAAAAAGGTAGGCGACAGAGGCCGGCTAAATTTATTTAAAGAATATTAATTTTGTTGGGGAAGAAAGAATAAGGAGTTTTCAGTTGTTTTGTAGTGTAAAATCGTTGATTTAAGAAGCTACTTCTAGTCGGTGAGTTGATACAATTATAAATAAAAAAAAGTGTAAAAACTATCAGCCATGTTAACTTCGATAATATCGTCACTTTTCCTTGATAGCGTAATATCTATCTGTCATTATTCACATTATTTCCTTAAGAAACATTCTGGATTTAAATATAATAATGTTATAAAATCATATCAATTTTCTATTTTATTTCCCAGCCTTAAAAACATATAATTATGCATCGTTAAAAGTATCTATTATCTACTAAGACTATCTGTAAGAATATTCTGCCTTATACCCTTCTTTTATATTCAAAAATATATCCGTAGCAAGTGTTTCGTTAAAATTATCTATTTGATCAATTTATTTTACATCAAATATTGTCAGACCATGCGAAGGTCACATCTACAAAATTATTACAGCTTTTTTCTTGGATACAAGTTTCCCAGTAACTTTTTTGTCATATTTTTCAAGTCATTTCATTTGTTAATAAACTTGTATTTTTCCCTTCTTTTATTAAGCGTAAGGATCAACTGTAACACAATTGTTCTTTTTAGCCTACCCCAAGAAGTTAAATCCAGAGTCAAGGATTTTTCTTTTCTTATTTTTGGGAATTGATTACACAAAGAAAAAAAATTACGTTTTGAATTTGCCCATTTGCCGTCTGTTCCATCAGAGGTCCAGAGCTCTCCCCGACTACTCTCGGACCACTTTAGAATACCAGCCCTAAAGACCTCCCTTATTTAGAGGGTGGAACATTTTTTAAAGATTTTATTATTATTATATATTTAAACGTTTGGACATTTATCTCGTCAAGATAGTGTCCTTATTACTTGTTACAATTACATTCAATTGAAAGCCAAAATACAGAGTTGCATCTCTGAGGCAAGTAAATTACCTTTATAGGTCAATCATTGCCATTTTTTCCCACATTTTGATTATTTGTAAATTTAGATCATCAAGGATCAGTTGGGTATAACCAGGGCATTAATTTTTTGTATATAATTAAGTTGACTGTACATAATTGGTGGTGGGTATTTTAAGATAAATTTATATTGTATATATTTCGCTAGGATTAAAGTTTTGGTGAAAATTAAATATTTCAATTCATACCTATATCCTTTTTTTATTTCAGCACATAGCTTTACAAGATACCTTGGAAAGTTTATGTAAATACTTTCCTGGTGCCCGCTCACATTTTGGAGCAACTTCTCCTAATCACTTTTATTTATCTTAGTTATATTCCTATAGTTTTTTTTATAACCTTGTCATTCATTTTCTTATTCTACGGTCTCTGTAGGGCATGCAAATTGGCCGAATCCTCCTTTGAGTGTCAAGTAGTCACTCTCCGGCAACTTCTGCTAGCCAGCTTTAAAATTATAAGTTATCTTTTACTTTACCCCAACTACTTGTGTTTCATTGCATGCACACTTTTGTTATATTCCTACACACTTTTGTTACAGTTTCTCTTAGTTCTATAAGAGCATGCATTGCATCGCCCTCGTTCTGGGAGTGTATTATCACAAAAAACTTATGAGTAATGCTTTTAATATGTGTATTTAGTACAAGTTGTCGGTCAGATAGCTCAGCGGGCTGTGCGGCTGCCTCTCATTCGCTTCACTGTCGAATGGTTTAGTGGAGGTGGGATCGAGCCCAAGCTCGTGTACAGAAAACAAAAAGTCTAACGCAGCAGTTTAAAATTCTAGATGAATCTGCGGCTTAGACTAGGATATGCTGGGATCTGATCGGCCTATGGTGGAGCAGTACGGCAAGAGATAAGGGCTTGCGGCTTGGTGATACTCCTCCATAGATCCCTACCGGACAGGCGTAACGCCTAAAAAACCGGATATATATATATATATATATATTTAGTACAAGTTAGCAGTAAAGAGATAAACTTATTTTTATTTTGCGCCGGGCAATTATCTGAGTAAACTATGACATGTTTTACCGTAACATGATTCCTCAAATAGTTTAGCAAACAACTACCTATTTCGTTAACTTCTCTATGAACTTCTCCTTCGTCACGTAAATACTAATATTCTTATTTATTATTTATATTGTAAACTGTAAAGTTATATGAGGCAAACCTTCTTTTATAAAAAAAAATCACTTTTGTCTCCGTTATGAACAACTTGAACTGTTTGCAAGTCAAAACAACTACTACAGTTGACGAAGAAGACATTTTTAAATCAAATTGTTTTTCTAATCGACTGGTTTGTTTCATTAATGTGATCATAGCTTTCCTGTGTTTTCAGCTTCTCTTCATTGAATAGATTTTTAAAATATTCACAGAAACATCATGCATATTTTTTGGCTGAAAAAACGAAAAACGAAATATTATACTCAGTATTGAAAATATTTTCATATAAATGCTTTTTAATAGGCTAATAATTATTTTCTCTACACTGCTTTACATACAATCAATACATTTTAAATAAGTTTAAGTCCCCCTGTAAATATGTTTTTTTGTGAGCGTACTCAGAAGTAATGAGATTCTATTACAGGGAAAGAATATATGTGCTTTCTTGCAAAATTCTTTTTTAGACGTCGATATTAAAAAAATAGTAATAATATTATAATATAAATATTAAAAATACAGTTTCATTAGCCGACATAATAGTAATAACGAGCTATAAGAAGGTATTCACTTCTGTACTTGTCACTCGTCGTTTATTTATTTCTATTCATTGTTTCCTTTCATTTCCTTTCATCTAACCTAACCTAAGTTTAAAATTATCATAAATTTATCATAAATTATTTAAATAGTTTTATTTATTGGAAAAATTACCTTCCATTGTGATTTTGTAATGATTACAAAAGTTTCTAGCTATAATAAATATATTTTTCACAGTTGAAAATGTATTGTAATGGTCGCATCAAAGTTTTAACATCGGCATTAATAGGACCACCAACACCAAAATGCATAAAATATGTGTGGATAAATTTACATAAAATTCAAACAATACCACCGTGGAAACAGAACGCCAATAAGTTATTTTAATAAATAGGGCTATTGTGGTTGTTTTATTGGTTAAATACAGTGAATGCTCAAAGCATACGTTGAAAGAATTTAAAATGTAATATTATTGGTACAAAGGATATTAAATGACTATTTTGCCATAATTCACGTTAATAGTTATTTTAATACAGGTATAAATAAACAAAATAGTTTTAACTTTTAATACAGGTATAAATATACTCCATTGGTTTCGTTATGTTGATGACTGATTAGTCTTCATTTCAGGTAACTTTAATTCAGCTAAACTATTACTTTCTAAAATTAATCAAATTCACCCCAATATCAAGTTCACCATGGAACTAGAATCTTCCAAGTCAATTAATTTTCTTGATCTCGCCATTACCAGATTAAATGACCACTTCGACTTCAGTATCTTTAGGAAACCTACACAGACTGACCATGTAATACCCTTCTCATCCAACCACCCCATGTCTCATAAATACTCTGCTTTTCACAGTTACATCCATCGCCTGGAAACCATTCCACTTTCTCATTCAAACTACACAAAAGAACTAAATATCATCAGACAAATAGCAGTCAACAACGGTTATGATCATAACATCATCAATAAACTCATTTATAGAAAACGTCGTAGGAACTTGCAGGAGACTGCGTTCCCCAGGGATCCTATCACCAAAGCCAATTATGTTTCACTCCCTTATCACCATGATAGTCTTTCTGGAGATATTAGAAATCTAATTAAACGTTCGGTTGAAAATATTCATGTTTCATTTAAAGTACCTAATAACTTGGGTCAGTATATATCCAATTCCAAAGACCCCACCAACTATATGAACCGTAGTGGTGTGTATAGATTAAAATGTTTTGATTGTGATGCTACCTACATAGGAAGAACATGTAGATCATTGTCTTCACGCTCTTTAGAGCACACAAAAAGAGAAACTACTTCCACTTTTTCTCAACATCTTAAAGAACACAACCACACTCTCAATATCCCAAAAGACGTCTCACTTATTCACAACATCCCACAAAAAAACTTTCTCAAACTAGACCTATATGAAGACCTAGAAATCATTAAAGAAAAACAAGAGAAGTCCAAATTGTGTCAATCGCCATGTTTCATTTAATCGAGACTTTCTTCCGCTCCACCGTCAATTATTCTCATAACTCATTATCAAACTTTACTTCTTCATTAGTATTTAAATTCTCATCCTTCTCTTATCATCTACTAATCATCCTAAGCCCTCTCAAACTTTGTTCAATATATCCAACTCCCCTTCTTTCCTCACTTCTATCTAGGCATCCAAACGTCAAATCTGACCTAATACCCAATATTCTCCATGTTCCTTCTCAACAAAATAAATTCAGAGCAGATCATGCCACTTCCTCTCCAAAAACAATTTTTCATTAATATACACCATCACCCACTCAACCACACATCTTCACCGTTTCATACTGCGTTTTTCATTTTCATTTACAACTTCTTTTTACTCATCCATTTTCCCTCAGGGTTTGGTTTTCATCTTCATTTAAACATCACACATCTTTAGTAAACTTGATAGATCCACCTTAAACACAACTACTCTTACATTTCCACATATTGTCACAATACACTCCATAAGCCTATTAACTTTTCACCTACCTACACTCTAACATATAACTCATCCCCTTTTACTTTTATATTTCTTAGGCACCAAATGTTCCTTTTAACATATAGGGCCTTTTGTTTTCTTGAGTTATAACTTGAGCAATGTAGGAACAATATCACACCTAACCATCTTTCAGCCATCAATTTTCTGTCAGTCTGGCATACTTGCCCACACACATAAACAACCTACCGTCTTTACTTTACACATATAACCAGTAATTCATGTTCACGTACTTATAACTTAAAAAAATTTTATTTATCTTTACTAGGTACCAAATGTAGTTTTTTGACATAGAGGGCCTTCCATACTTAAGTTTTAAGTTGAGTACTACACGAACACCACATTATGATCACATTCTTATCATATTTACATTTCAGCTCAACAACATATCTAAACACACCTCCACCTACTACATCAATACTCAATAATAAATCTTTTAGGACCCATCTTCCCACATGTGCCTTTTTACCATTTTCTAGGTACCAAATGTCTCACAACATACAGGGCCTTTTGACAAAATCTTTAGCTTAAAATAAATAGATCCTTACACATGTATAGTTGGTTGCCTATCAATCCTACAAAATTTCATAAATTCCAGTTGACCCACTTTAATTTTTAAAAAACCAATTTTCAATGTTTCAAATATAGCTATTTGATTAATTTACAATACAGATTACAATATTGATGGTTGATACTGTTACTTTATTATAATTTTAACTTTTTCAACTTTAAATAAGGCTGACATCTGTCATTTTTAGACAACTACCGTAAGTTACACTGACTGCTCTGACACAACATCCGTCCTAACATGTCAACAATGTCATTTTGATCAGTTGTTATCAACAGGTCCTCGTAGACACTTCGTCTCAGGACCATTTTACTCATGTAGAGTCATACGCCGCCATGTTACCTATCCAACGGTAACTTAAACATCACAAATTATAAATACTAATAATGTAAAACAACTTCAAATTTAACACATTTAAAGGGTTTTTACCCATATATTTTGGTGGCTACTAGCATGTACAACCGTAAGTATTAACCACATTTTGCTCTAACCTTTGTCAACATTTTAATTTAACGTTCTTTTTAATTAAAGTGGTTATATACTTTCAGGTTTGCACTGATGATGGATTGTTTAATCCGAAAACGTTTTGCAATGTGTTTGTGATAGCCCGTTTGGGGCATTTTTATATACCTTTTATAAAGGATTTTAAACAAAATTTTTTTAAATAAAATATAGTTTAAATTCCGTAAACTAATTTTCGAAACCAAATGCAGATTTTTGCTTTAATCTGTGCCTTCTAAGAATTGCAAGGCAAAACAGACGTTGATAAAGATGTTATTAGAGACATGGGGAATCTAAAATTTGCATTCCACGTCATATCTCCCCAGCTAAGCAAAAATCCTTAGCGAATTGGTTTCTGGTACTCGTTCAGAGTAATCGGAATAAAAAGAAAAGGACAGTTAAGATTTAATTTCACCTATACGGCTCAATGTAGCCGCTTATACGTCTATCGGCCTAATAGGCCTCGTCAGAACTGCAAATCATTGTTGCTCTGAACGTGAAAATAAATCTATTCTATCTTAGGAAGCAACTCTAACATGGCTTCGAATGGACGCAACTAGCGACATCTGATATTAAAATCCGTAAACTAATTTTCGAAACCAAATTCAGATTTTTGCTTTAATCTGTGGCTTCTGAGAATTGCAAGGTAAAACAAACATTGATAACGATGTTATTAGAGACATGGGGAATCTAAAATTTGCATTCCACGTCATATCTCCTCAACCAAGCAAAAATCCTTAGCGAATTGGTTTTAATTGGAATACAAATTTTAGATTTCCCATGTTTATAATAACAACTTTATCAACGTCTGTTTTGACTTGCAATTCTTAAAAGGCACAGTAAACACAGTCAAGACTCAAATTTCATGTTATAATTTTTGAAGATTAGGCTCTAGGTATCGAAACTCCATAGTAGTCACTTAATAAAATGTATACATTGTAATGATCTCATAAGAATTATAAATTGGTAAAAATCTTGCCACGATTATTTATGTAACGCCTTTATAACAACTGCGGCAAAATACAAAAACGGCGTTGAAAGGCTGCGCTCTTTTGTTTAAAACGCATCTTGATTTTCGTCGATGGGACACTCGGATTAAAAGATATCGAATTTAACCGTCGAGCTAATACAACTTTTATTGAACATTGATTTCGCGCTTGTAACTGACATTAAAAATTGCCGGTCGCTTTAAGTCTTGTTTCTGAGAAAACGATTCATTTTATACAAAAAATGCTAATGAACGTTTTTGTTTTGACATTCTCGGCAAAATTCAGCTTCTTCGTGTGATTTTTAGAGGTTCATTGTCATTTTTATCTCTAACGACTGGAGTATTAAGCGAATGGCAATTTTTATTTATCAAATAAATATTTTCTTCTATTTTCTGATTGCAGTAAAATGTATTTTGTAATAAATAAATTATATGCATTCTTCTTGTGTAATTATTATGATTCAAAAATTATATATTTTTTTGACCATCCTGTCAGTAATTTTGTTAATATCTATCACTAAATACAGAATTAAATAACGTTGTCGAGTGTTTTGTCTCTAATTCTATTAAAAATATATTTATTCCATAATGTTTCACTGTATAAGTAAAACCTAGAAATCATTACGTTAAAGTAGAGACGTTCAATATATTAATAATTGGAATTTTATAAGCATATTATAAACAAAACCCCTAGAAAATAATTTGAGAAATAAAATATTGACTGTTGTCAAATAAGTTAATTAAAACTTTCGACTTACTCTCTTCGTGTTGGATTTCATACCTAAAAAGCTATATTTCAGAAAGTTCATGTAACTGTACCTAAAAATATTTGAATAAACCAAAATCAGTAATTATTATTGAATCAAGTTATTCGGGAATAATTAGGGTATTCTATACAACAGCATGTATAATTCTGGATATATTTTGACTTAATCTCCACTAATTAAAATTAAATAAAATCGAAATGCAGTGCGCAAAAGTATGTAATTATTTAATATTTTATTCATTGATATTGTACTATAGACGTAAACTTAAAAGCCTTTAAAATTGTTATTAAAAAACAATCATCAAACTAAAAAAAAAACAACAAACATATTGTATTAAAATGATACAAAGAAAAGTAAATGCTAAACGTGTCTAAAAACTCTTTTACAAAACTCACTCTTGTGCCGATTTCATTTAAATCATGTCAAACAGCAAGATGGTACAATGACAGGTTAACCAATGCAAGTTATAATGTAAACTGCTCTTTCGTTTTGACCATATCACTTTGAGTATATTAGTTATATTATTGTATATTTGAAGGAAGTACAACATTTCAAAAATTAACTTAAGAGATGGATTCGACCGTTACTTGGAATTTTTTTTTTTATTTAGCTTTACGTATCTCGACAGCGTAGGTCACTGACACAGGTACAGTTTTATTACATTACATTACAGGAATATACAGGAACATTAATAAAGAAATCAATAAAGAAATACATTAACTATTGGTACAATTATTAATTATCAAATTCTAAACTACGCTTAGATTTCGATAGAGTTCAAAGATTCTTTTTTCTTTCGTTATTAAAGTGGAGGCAGTCTACGAGAATATGTTTAACAGATAGAATATTACCACAATGTGTACATGTAGGTGGATCTTGGGGAGTCATTAAATGTGTATAAGTTAGTCTTGTAGAGCCGATTCTAAGTCGGCGAATTAAGATTTGTTTTTTTTTTAAACACGATCAGTGCCAAAATATAATTTTTAGTTTTGTTTATGTTTAGAGTGACTTTCCGATTGGAGAGCTGGAATGCACAAATTTGACGAAGGATGTCGGCAGTCCAATTTGCTAGAGTTTTTTAGTCAGTTCTGCATGTCAGATTTAATTGAAGGCCTTTTGGACGTCTAAGAAGATGCCTATGTTCCGGATTGAATTCGAATTAAAAGTTATGTATAACAAAATATGCCTCTAGGGATTCTACGAGTCTCTCTTTGAGAATTCTCTCATAGGCTTTACCTAGACTATTTAAGAGACTAATTGGTCTATAAGATTCTGTGCTGGTTCTGGTCTGCACTGGTTTAGGGATTATAATAGTGTTGAATACTTACCCTATATGGGGTAGGAAAGTGTCTCAATATTAGACATGCATTGATTATGTTTATAGGAATGTTATATAGACTCGGTTATATGCTATTTTGATGAGGGAGTCTTAAAATATTTTATACTTTCTGATTATTCTAGGCTTAGTTTAGATTTTTGTAATAATTCTCGGTGGAAGCGTTGGACTATACAGATTATAGTTTGTGAGTGGACTTGAGATGGATAAAGCTTCTCGAAGATGACTTTAATTTTGGAGATTCCAATATTAACTAGATTCATTTTTGATATATTGCCTACCTTGTGGAAGGTTGTGGTTGATAAATTCGTAAAATAGTTTCCAATTACCTTAACGATAATCAATTGCCTTTTCATAATCAACGAAGTCAGTGTATAAGTTAAAGTGATATTCATTGGCTTTCCCTATTAGCGTTTTGATCCGCTGTAAGAAGATGATCCGCTGTACTGTAACCCTTTTGGAATCCCGCCTGCTCTACCAGTTGATAGCTATCGAGCTTCGACGTTAATCTGTTAGTTATTGCTCTCATAAACAACTTGTACGTTTGGAACAGCAGAGAGATTGACCTATAGTTCTTTAAATCTCCCCTCTCTCCCTTTTTCGAAGAGAGGTATAGTCAAAATTTCATTACAATCATCTGGGACTTCTCCTCTGTGAAGACATTCGTTGAAAATTTTTTTTAATTCTTCGAGAATAATTTTACTCCCCTCCTTCAACATTTCTACAAGTATTCCATCTGGAATCGGAGCCCTATTATTCTTTTTTGTGCCATAGCTTGTTTTATTTCAAAGGATTCTAGGTTAGGAAGTATTTTTGAGTTGACATTCGTTATCTTTCTCTTAAGATCTTCCTTTGCAGTGTTATCTGGGTTCTTGTTTGAGGAATATAAATCACGATAAAATGTTTGAGTAACTTTTAGAATTTCGCTCTTATTTCTTTTCCATCTTTATCCTTCAATGAGATTATTATAGGCTTTTCTAAGTTTGGTCTTAAGCATTTTAGGCCTCGCTTTTGTATTATTTTTTCTACATTGTTTTCATTGTAGATCCTAAAATCTTCCTTTACTCTTTTGTTTATTTGCACATTCAATTCTTTGAAACCATTGGTGTTTTGCTTTCGTTCGCTTGGATATTTGTGTTTCTTTTCAATCAACCGTTTTGTTTCATCACTTATTCAGTCTTCTTTATTTTTCGTTTTCTTTGCAATAGTCAGTCCTGCTTCCAAGAGCTTTCTTTGCATTTCTTTATTAATTGTGTTCATTTAGGAATATTCTAGTTGATAATGTTCTACAAATTATTTTCTTAAGATTTCTCTGTACACATCTCTATTTTGTCGTATTTTAGTTTGATCTATCTGATTACAATAATTGTGTGGCTTGTTTGTACTGGTTTTCGTCTGTTTAATATGAATCCTTGCTCTTAAAAGGCGATGATCACTGCTAGTTGTGAATCAATTAAGAGCAGTTATATCTTCAAAGTGAGAGTAGCCAGATATGGCGAGAATTTCACCGAGTGATTGCCGGTATAAGCAATCTCCTACTTACCGACCAACGACTTCGGGCGGATGAGTTAGTAAGTAGTAGGGCACTCTTTTGTCCTGAGGTTGAGAAATCGGCCTCGAAGGCGGATGAACAAAAAAAAAACTGTCAACGGCATACGAATGTAGAAGGCAAGGGGAAACCACTACTTTAAAGATTCTACACAGATATCCCTAGTACAATTGTCATGGCTGTACAAAAAAGTAACTCTGTTACTGATCATGGATATCGGAGACCAAGATCCGGCAGGGTAGGTAAATCACACATAGACCACAGGGCCTCTCAGGTCGATATTAAACGAAATCCCTGTAAAATACCCATTAGAAATACATCGTCCAAAAGAAGACTAAAATCGACAGAAAGTGTATGAAAATAGGTACCTGGAATGTTAAGTCGATATACCAAGCAGGTAAAGTCCATAATGTCATTCAGGAAATGGAAAGACTTAACATAAAAATATTAGGACTAAGTAAAACCAGATGGCCCAATTCAGGTGACATATTAGTAGGCCAAACAAAGATATACTACTCTGGTAATGACAAATACGCAAATCATTGGAACAAAGTAGCGATATTAGTTGACAAAACTACCCAGAAATATGTAACTGGCTTCTTACCCATCTCGGATAGAGTTATGATGGTAACACTAAAAACAGCTATAACGTCATCATAAACCAAATTGACTACCTTCTCATCTGCAAACGATACCGAAATTCCATAAAACCAGTAAAATCATACCCCGGAGCTAATCTGAGATTAGATCACAACCCAGTTGTAGGAAGGTTTAGAATTAATATAAAAAAGATTTAGAGAAATGGTATTTAGGAAATGGCATATATTAAAAGATGCTCTTATACGCACATGTGAGACAACACTAACATCTACGCTGATCAAGAACAAAAATGAATGGATGATCGATGAGATTCTTGATCTTATGGAAGCAAGAAGATCCTATAAAACCAAAGACAAAAACAAATATAATATTATACACACAGAAATAAGGAGAAAGATCAGAAATGCAAAGGAAAGATGGTATAGTGACAGATGCGAAGAAATTGAACAGTTAATAAAGAGACATGATAAATTAAACCCTCATAAAAAAATTAGGGAAATAACGGATACTAATATGAAGAAAAAATCAAACATACTGCTGGATAAAAACGGCAAAATAATTATAGACGTCGGTAAAAGGCTTAAAAGATGGCAGGAATATATTCAAGAGCTATTTAAAGACGAACGGACTGAGATAGTACTAAAGCAGGAAAAGTTCAACAGGTCTACAGTACCTGTAGACATAATACGGTTAATAGACGAACAGCAAATTGGAATATTAGTCGACTTATTTAATACAATATACAGTACAGGAATCATTCCCAGAGATTGGCTGATATCAACATTCATAACACCACCAAAAAAACCAAATGCAAAATAATGCCAAGACCACCGGACAATAAGTTTAATAAGCCATACGCTCAAAATATTTTTAAAAATTATACACTGGAAAATACACAACAAACTTTAGCAGGCCATAAGTGACACACAATTTAAATTTAGAAATGCACTGGGAACGAGGGAAGCCCTGTTCGCTATGAATGTATTTGTGCAAAGGTGCATGGATGTTAATCAGCCAGTATATATATATATATATATATATATATATATATATATATATATATATATATATATATATATATATGTGTGTGTGTGTGTGTGTTTCTTGGATTACAACAAAGCCTTCGATAAGGTCAGACATAACCGTCTTATCAAATTACTTGAAAAGAAAAACTTAACTATGAGAGATATCAGGATCATTAGCGCTATCTGTTATAATCAGATCGCTGTGGTAAAAGAGAACAACTTTTCAAATAAAATACAGATTGAGAGGGGCGTGAGGCAGGGCTGTGTCCTGTCTCCTACTTTGTTTAATTTGTATTCAGAGGAAAAAAATCCAGGAAGCACTAGAAGAACTAACTGTGGGAATAAAAGTAAATGGCTGACCAATCAATAATATACAGTTTACCGACGACACTATTTTATTAGCGGAATGTCTTGAGGATTTACAACAAATAGTTGACAGAGTGTAAGAAGTCAGTGAAGAAAGCGGACTGTCCCTAAACACAAAAAGACACAATTTATGGTAATTACAAAAGCCCAACAGCGCCAAGAAAGCAAGACAATACATGGAGATCAAATTAAAAAAGTTATATCTGAGTGAAAAATATAAATATCTGGGTACAATAATTAATGAAAATAATGAGTACACAGAAGAGATTAAGGCAAAAATAGGAGAGGAAAGAAATTCTTTTAACAAACTGAAAAAAGTACTCTGCAGTAGGGACATTTCAATTTCTTTAAAGATAAGACTTCTAAGATGCTACGTGTTCTCCGTATTACTTTATGGGTTGGAGGCTTGGACTTTAGATGTTAGAAGAAAAATGTTTCGGACAAATTGGAAGCCTTCGAGTTATGGGCCTACAGAGGGATATTAAGAATAAGTTGGGTAAATACAGTCACGAATGTCGAGGTGTTGAGAAGAATGGGTAAAGATAAAGAGGTCTTAAATACAGTTACAGTCAGAAAACTGCAATATCTGGGACATGTTATGAGGGACGAGCGTTATAACTTGCAATTAATAATGCAAGTAAGAATACAGGGTAGAAGGAGTCGCGGATGAAGACGTATCTCCTTGTTAAATAATTTGAGAGCTTGGTTTAAGGTTTAACTGCACCTCTGCTGACCTCTTTAGAGCAGCGTCGTCGAAAGTGCGAATTGCCATGATGATTGCCAACCTTCTTAGAGGAGATGGCTCGTGAAGAAGAAGATATCTTCAAAAATGGCTTTGTTCCACCACAAAAAGTGATCGATCCCGCTTTTCGTCTTTTTATCGGGACATGTCCACGTCAGTTTTTCGGTTTGCTGGTTTCTTGAAGTGTGTGTTCATGGCATATAAATTTTGTTGATCTAAAAGTTATATAATTTTTCTCCTCTTTTTCGTGTTCCATAACCATGCATCCATATTTTACTTTCAGTATTTTCTTATTTTTTACTTAATTTTGCGTTGAAATCTTCTATAATGATGGTGTACTTTGTATCATTTTCTTTTAATGCTGTTATCAAATCTTCGTAGAACATTTCAACTGCCTCTTTCTGATGTGTTGCTGTGGGAGCGTTTACTTAAAATATATATATATATATATATATATATATATATATATATGTATATATGTATATATATAGTTTACATAAAAAAATTAAATTAAATATATTTCCAACCACATACACACATAAAATTTTTAAGCAAAAACTAGTGAAATAGTTGATTTAGACAAGAACTAATCTAATTTAATCAACCAATATAGTTTTCAGTTTGCAATTAATAAAGTGAGAGCAAATATTTTCAATTTTTAAGGTCATGCTCATGTTTATGTTTTTAATTGTTCATATAATATATTAGATATTTCACTAATTAATATTACCGTATTGATATACCTAAGTGATATAGACATTAATAAATAACACCACTTGCCGTTTGACAAATTCATAAAATTCAGTAAACTGTAAGCTGCTAACGCTCGCCAAAGCGCTGCCCCCGATACGACTCTAGGGGCCCCGTTTTCTAGCGCTTTCGATGGCAATAAGACTTTCAAAAATATACTAATTAACACAAAACAATCAAGGCAAACATTACAGTTAACACCCAATTAAAAACACCTAAAACAGTTCAAATCAGTGATAAGAACAACAACCCAAACCAACTCACTACATCTTACTGATTAATGATCAGATGATACTTGCCTTTTAACCATAACTTCAAATGATTTCCTTAAACGGTGCATCATTACCTCGCTGCAAAAAAATCATTGTTGTTACATATCCAGCATTTTCATTATGATGCTACTCTTTTCATCTAAAGTCAAACCGCATGCTTGATGTATATACTGTTCTAATCTGCGTTTTACTAAGATTTATATCGTTATTATTTTAGTTGGTTTATTTCAAAGTGAAAAGTATGTATTGAGAAGCTCAGTCTTATTTAAAATAATTTGTTATCATTTTGTATGTCGTGCAAATAAAATTAGGAACAATAATAAAAATATTGTTGTTTTAACTGGTCAAATAAAACTTCATACATAAAACCCAACCTGTGTTTTATGTATGAATAATGTAATAAATTTAACATAGTAGGTAAAAATTGAATACTAAACATTAAAAGATTTTCGCAAGGAAAGTGAAGTTCCTGTAGTCGGCTGTATACCATTAATTACAAAAATTTTAATTAAAAAAATCGGTATATATATACCATGATTAGTGCTGCTACTAGGTATAAATCTGTAAAGCCACTGGGTAAAATCCCTTTAAATATTATTACATTAAATCACGAACTAGAACTTCGAAGATTTTTAATTGACGAAACCAAAATCAAGATTTTTGCTTTAATCTGTGCCTTCTAGGAATTGCAAGGCAAATAGACGTTAATAAAAGTGTAATTAGAGAAAATGGGGAATCTAAAATTGCATTCCACAACATATCTCTTCATCTAAACAAAAATCCTTGACGAATTGGATTCTCGTACTCATAAAGAGTTTATCGAAATAAAAAGGAAAGACAGCTAAGATTTGATTTCACATATAGTGCCTCTGTATATTCGCTTATACATATTTCATCATATAAGGAATCTTTGGAGCGGCTATTTAGAGAAGCTCTGAATGTGAAAACAATCTTTCCTGTCGAAATGGAAGCAACGATAAAATGGCTTCGGTATGGACGTAATAGCGACATCTGATATTAAATTTAATTACGCCTTTATCAACGTCTGCTTGCCTTGAAATTCTTAGAAGGTACATATTAAAGCAAAAATCTGGATTATGGTTTCGTCAGTTAGAAATCTTTGGATTTCTGGTTCGTGATTTAATGTCAGATGTCGCTACTGCGTCCGGATCGAAGCCATTTTATCGTTGCTTTCTTTTCGGCAGGAAAGATTGTTTTCATGTTCAGAGCTTCTGTGAATAGTTTCTTCGAAGATTCCTTTTAGAATGAAATAAGTATAAGCGAATATACAGTGGTACTATACGTAAAATTAACTTAACTGTCTTTCCTTATTATTACATTGTAGCATGTTTAAATTCATTATAACTATCGAATATTTAAGGTATACAATTTTTTTGGTACGCTACTGTCTATGTATAAAATTTCATTTAAAAGTTGTTTACAAAAACGTGTTTGCTACGCATTCAATACGTACTACGCGTAATAAAATAATTCTTATATTACGTCCTAGTTCTACAATTTTAAAAGCAAGAAATGATCAAGGTCAAATTCTGCCTTGAAAAAGAATTTTTATTCACCCGCTGCGAAGACTTGTAGTGAGATAAAAGGAAACGGTATAAGCCGGTGGAAAGACTGAGGAAGGTCAAATTTAGGTTTGGGAGAGATTTTATTGAGAGCAGATGCTGCGTGTTTAGTTTGAAGGAACCGACAAATTTGAAAAAATGAATTATACTTAATGTAATGTGTCAATTTTGAAAAAGTAATCACTGCTTTTTGTTTTTATGTATATGTCTCTCACCTAAGAGATTTGCGTCTAAGAGATTTGCAGCGTTTCCAACAACTTGAAAGGATAATCACATGGTTCCATTGTAAAGCTGAGTTTTTAAAGTTGCACTGCGTCCAGTGCCCAGCTTTCAGCCTCATCTTGTTTGTTCTGAGCCATTTCAGACTATCTTTGCAGTTTGGAGATGCATTTCTTTGTGTTTACAGTGTAAGTCCAGTTCCATTCCCAAAAATAAAAAAATAACATTTAGTGACATTCAGGAAGGAAGAGCCTTTCTTTCATCCAGCAGGAAGATTCTTGTAAGCGGCGTCCTTACTTCAAATAGCTTAAGAACCTTTTTGTATCGTGTTTGTCCAGGACATTCATGTAAGTACTGAATACTGTTAAAGTATTCAGTATCAACTTTTGCTGATATTTTTATAGGATGTTAAAGTTTTACAGATATGCACTTCATGTCAACGTAAAACTTTTAAATTGTATATTTTAAATAAATATACTTTAACAAAGGATTTTTTAATTAAAATTTGTACTAAAATAGTTATATAATCGTCAAAGCATTTTTAAAACTATACAAACTTTCAAATGTAAATCAAGGAAGCATCCAGTGCATGAGCATAAACATTAGAATGTAGTTTTGTTTGTAGCTGTATAGGAGAGCGATACATCTGTGGAATACACTAGAGTCACGTAATGTTATTTTTCCATTCTTTACTGTTGTTTAGTTAAATGTTAATAAACAGTTCAAATGGAAGATGGATATCTAAACAAGCAATTTCCGCCACGACGATAGGGAAAGATATTTGGGAAGAGATACATATTGAGAGGGATATATTTTATCCTGTACAGAGGTTAGTTTAAATTTAATCTTAAGTCTTAGAATAGAACGATCATGTGATATTTAATTTGCGTGTCATTCGAGAAGTATATGTAGTAGGTAAACAGGGGGAAGTATTCGTGATTGCTTCGAGCACTCTATCTAAACTCATTTAATAAGTTTTAATAATTATTTGAGTGAGAAATGTTTGCTTTCGCGGCTGGTATTTTGTTGATGTTATTCTGTATTCGGGGTCTATAGAACACAATCTGAAACTATGGCAGATATGATTAAATAAGATGCAGAAGCCGATTTAGACATAAATTTCTATTACTTTTATTATACACTGATGAGTAAGACAGTTTTTAAAAGTTCCTGCCCAGCAACTTGTTATTTCTGATGAGATGAATTTCGTTTTAAAATTAAATGTGCTCTAAAATATTTGACATTTTACGACTTTTATTGTATTCATAAAGTGTGGAAACGGTCTATTATCTTAGGACATATTTATTTTATATTAATTTTTTTTAGAGTTAAAGCTCTGACAGGTCGATTTTTATATTTGTTTTCTAAACCTTTTCGAAAAAAAAAAATACCTCCACTACCTCAGCAGACGTGACGTTATCGATAATTTTTTTAAATTAAAAGGGCATATTTTCATCTATAAAATTAAAAGGCCATATTGCTCAAATAAAATTATTCAAAAAGTCATTTGACATTAAAGACAAACATATAACATAACACTAAATAGTCTATACCAATCCTGGTTGCAAATTGTGGTCAGGGAAACCAGTTAAACCGGTTATTTGACCCCCTTTAAGTCTTAACCTTTGACCTTTAACCGTTGACCTTGGACCTCTGACTTTTAACCTTTGACCATTGATATTTACCTTTGATTTTGACCTTAGTCTTGTTCAAGGTCACGTCAATGTCACGTCCAGATTAAGTTCACGTCCACTAAGGTTCACCAAGGTCACCTGAAGGTTTAGTTAAAGATAACATTAACATCCAAAGTTAGGATAGGTTATTGCAATAAAAACTCTTATTAAAACATATTGCTTTATTAACTATTTATTACCGTTATACATATCTTTTAAATTTTCAGGCGCAACAAGTGGATTGCGCCGGTGCTTGTCCTTTTAGCTCTGTTGTTTATGCAGGGCAATTAAGGTGTAAAAAACATGGTAGACGAGTCTGAACTTTAACATCTTGAACTACTGTCGTGGGTAATTTACACCAAGATCGAAGTAATTCCCACGGTTGCACATATGTTATAAAGTATTCTAGGGTAAAGTTTTCTACTTCTTCTTCTGTAAACAGGTACAAAGGCTTTTGTGTATGTTGAGCCATTATGGCATTTTTGTGACAACACTTCATTGCGATTCTACTTTACGTATCTATTTTATGTAAATCAAGGTCGCTTCTACACAACAATTAAGGCATGCGCAGATCAAGGGTGAAAGGCTGGTCAAATAACCAGTTTAACTGGTTTCCCCCACCACAATTTGCACCAGGAGTGGTATAGAGTCATCATCATCATCAACTAGCCTCTAACGTCCACTGCTGAACATAGGCCTCTCGCATGCTTTTCCACTTAGTCCGATTTTACGCCATCTGAATCCAACTTGTAGTCACTTTTTTTATGTCATCTGTCCATCTCGTTGGGGGTCGACCTCTATTGGTATAGAGTACCTACTCATAATTACAACAAATGTTCAAATTAAGCTGATTGGTTTAATTGACAGTATCTAAGACATCCAATGATTTCTTAAGTTATGTTTAACAACATCACTGGTGTAATTTCTTGCATATCAGTACGAAATCTTTGTAGAGGGCTACCAAATTGCTAGGTCGGTTTATATGTACCTTACTTTTCAAATAACCCCAAATAAAGATTCCATGAGATTCAAATCTGGCGACCTAGCAGGCCATTCAATGTGGCCGGGTTGTCCAATATATCGATTGGGATAAGTTTTATTTAAAAAATTTCTAAGCACTACAGCATAACATGAACTTGCTCCATACTGATGAAACCAAACTGTCGGATTTATTTGACCAGGATTATGGATATCTACAAATGTTGCGGTTTGTTGCGGTTATATGTCCGGTACATGTATACAGTCGTCTGTTTGGCAACTTGAAAAATGTGTTTGTAATAATCAAATTCTGCTCCTGACAGAATTGTAACAAGCGGTCTCCTCTTTTGTTGTAATTTCCCAGACCATAGTTTTCTATAAACTTTCCGAAATATGTAATACATTTTTAAATAGTTGACTTTAAAATGATAATGTCTATATTTTTAAGGTACGTTTCAAAGAGGACTTTATTGGAGAATAGTTTATTCGATTACATAAAATTAAATAGGTAAAGAAATAATAAATAAGACTTACTCACAATCAATTTATTTTAACTATCAAACGACCGGTTTCGCTTTCTACAATATGCAAAGCATCCTCAGGTCTCGATACAAAGTTAAACAAATGCTGAAATAATAAAAACCCATATTAGCCATTTTTTTTATTTTTTTTATTATGTTTTTATTTTTTTTTATTGTTTTTATTTTTTTTATGGTTTTTACTGTTTTTATTGGTTTTTATTATTTCAGCATTTGTTTAACTTTGTATCGAGACCTGAGGATGCTTTGCATATTGTAGAAAGCGAAACCGGTCGTCTGATAGTTAAATTAAATTGATTGGGAGTAAGTCTTATTTATTATTTCTTTACCTATTTGAAATGGACTCACACAAGCAACACATTCATGATTTACATAAAATTACTTTTAACTTGATAATACTCCACACAGTAAACGGACCATATTGTTACTATTATTGGCACTTTACTATCAGAATGGGCTAGAATGGTAGAAGATGGAGAGGAATGAAGAAAGTCTGAAAACATTATATAAAAGTTTTTATGAGGTTATGATACCTGCATCAGAATAATGACCAAGAAGAAGTGTAGTTTTCCTAAGGTCTCTAGGATTGATCTGATTGAGAAAATTTTGTCATATTATCTGAAAGAATTTTAAATTATACAGAAACGACTTTTAAAAACATCTGTCTACAAAATTGGCTGTTAAAAAATTATGATAAAGGAAACTTTGCTAAGTCTTTTGAATTATTAAACAGGACAGTATAAAAAACAAAACAAAAATAACATACAATCTCTCGTAACATTTTGTAACTTTTTATCAAAGGCGGCTTTTATGTTGTCAAGCTTACATTGTTAGCAGGACATATAGGTATAACAACGGCATTCAGATCATAATGCCTTTGTACGTCCAGTTAATGAGATAAAACATGTTATACCCTTTATAATCCAGCCGTTATTATGCAAAGATACAAATGGTCGCATAGAGCAATTAGGTCTAGGTAATTAACGTTGTTTGGTGACTTCCCGTTACTAATTGCTCTTTTAGGAAATGTGTATAATATCATAAAGTAGGAAAATAATGCTGGTAATATACCAAGTAAAAATGACTGTATTTAAAGGCAAAAAATCTAGTAATGAAGCTTTACTAAAAGAAAAATAAAAAACCATAACTTTGGTAGTAAGGGGAGAGCTAAAATAATTGTAAATTTATGTCGTTCTTCATATTTTACGAAAAAAAAAATCTTCTTCTTTGAGTGCCGTATTCGGATTCAGATGTTGGGCATCATCATTTTAAAAATTTCTAGAAGTCTTTCTCTATCGGCTACTGCGTGAAATAATTAGTCAACTGTGGTACCACTTTATTGTCTAATACTACAAGTCATGGAAGTTTCGTTCGACAAAAAAAAAATAGTAATAATAAATAGTATTCGTATGTTAAATATTTTTTCTTAGTCAGGCGCCTGAGTCTTTGTTAAATTTTTACCTAAGTTACTTTTACGAAAAGCCACTTTTTCTCTTTTTACTTTTTAAAGTGCTTTCTTATATACAAATTTAGTAACACGGTTGGAGGTTTATTCTCTGTATACCTCTTCAGGTGTACTTCAGTCTTCAGAGACAAAAATACCACTAAAACTTTACAAATCATACGAACAAGCTAAATTTTGCTGAGAATATCAATGTTAGGACTCAAAAACAGAAGCAAAATATTTACTACTTTACACCTGGGTTTCTCCTAAACCGACAACTTGTAGTGGACGAAAAACAGAAAAAAATGGATTTATTAAAAATCTGAACACTATAGAAAAAAATATTTATAATAAAAATGTAGCTGATATAATTTTAAACAAAAATATTTATTACCAATTTTTGTGTAGAATGAACCGTTGTCTGAGAAATAACGCTTGAAGCGATCGTTGATTTTTAATTGTGCCCAAAAAAACGCTAAATTTAAATTTTTACATTACAAACTATCTAAAACATTTAAAAATCCTCTTTTTTGATTTCCTTAGTGCGTTTTTCGAAATTACGTAACTTTTGCTGCAAATTTTACTTAAAAGCGAGTTCGTGAAGACCTTTTCCATGACATGAAATCGTTTCTACTTTAAAAAGTTTAAATTCTGGGTTTTTTAGACAAATTTCAAATATCTGCTGTTTGTTGCCAAAACTCAAAAAAATCCAAATTTAATGTGATAAGTTCTAAAGATTATTTTTTACCGATAGAAATTCCATTACGATCAATGAAAGTAATTGAATAATGAGAATAAAAAAATGACAAAAATCACTCAACGTTTATTTATTTCACATTTTTATAAAAACCAACTTTTTGCGATAAAATACAAAAACTGTCTACGAAAGCTGGACTCTTTACCTTGCAATTTAAAATTTATTTCGCATGAGTAAGTGACAGTCAAAATCACTGGTCTCTTCACGCGTTGTTTTTGAAAGAAAGGTTCATTCTATTAAAAAAAATGCTAATAATTATTTTTATTTAATATTAGCTCATAAACATTTTTTATTTGAAACGGGTAAAAGAGGTAAACTTTTTTGGAGTCCTAACATTGATATTCTTGGCAAGAATTAGCTTGTTCGTATGGTTTTTAGAGGTTAAATCTCTTATGCCTGCTTCAAATCTTCATTATAATAATCTGAATTTTTAGGCAGGAATTTGTTAATAACAATTTAGTTATTTAAATTCTTATAAATGATTAATTAATAAAGATATATCCTTTTTTTAAATCATGTTTTGTTACTATTATAAAAAAACTGAAAAATTAAGCTTTTTTATAAAGTTCCTATTATATAAAAAAAAAATTAACCCACAAAAACTGAAAAATTAAAATCGGCCCATCAGAAGCCGAGATATTGTAAATTTATTATTAAAAAATATCAAACTATCGACTATATCAGATATTTGTGCTTATAACTTTATTCTTGCTCAACGTCAAAAGATTTAAATCATTTTATTATGAAACTTTGATTATACAATTAAATGAATTTTTAAAAAATTTTATTAATTTTTTATGAAGTTTTTTTCTTCTTATGGTGTCTATCCGTTACGGATGTTGGACACTAACATGGCTATTCTGACTTTGTTGACTGTTGCGTTGAAAAGTCCGGTAATGGTTAACTGCATAACCACTTTCGCAGGTTATGCAGCCAGAATATTCTTCTTTGTCCTGAACCTCTTTTCCCATGCACTTTACCTTGAAGTATGCTCCGAAGTAGGTCATATCGTTGTTCTTTGCGCATTATATGGCCCAGGTATTCTAGTTTGCGACGTTTTATGGTTACGACTAGTTCGCGCTCTTTACCCATTCTATGTAGTACTTCTTTGTTGGTAATTCTGTCTATCTAGGAAATCCTCAATATGTGTCTATAGCACCACATTTCAAATGCTTCGAGTCTCTTCAGTGATGTTTCAGTTAAGGTCCATGACTCTACGCCATATAAAAGAACGGAAAATACGTAGCATTTTAGTTAAACGAACTTTTATTTCCAATTTTATGTCGTGGCTGTTAAAGATTTTTTTCATTTTGACGAAAGCTGATCTTGCCTTCTCGATCCTTTTCTTAATTTCCGTCGATTGGTCCCACTGTTCATTTAAGTTTCCACCTAGATAACAAAAGTTGGTGATTTGTGTTATAGGTTGTTGGTTAACTAGTAATTGACCAGGTGGTATTCTATTTTTGCTTATAACCATGTATTTGGTTTTTTTGATGTTAAAATCAAGCCCAAACCTGCTACTTACTTCTGCCACCCTGGAGACAAGTGTCTGCAGACCTTCAAGACTGTCTGCAAAAATGACAGTATCATCAGCGTATCTTATGTTGTTCAATCGTTCTCCGTTTATAAGTATTCCCTCGTCTATGTCCGTTAGCGCTAGGTTCATAATGTGCTCTGAATATGTATTGAATAATAATGGAGACAATATACATCCCTGTCGTACACCTCTTTTTATCTTTATATCGTCTGTTAGCTGATTCCCAACTCTAACAGCTGCAGTTTGTTCGTAATAGATATTGTTTATTATACGGCGATCTCTGCTGTCTAGACCAATTGAATTTAATATTTTCATCAGTTCGTCATGTTTTATTCTATCGAACGCTTTCTGGTAATCCACAAAACATACATATATATCACAATTCACGTCTCTACATCTTTGAAAGAGAACTTGTAATGCAAAAAGTGCCTTTCGAGTACCCAATGCATCCCTGAAGCCGAATTGTGTGTTTGTCATGCGTTCTTCACACTTTTTATCTATTCTTTTATGTATAATTTTTAAAAAAGTTTTCAGGAGATGGCTTATAGGGCTTAATATTCGATAATCTTCACATTTTTTGGCATTGGGTTTCTCAGGGTTGTTATAAAAGTTGATCTTAGCCACTGTTGGGGTATTTTTCCACTTTGGTATATATTGTTAAAGATCAAGGTAAGTCTTTTTACTTCGTCTTTATCCATAATTTTCAAAAATTCTGAGTAGAACTCGTCTGTTCCTGCGGCTTTTCCCTACTTAATGTTGTTTATAATAGCTTCTACTTCCGCTTCGAGAATATGTGGTCCGGTATCGTCATTTTGATTTTGTGTGATGGTGACATTCCTATCGTCTTCAAATGTTGTTGTCACATAGTTTATCCACGTTGCTTTTGTTTCTTCATGATGAAGTCTAAATCAATTTAAAGTGTAAAATATAGGTGTAAAAAATAATCGAATTTGTTTATAACAATTTTTAGGTAAGATATTAACAAACTTAGTAACATGTTAATAAGGACTATAGTACAATGGAAAGCGAATTTCACTAGCCTTGTAGACTCATGCTGAAATTGGCACGGTTGATGCGCTTCTTGTTTTTGAAATATTTAGTTTTCAGTATTTGTACTTAGGTTTAGACTGTTTTTTCATCAATTTTTTATTTAAATTACCATGTGTGTGACATCTGTAGTCATTAGCATGAATTACAGTTAACAGTTTACATAGTAATATACTGCGTGGCATAGGTTGGGAATATTGTCAATATAATGGTAAGTAATGGTACTTCATTGTGCATCAGTTATTTGTACGTAGACAAGTAAAAATTACTACAGTTTAAAAAAAACATGGACATTTGTGATTTTATAAAGAGAAGCAGACTAAAAAAAACATTATAAGTATTGACAAAGCACATGTGCAGCCATTTGAAAATAAATTTTGTTCTCTCAAAGGCAATAACATTTTTTAATTTGAAAAAATCTCATTTTAAAGAGAATGAATTTTCAAGAAAGTCGTCTGTTGAACGTTTTTATCTAAAATGCGTCGACTATTTCCATAGAACTATTTTTTACTAATAAAACGTCATAGCAACGTCACGTTGTGCAATACATTTACACAAAAATAGCAGGCAAACGCAGTCCAGGACGAAGAAGAACCTCATGGTTGAAGAACTTGCGAGATTGGTATGGTGTAGATACAAGCATGGTATTTAGGGTGGCAGTGAATAAAATTAAAATAGCTATGATGGTAACCAACGTTCTGAAAGGACATGGTACATGAAGAAGAAGAACGTCACGTTTCCTACTATCAAAACTCCTTCCTGTCAATGTGTGTGTGATTTCTTGGCGACAAAATTATGACAGATCCATCAGGAAGGTGTCTGGTAATTTTATTGTTGTCAGTTTGAGAAACATTGACAAAATCTTAGAACAACAAATGAAGCTGGACCTTCGAGTTCATATTTTGGTAAAAAAAAAATGGGCAAACTACTATAGCTTATAATAATTGTATATTTAATATTTTTAACACAAATAAATAAATATTATATTTCTTTAATATAGTACATTAATTGTCTTGTGAAATGGTCATGTCGAATATCATTCAAGAAAAAATTATTTACCGGCAAAATTTTTTTTTCTGGTTTTATTCAAGTTTGTTGCTTTTGAGAATTTCCGCTTATGAAATTTTGACAAACGCTATAGCGGGATAAGTTGGTCAAAAGTGCCCCCGCACCGCGACTTGTGTTTTCAATAAAGCTTACAAAAACATGACTTCATACAAATTTTTAGCTCCGCAGATTCCATAGAACCTCTTAAATCTAAAAAAGAAGCTTTTAGACTTTATTTTTTTTCTGAAAGCAGTTTTGCTGTAAAAAATCTGAAAATATTTACGAAGATGTATCTTTTAAATACAAAATAGCCTGATTTTTTTCAAATTATTATATTAAGAATTGAGCCCAGGAAAAATCATTGAAATTTTCAATAATTTTTTAGGTTATGTTAATAATTTTTTGGTAACTTTTAAATAGTATTTTTTTATGTAGTTTTTTCGTTCTTTTAAATGGCTAAGGCAGACTTTTCAATTTTCAATAACCTCAAAACTCATTTGGCAATTCAACATTTTTCAACATTTTTTCTTCCACATTATCAAAATCTATTGTAAAAGTACCCATTTAACTGTTTAAAAAAAATAAAATTCGAAAATACTACGTTTTTTATCCTTTCCGCATTTTTTTACCGTATCTCAAAATCAGATAGATGTATGCTTTTCCATCTATTTTTTACGTACTATGAATCATCATTGTTAAAATATTCATTTTTAACTAACAAATTTTTAAATTGCGAAAAACTCGTGTTTTTTTAATATTTTCTTACTTTATTGGCTCGTAACCTTAAAATCTAGTAGCTAAATATCGAATTTCCGCGAATTGTTGATCGCATCCTACAATTTTGTTATATCACTTGTCTTTTTTTTTTCTTAAATAGTCAAAACTCGAAAAAAAACCTATAGCTTTATGATTGAGCCTTCCTTAATAATTGTTTTTATCGCATATCACTTTTTGTGCGCAATCCTTAGCGGATAATGCATATTTCGTAGAAATTCTTTATGATATCAAGCTTATCTGTACTGCAGTTCTACAAGTACTACTTAGTACAAATTTATTTAACTTTGACTTAATGAACTTTGGGGGAATGATTAGTTTAGAGCACTCAACATAACCAAATATATTTTCTCTTTTTGAAGAACTTCCATAATAATTATTTTATTTATAAATTTCAAATATTCTTTGAAACTGATGGAATATTTTAAATCTTGCAACAGCGGCATTTTTCGCCAAATCTATTGCGCACGAACCTAGAAGTGGATTCAAAATTGGAACCGTGAAAATGCGAGAGTGAACCTACTGAACCTTGAGCGGTGTTGCCAATTTCATTCCTCTAGATGTTTCTCAAATAATCATAAAATATTTACAGGAAAGAAAGAAAATAACTACAAACCATTAAGTTTGTTTTTGTTATTAGTCTGTTGTAGTAGATTGGTAAAATACAATGAAAAATATAGGCAAATATCCGATTTATTTAAAGATACGAAGAAGATGTAACTCTCAAAAAGATCCGGAAATCGGATTATTACACGGCGATTGGCAACATTGACTTTAGGCGGAGCTCTAGACTATGGTGCGTCCTAAAAGGAACAGATAGTTGAACGATATTTTATACAATGTCTATCACCGTGTATGGATTCAAACAGACATATATTAAATTGTATGATCCGTTTTAAATTCGTTCAATCTGTATAGTCTAGTGCCAAATGTTTATCAAAATAAATAAGTTACTAGATAATGATAAAGCACGCCTATTGGATATATCATCCCCTTGATAATATTGAACATCTCGAGTCGTATTGAAATTCTCGAAGTAGTTGGTCAAATCAAAGTTAAGAGTTGAATAGTGTAATTGCCATTCTATGGGCCATCCTATAGGCACCTGTATCGTACTCTATGGGCTAACAAAGTCAAAGCGATACGAAGGCGATGGCAACACGAAGACGATACGAAGGCGACACTAAAACGAAAGCAGACGAAACAACAACAACAACAACAACAACAACAATGGGAGTATGCGCGTTGCAGACATTGTTGTTATCGCTACTGCTTTCGCATTAAAGTCGCTTTCGTATCGCTTTGATTGTCTTAGCCTTATTATCAAATAATTCTCTTCTTCTAAAATACGTTGCAATATTATCGAGGATCTTGAAGATTATCACATGGAAAAGTATCGAAATAATCAAGTATAATAAAGTTATCACATAGGCGCGCGTAAGCGTCCGCCATCAGTTACTATATCCTCGAACTCAAATTATCAAAGTGCGATATGTATCAATATTTGTATGTTAGAGCATGTAATTATATATTGTTTTTGTTATCACAAGATCAAAAATTTGAGTTTTAGCGTTTGAATAGTGATCAAAATGATGATGGGTTACAGAATATAATAATCGAAAGAATGTTAAAATTTAATCAAGGTGAGAAAACTTTAGCATTATAAGCTAAGACAGGCAGATGGTCAAGATGTCCTACTACTACGACCAAGTTGACATCGCAGGAAAGCATCAACTTACCAGAGATGACTGAAAGGGACCTCAATTTTGTTTTTTCGGTAACCAATCAATTAGGTCAAGCGATTTGCTATTTGGCTGAGTTAATGGATGTTTATGACAACATTTGGATTTGGAGTGTATTACAATAAAATCAAATATTATTAAAGTACTGATAATACCTAGGCATATAATCAGTAAGACCCATAAATGCTACATTGAGTATAAACCTGATTCAATTGGATATGGTGGTATTTTGCGACAAGCATATGACTGTGTAAATGGGTTAACAGTGCGTAATGGGCTTCTTGTTCTCATATAGCAGCAGTCATTTATTATCTTAATAATTCAAGATATAAATCGAGAATCATAAGACCAGCAAAAATTCTATCAGAATTTTTTACATCTCATGTCGAATCAGTCATAGATGAGAATAGTAATGAACGAGAATGTAATTAAATGTTTACTGTTAATTTAAATAACCTATTGCGTAACAATTTTATAATAATAAATATTTTTGTAACAAAATATTTTATACATGTCCTCGTTTTTATCCAAGTTAATTTATAAAATAATTTTTACAGTGTTAAAAAAATATTTAAAAAATAATAATAATATTCTTGTCCTATCAAGGTGATCATAGAGATATATCACTTTATGCAATTAACCAGTCAAAAAAAGAAGTAATGCTTAAAAACAGTTTTTTTAAGCTTTGACTATTTAAGAAAAAAAAAAAGACAAGTCGTATAACAAAATTGAAGGGTGCGATCAAAAATACGCGGAAATTCGATTATTAGGCTACTAGATTTTAAGGTTATGGGCCAATAAAGTGGGAAAATATTAGAAAAACGCGAATTTTCTTCGTAATTTGAGAATTTGTAAGTTAAAAGTGAATATTTTAACGATAACTATTCACAACCCGTAAGAAAATAGATGGAAAAGCATACATCTAACTATCTGATTTTGAGGTAAGGTAAAAAAAGTGCTAAAAGGATAAAAAACGTGGTATTTTCGGATTTTATCTTTATAAAAGATAAATGGGGACTTTTACGATTCATTTTGATAATGCGGAAGAAAAAATGTAGAAGAATTACTAACTGAGTTGTAAGGTTATGTGCAAATAAATGAGTAAAAAACAGTTTTTTTGATTTTTCGATGCTTTCCGCTTAGAAATTGAAAATTCTGCCTTGGCCATTTAAAAGAACAAAAAAAAAACATAAATAATTACTATTTAAAAGTTAGCCAAAAATTATTAAAAAATTTTTTTAACCGCTTAGAAATTGAAAATTCTGCTTTGGCCATTTAAAAGAACAAAAAAACATAAATAATGACCATTTAAAAGTTAGCCAAAAATTATTGACATAACCTAGAAAATTATTAAAAATTTCAATGAATTTTTCTGAGCTCAATTTTCGATATAAAAATTTGAAAAAATCAGGCTATTTTGTATTCGAAAGATACATCTTCGCGTATTTTTTTAGCTTTTTTAAAACAAAATGGTGTCCAGAAAAAAAATTAAGTCAAAAAAGCTTTTTTTTTAGATTTAAGAGGTTCTATGGGCTTTGGGAAGCTAAAAAAATGTATGCAATGCTAAAGTCATGTTTTTATATGCTTTATTGAAAGCATGTCGCGGTGTTGATCGGTGCGGGGGCACTTTTAACCATCTTACCCGTATCGGCCTTTCTCGACAGACGTCTCGTCTTTAAATTGCCAAAATTTGATTCGCAAAAAATTCCCATAATAGAGAGATGGAATAAATCGAGGGAAGCAATCCAAACAACATGCGCGACTCTATTAAAGCGAGACCGACGAAAAAAGAAAGAATGGATATCTGATGAGATAATGGATATGATGGATGAAAGACGTAAATTCAAGAATAAAAATGCAGAAAAATACCAGCAGATCCACAAAACCATAAGAACGAAAATTCGAGAAGCCAAAGAAAAATGGTTTTCCAACGAATGCAGGGAAATAGAACAATACGAACGAAAATACGACAGTTACAATATGCACAAAAAAATAAAATCGATGACAAACAAGAGGAAATTCAATAAGTCACCCAACAGCATAAAAGATAGCGATGGAAATCTTATGTCGGAGCCATCAACGATCTTAAAAACATGGAAATCATACATAGAAAAATTATTTGCATCTAACAGGACTGATGATCACCTATATGGAGAAGGAGAAACAGGACCTTCAATTCTTAAATCGGAGATAGAAGATGCCATTGCAGCACTAAAAAACAATAAGTCAGCAGGTCCGGACAATGTACCCTGCGAAATATTAAAGATGCTATGTAAATCAGACAAACAGTTCCTTGACAATCTAGTTGTACTTTTTAACAACATATATAATAGCGGTAAAATCCCGGAGAACTGGCTACAGTCAACATTTATTACAATCCCGAAGAAACCAAATGCCCAGATTTGTGATGACTACCGGCTCATAAGCTTGATCAATCATGTCACTAAAGCGTTCACTAAGATCATTCACAGAAGAATATATGATAAATGTGAGTCAAATATTGATAGATCGCAGTTTGGTTTTCGGAAAGCACTTGGAACTAGAGAAGCAATTTTCGCTCTCCAGGTGCTTATACAACGGTGTAGAGACGTTGATAAAGACGTGTATCTGTGCCTTGTAGATTTTAGAAAAGCATTTGACAATGTCAATCATGAACAATTGATAGGTATTCTACGAAAGACAGGTATTGACGACAAGGACATTCGAATTGTGGCAAACCTATACTGGGGTCAAACAGCAAGAGCAAAAATTGGCAACGAACTCACTGAAAGCGTGCAGATCAAAAGGGGTGTCCGTCAGGGGTGTATATTATCCCCACTCCTATTCAATATGTATTCAGAGGAAATATTTAACAAATGTATGGAAAATGCAAATGAGGGCATTAAAATAAACGGCGAGTTAACGAACAATATAAGATACGCCGACGACACGGTGATCCTTGCCAGTACCATAGACGAATTACAACAAGTAATGAAAAGACTTTATTCAGTTAGTGAGGAATACGACCTGAGCCTTAACTTCAAGAAGACAAAGTGGATGCTGATAAGCAAAAAGCAACAACCTGCTCGACAATTACGGATAAGTAACATATCAATTGACCATGTAGAATCTTATGTGTACCTTGGCACCAACGTAAATGCAAAATGGGAACAGACCATAGAAATTAAGGCGAGAATAGAACGAGCTAGAGCGGCATTTAGCAATATGAAAAAGCTCCTCATAAGCAAGGATTTGTCTCTTCCCCTAAAACTACGTATAGTTAAATGCTACATTTTTCCGATCTTGCTGTATGGCGTGGAGGCCTGGACGCTGACGGAGACGCTAACGAGAAAACTAGAAGCATTCGAAATGTGGGTGT
Source organism: Diabrotica balteata (assembly GCA_918026665.1). Taxonomy (NCBI): domain Eukaryota; kingdom Metazoa; phylum Arthropoda; class Insecta; order Coleoptera; family Chrysomelidae; genus Diabrotica; species Diabrotica balteata. The sequence continues at coordinate 124,736,458 of OU898278.1, forward strand.
ACCGACGCATTCTTCGTATATCCTGGACCGAACATGTCACCAACATAGAGGTACTCCAAAGAATCGGAAAGGAGAAAGAAATCGTGAATACAATTAAACAAAGAAAGCTTGAATATCTAGGCCACATATTGAGACACGATAAGTACCGTCTGCTACAATTGATTGTCCAGGGAAAAATAGACAGTAAGCGAGGGCCAGGCAGGAGAAGACACTCGTGGCTCCAAAATCTGCGGAAGTGGTTCGGGCTCACATCGGTCGAACTATTCAGAAGCGCCGCAAACAAGATCAAAATTGCCATGTTAATAGCCAACGTTCGCAACGGACAGGGCACTTGAAGAAGAAGAAGAAAAAATTCCCAGGCAACAAACTTATACAGTCTAAAAAAATTGCTGATAAAATTTTTTTCTCTTACGATAATATTTAAGATAATTTTTTATTTTTTAATAATAAATTTGTAATATCTCGGCTTATTTTATAGGCCGATTTTAATTTTGCAAAATCTGTTTAGTTTGTTTATAAGCAAATTAATATAAATAAATTATTTTATTAGTTATAAGCAGTTAAACAATAAAATTGTTAATAACAAATTCCTGCCGAAAAATTGGGATTGTCATGTTGAAGATTCAGAATCAGGTTGTCAAAATACATAAAAATCAGCTGTAAAATATCATGGACCGTAATTGGCCTCGGAACTCTCTATTACACCTGGACTTAAGACTACACTTGTTAAATTCCTATCGTTAAGTTAGTTGTTTATATTTCGACTGGTCCAACGAAGACTGTAGTAACTCATTTTTTATGTAATTGAGATAATTATAAAAATGTATTTACACTGTTACCAAAATTCATTAATCTATTAAATGGATGTTTTTATAGCATTAAGTGATACTTTTAATAATGATCTTACAAAGGTAAAACAGATTTAAGACAGAAATGGTCATAAGTGACTTTTGAATGAGTTACTATAGTTTTCGATGGAGATATTTTTAAAGTAATAAATACCAGAATTATTTGTTTCTTAACTTTATTTATATAAAATGCTACATTTTGAAGAACCTACTGATATAATTTGCAGCTTTATATTTTAATTCAATTTTCCTCATTCGACTCTTCTTCGCTCTCAACTGAATCAACTTCGAGCTCGACTTTAGGAGGTACATAACTCTTTGAATTAAGATTTTTATAAAATCTATGGTACATTGTGGGTATTTTGCCGGTATTACACAGCCACAGTAATCCTCTTAGCTTTTTTTCTTCAATTGGTAATGGTGCATCATACAGTTTCGGTGGAAATTTGATAGTAGTGGAAGGCCGTCCTCTGCATTTTCGATTTAATTGTATGTCACAACCTCTAAAACCATCATCGAATTCGTATTTAATCATTATAGAATTTTGGTGTTCATGCGAAAATTTTATTTCTCGTATTTTGCTAACTTGTATTGATTTCTTTTCGTTGTCAAGTTTCGAATTCTCGGTATCAGTCAGTTTTTTAAAATTAAAAAAATTATCTTGGGACATTTCCGTAACATCATAAACTCCTCCTGTAGTTTTAGCCATTCTAATTAATGTAACCCACTGTTCTGGCACATATACAACCGATTGCTTTTTCTTTGCATTTTCGATAACAGCATGCATACTGTCACCCTCGTTCTGAGTGTGGCCTTTTTCCAGAAATCTGTAAACAATATCAATATTAAAATGAGCAGCAGCAAAAGCAAACATCGAAAACACAAAACGATTCCTATTTTGTTCCCCACAGTTGTCTGAGTAGAATATTATCGTTTTAACACTTTGTTGTGCCTTGAGATCTAAAAATTTCCAGAGGCAACTTTCAATTTCATTAGGACCTCTTTTAGCCGCCTGCTCGTGCCATACATAGCAGTAACCCTGATTATTTCCAACATCATAAACTCTAAAGTTATATGTAGAGTATTTGCTTTTATAGTAAAAATCACTTACGTTAGACAAAGGGGTAGCTAAAACCATTTGAAGGCCAAAGCAAGCCACACACAAGCTCTTATCATATAGTGCAAGCTGTTTGTCTATGTCTTTTAAGTTTCTGATAACTTCTTTGTTTTTCATATGGGACTCATATTGTTCAAGCAATTTTGCTTTTTCAGCATCACTAGCCATATTAAAAACAGAACAAACAGTACACTGGTCCTTTTTTGGTTTAAAGAACCCAATATTGAACTGTTCATTGAAAATATCTCTATACTGGCGTGACGTGGCAACTGTAGTGATGTTATTTTTTTCGCAATGCTCGTTGTACAATCGGTACATTTTCTGGATAGTTAGCCCTTCTTTAAGGTACATTTTCATTGTATTCTTACGGGTATAATGGGAAGGTACTACAGGAAACTGATTTATGTGATTTTTTACGTTGTCTATAAGTTCTGGTGATAGTTTATGTGGTCTGTTAGTGTGCTTTCCACGTTTATCTTCCTCTAATGATCCACCATCTTTCAGTTTCCTTAATGCTGTAGTGATTAAAGTTTCTGAAACGTTAAGGGTTTCCAAAAACATAGTTTTGCAAACACGTTGTTTTTCATTGCGAATGTAGAAGTAATATTCTCGAGAGTAATTTCTTCGAGACCGTTGTTCCGCAGTAATAGTTACTTGTTTTTTGGCAACCTATCTCACATGACGAGCAATAAAATCCCACTTTCTCGTATGATCTTTTAACTTCCAAAATTCATTGAAAAAAAGGTCACTATCTTCTTTAGTTATTTTAGTAGCACATTTTAGTCTACATGTGTTTGCGCATGGTGCACCCATCTGTCTTCCTTTTTGAATACCTTTTCGATTTTCATGTTCGAGTCCCAGGTTTAGACTTGTTTTAGATTTTTCATCCGCCCACTTACTAACGTCTCTAATTCTTTTCCTACTTACTCTCTCTATATTGCCTCTGCTTCTTTTCTTTCTATTTGTGGTTGCTTCAGTTATATTCTTATTAGGTTCAATTATTACTTCAGGGTTTTTGTCTTCTCTCGGAATGTAATCTGGGTCAGTATCAGAGTCTGCATGAAATGGTTCCTCATCGCTTTCCTTCTCAATTATTTCATTCCTATTGGCTTCATTCTCTTCTAAGCTTACTAAAATTAAACAAAAATGAGGTAAATGCCTACGTAATATTTTTTCATGCGGAATTTAAACCAACCTGTAGAACATTTAGGATTAATATCAGTCTCGTGGTCACCAGGATCCTCATTCGCCTTTTTGTATGTGCTTTCTTTCATATACTTTCAGCAATATGTTTACCTTAAAAAATAAGTAGGTTTTTACTTTGCTGTTACTATTTTAAATAAAGTTTATTATAAATTTACCTCCAAAAGAACGATAAGAAATATCCGTTTCAGTGTTTTTATATGCTTTCCCAGCTAATTCCAATATTAACTCACTTCTGGAACACATTATGGCAATTATAACAAAACTAAACTTTTGAACATAACCTTAAACTAACGCAGAATACCGTAGTAACTTATGTTACGATACCTATGCTATCAGATAACAACGAAGACTATTGTAACTCAAGATACGATGATTTTCTACGGTTGTTTTTCATAAATCGGAGATACTATAAAACTCTTACACGTAATATTGGTTGTATAACTACGTTTACTGAGATACGATTCTTTCCTGGGGAAGATATCATTAGGTTTTATTGTTTTGCGCTCGTAACTCAAAAAGTGGAAAATTTTAGTTACTACAGTCTTCGTTGGACCAGTCGATTTATACCAGTAAGCATCAGGTTTATTCTGTAAAGCACTCGCTAAAATTAAAACATTTTGTTATTGCACGACATACCTTAAATTAATAGAAGTATAATAATTAAATGTAGCAAACGATAATGAACATCTTACATTATTAGTAATTTTCATATTAAGAATAAATCAAATAACACATATCTAAAAGTTTAATTTTATTCAACTGAGCTTTTCAATAAACACATTTTTTCAATATTTTATGCATATGATGAGAATTCTGTTAGTTTCTTGTTTTAGAAGAAATTTTTTTTATGTATTTATTTAAACGAAATCAAATTGTACAGGCAGTAAGCTACTTATGCAGGATTACTATGAAAACTTTGGGTCAGTACCTACTACTTTCTAATAAAAGAAAATTTGAATTCTAATACAACGTTTTTTAAAAGTGTGCAAATTGGAAAAATTGTGTTGTACACAATGCAGCAAACAAATTAAATATATTAAAACTAATTATTTTTCTAGTTAGTCGATTTTTTTAAATAAGCATACAGGGTATCTCAATAATAATACCAGTAGATACTCGTTACTAATTGTCTCGTTCTGTCAAATTTTTAGTTTGTATAATACGTTATAATATATAGAAGTTTTGAGTAGAAGAACTATTTTATTTTTAGCAGCCAGTTTTTCTAGAACAACCCATAGTTTATTATAACAACATATATTTTTGTTGTGTTGATGTAAATATTTTCACGAAGACGCTTTAGAAATTGTAAAAATCCTTAACTAGTGACATTATATTTAATATACAAGGTCGCTAGACTATTGGGTATATAAATAAAATAATTATAATAAAACTGGGAGGGGGAGAGTGCGAAAATATTTGTGGATAAATACTTATAACTTTGGTTTGGATCAACCAATTTTAACAAAATTAGTGTCATTAGAAAGAGCGTGAATAATTTAATTTACATTTACTACAAAATAATTGCATTTTGTTTTAATTGTCGTAGGTAGATGGTAGGATCATTAAAGATGTAACAGTTCTTAACAAATTCACAACAGGTAGCGATCACAGGATGGTCAGAGAAAAAATTAGTATTGACAGTTACCATGAGATAAAAAGAAAAATAAGTAGAAACTGGGATCTAGTAGATAGAAACAAACTAGGGCAATATAAAGAGATATACAAAGACCTATTAAAAGAACAACTTACCCAAAAATTAGACAGTGATGATAAAGATATAGATGAAATAGACAACATACTTATAGCAAGAATGATTACATCAGGAAAAGAAATAGCAAAAAAGGATCTAAAAAAGAACAACCATATATCAACAGAAATAAAGAAGCTTATGGATAAAAGAAGGAAGCTGAACGAAGAAGGCAAAAGGAAAATCTATAGAATATGTAGAAATCAATAAAACAATAAGCAGAATGATAAAAGAAAATAAGAGAAAAGAACAAGAAATAAAAATGGAAGAAGTAATACAGAACAACAAAAATATGAAATGCTTAAGGCCGAAATTAGGTAAGTTTGAAATAAACAAAATAAAAGATGTAAATGGAGTAGAAACAAACGTTAAAGATGACATCATAAATGTAATCCACCATTTATATTCAGAATTATATAAAACAAAAAAGGAACCACCAGAAGAAATTAAAAACCAACTTAAGGTTAAAAATAAAAAATGTCAACTGATATCTACAGCCCGAAATAAGCAAATCAGAAATAAAGAAGGCATTGAAAGAAATAAAAAACAACAAATCGCTTGGAAAACATGGAATAACTGCAGATATGCAGAAATATGGTAATTAATACTCTACATCTCCTTTTTAACAAGATATTAAAAGAAAAAAGAATCCCAAACAACTGAAAGGAATCAGTAACCATTATCCTACACAAGAAAGGGGATAAAGCAGAAATAAAAAACTACCGTCCTATAACACTCCTCAATGAAATGTATACTAACTCCTAACAAAAATTTTAACCAATACATTGACGACAAAATTCGATGGATACCAGTCGAAAGAACAAGCTGGTTTTAGAAATGGATTCAGCAAACGTGACCATTTACTAAGTATGAAAATACTTATAGAACGAGCAAATGAATACCACAATCTACTATATATGGCGTTCATATATTTCGAAAAGGCTTTCGATGGAGTCGAACATTGGGCAGTGAAAAGTTCTTTGATTAACAGCAGAATTGACCACAGATATACAGAACTAATACCCATGATATACCCTTATATATATATATATATATATATGTTAGTTTGAAGTGTTTCACGGATGGAGTAATATGTTGAACAATTATTCCGGGAAAATATCCGTTGGTCATTTTTTAATTGCAGACGTTTCGCCAAGGTCTCACTTGGCATCTTCTGTGCGTTGTCTTCGGTCTCGTAGTCGGTAACTGAATGAGCTGCGCTCAGTCCTCACTTCTTTTATATCGTGCGCTGTTCGAGCGGATCGTCGCTGATTGGCCGTATTCGTTACGCCGCTAGGCCCCGCCCCCTGGGGAGCGAAGCTCAGGCAGTCAGTTTGATGTTGGCGTCTCGAGATTATGGACTTCCAAGCTTGGGGCAGATTTAAGGAGTCGTCACGTTTGTTAAGAAGACCTTCTTTTTCAATTTCTATAGATTCTCTGATGGTTCTTGTTTTGAAGTGTTCAATGTTGGCTATTTGTTTGCAACTTTCGAAGTTTATTTTATGGCCTGTGTTATGCTCGTGTTGAAATAGAGCAGATGTTAGCTGTCTGTTGCGAATTGCTAGTTTGTGTTCCTCTAATCTTGCGGAAATTCTCCTGTTGGTTTGTCCGATGTAGGTTTGGTGACAGGTTCCACATGCAATTTTGTAAACACCCTGATTTTCCAGTTTGGTTGCATCTTTGGGGTTTCTTAAGATCGATCGAACTGTTTGCTTCGGTTTGTAGATTGTCGATATGTTCTTTTTTCGGAGAATGCGCCCTATCTTGTCGGTGGTTCCTTTCACGTATGGTAGAATAGCTCTTGGTTGATTTTTGTTGTCTTCTTGTGTGTTTTGTGTGGTCTTCCGTTGTTTCTTTATTGCTTTGTAGATGGTGTTTGAGCTGTATCCATTTTGTTTCAGTATTGTTTTTATGTTCTTGAGCTCTGCATTTCTATGTGTAGTACAGGTCAGGCTATTTGATCTTGATATCAGAGTGTCAGCTACTCCTTGTATTTGGGAAGGATGGTGGTGCGAGTTGGCTTGTAGATATCTATCGGTGTGAGTTGGTTTTCTATATACTGTGTGTTCAAATTTACCACTCGGTGTTTTTATTGCGAGAACATCTAAAAATGGAAGTTGGTTGTTATCTTCAATCTCCAGGGTGAATTGGATTTTTGGGTGTTGATTATTTAGATGATTAAGAAATTGTTCAAGTTCTACTCTTCCATGGGTCCAGATCACAAATACGTCATCTACGTATCTTAGCCACAGTTTCGGTTTTTTATCGTATGTTTTGATGGCTTTTTCTTCAAAGTAAATCATGAACATATTGGCCACCGCCGGTGATAATGATGAACCCATTGCTGCTCCATCTGTTTGTCGGTACATTTGTCCATCGTACATGAAGTATGCATTGTTGAGGCAGTGGTGAGCTAGTTCTATGATATGGTCAGGAAGGTCTTCGTATTCCGATATTAACTGGAGTGCTTCGTTTACTGGTACGTTGGTGTATAATGACTTGACATCGAAACTAGCTATAATGTCATTGTTGTTGAGTGTAGTTGAAGTCAATATTTGTGTGAAGTGGTGTGAGTTTTTAACGTATGAGGATGCCTTTTCCGTGATGGGTTGGAGTATCTGCGCTATGTACCGTTCAAGTTTTTGTAGGGGTGAATTGAATGCGCTAACGATGGGTCGCATGGGTACACCTGGCTTGTGGATTTTTGGAAGACCGTAGAATTTTGGGCATCTACTGGATTTTTCTCTTGGTATGAGTGCCCTTTTTGTTGTTTCGTCGATAGGAGATTTGTTGATTTTAGTTTTTGTAGTTTTCTCCAAGTATGTGGTGGGGTCCCTCGATACCGCTTTATATGTTTCATCTTTTAGGAGGTCTTGCATTTTTGATTTGTATTCCCCGATGTTCATGACGACAGTTGTGTTTCCTTTGTCGGCCGGTAGTATGATGATGGATTGATTTTTATTGAGGTGTTTGAGGGCTTGATGCTCCTTGTGCGTAAGATTAGGCCTCGGTGGTTTCGCTTTTCTGAGGATGCTGGCAACCCGGTGTCTTATTTCCTCTGCATCTTGCTCGTTTAATGTTGTTAAGCTTGATTCAACATTGGCTATGATTTCCTCTTTGGGTATTACTTTTGGTGCGATGGCATAGTTGAACCCTTTCTCCAGAACGCTCTTTTCGCAGCAAGATGCAGAGCAAGATGCAGAGGAAATAAGACACCGGGTTGCCAGCATCCTCAGAAAAGCGAAACCACCGAGGCCTAATCTTACGCACAAGGAGCATCAAGCCCTCAAACACCTCAATAAAAATCAATCCATCATCATACTACCGGCCGACAAAGGAAACACAACTGTCGTCATGAACATCGGGGAATACAAATCAAAAATGCAAGACCTCCTAAAAGATGAAACATATAAAGCGGTATCGAGGGACCCCACCACATACTTGGAGAAAACTACAAAAACTAAAATCAACAAATCTCCTATCGACGAAACAACAAAAAGGGCACTCATACCAAGAGAAAAATCCAGTAGATGCCCAAAATTCTACGGTCTTCCAAAAATCCACAAGCCAGGTGTACCCATGCGACCCATCGTTAGCGCATTCAATTCACCCCTACAAAAACTTGAACGGTACATAGCGCAGATACTCCAACCCATCACGGAAAAGGCATCCTCATACGTTAAAAACTCACACCACTTCACACAAATATTGACTTCAACTACACTCAACAACAATGACATTATAGCTAGTTTCGATGTCAAGTCATTATACACCAACGTACCAGTAAACGAAGCACTCCAGTTAATATCGGAATACGAAGACCTTCCTGACCATATCATAGAACTAGCTCACCACTGCCTCAACAATGCATACTTCATGTACGATGGACAAATGTACCGACAAACAGATGGAGCAGCAATGGGTTCATCATTATCACCGGCGGTGGCCAATATGTTCATGATTTACTTTGAAGAAAAAGCCATCAAAACATACGATAAAAAACCGAAACTGTGGCTAAGATACGTAGATGACGTATTTGTGATCTGGACCCATGGAAGAGTAGAACTTGAACAATTTCTTAATCATCTAAATAATCAACACCCAAAAATCCAATTCACCCTGGAGATTGAAGATAACAACCAACTTCCATTTTTAGATGTTCTCGCAATAAAAACACCGAGTGGTAAATTTGAACACACAGTATATAGAAAACCAACTCACACCGATAGATATCTACAAGCCAACTCGCACCACCATCCTTCCCAAATACAAGGAGTAGCTGACACTCTGATATCAAGATCAAATAGCCTGACCTGTACTACACATAGAAATGCAGAGCTCAAGAACATAAAAACAATACTGAAACAAAATGGATACAGCTCAAACACCATCTACAAAGCAATAAAGAAACAACGGAAGACCACACAAAACACACAAGAAGACAACAAAAATCAACCAAGAGCTATTCTACCATACGTGAAAGGAACCACCGACAAGATAGGGCGCATTCTCCGAAAAAAGAACATATCGACAATCTACAAACCGAAGCAAACAGTTCGATCGATCTTAAGAAACCCCAAAGATGCAACCAAACTGGAAAATCAGGGTGTTTACAAAATTGCATGTGGAACCTGTCACCAAACCTACATCGGACAAACCAACAGGAGAATTTCCGCAAGATTAGAGGAACACAAACTAGCAATTCGCAACAGACAGCTAACATCTGCTCTATTTCAACACGAGCATAACACAGGCCATAAAATAAACTTCGAAAGTTGCAAACAAATAGCCAACATTGAACACTTCAAAACAAGAACCATCAGAGAATCTATAGAAATTGAAAAAGAAGGTCTTCTTAACAAACGTGACGACTCCTTAAATCTGCCCCAAGCTTGGAAGTCCATAATCTCGAGACGCCAACATCAAACTGACTGCCTGAGCTTCGCTCCCCAGGGGGCGGGGCCTAGCGGCGTAACGAATACGGCCAATCAGCGACGATCCGCTCGAACAGCGCACGATATAAAAGAAGTGAGGACTGAGCGCAGCTCATTCAGTTACCGACTACGAGACCGAAGACAACGCACAGAAGATGCCAAGTGAGACCTTGGCGAAACGTCTGCAATTAAAAAATGACCAACGGATATTTTCCCGGAATAATTGTTCAACATATTACTCCATCCGTGAAACACTTCAAACTAACATTATTCACCTCTACGGGGAGGAGACATTTAATGCCACCAAAACTTATGAGAGTTTAAGGAAAAAGAGATGTCAATTACTATGCAACCTCACCTTCCTACTACAATGCCGAGACTTGGACCTTCAACCTACATTTACAAAACTTTCTCATCATACAAACACGAGAAAGACTAAAGCTATTTTAAAACAAGCCAGCATTGCTCTACTTAGAGCAGAAATAAAGAAAACACGATTCAACATAAGCGTGGTTGAGAACCGCCTGTACAAACTACATCTACAGTTGAGCGAAACCATTCATGCACTTCTATGGAACCAACTTGAATTACTTACATACTGGCGCATTGAAACAGATAAACAAATTTCAACAAAAAAGCTAGAGGGAAAGATAGAAAAGCTCAAACCAAAAACAACGAAATTTCCACAGCCAACATGCAACAAACATACTGTACATAACATGTCAGACTATCCTCTTTCTGAACCCGAAAAGAGCGTTCTGGAGAAAGGGTTCAACTATGCCATCGCACCAAAAGTAATACCCAAAGAGGAAATCATAGCCAATGTTGAATCAAGCTTAACAACATTAAACGAGCAAGATGCAGAGGAAATAAGACACCGGGTTGCCAGCATCCTCAGAAAAGCGAAACCACCGAGGCCTAATCTTACGCACAAGGAGCATCAAGCCCTCAAACACCTCAATAAAAATCAATCCATCATCATACTACCGGCCGACAAAGGAAACACAACTGTCGTCATGAACATCGGGGAATACAAATCAAAAATGCAAGACCTCCTAAAAGATGAAACATATAAAGCGGTATCGAGGGACCCCACCACATACTTGGAGAAAACTACAAAAACTAAAATCAACAAATCTCCTATCGACGAAACAACAAAAAGGGCACTCATACCAAGAGAAAAATCCAGTAGATGCCCAAAATTCTACGGTCTTCCAAAAATCCACAAGCCAGGTGTACCCATGCGACCCATCGTTAGCGCATTCAATTCACCCCTACAAAAACTTGAACGGTACATAGCGCAGATACTCCAACCCATCACGGAAAAGGCATCCTCATACGTTAAAAAACTCACACCACTTCACACAAATATTGACTTCAACTACACTCAACAACAATGACATTATAGCTAGTTTCGATGTCAAGTCATTATACACCAACGTACCAGTAAACGAAGCACTCCAGTTAATATCGGAATACGAAGACCTTCCTGACCATATCATAGAACTAGCTCACCACTGCCTCAACAATGCATACTTCATGTACGATGGACAAATGTACCGACAAACAGATGGAGCAGCAATGGGTTCATCATTATCACCGGCGGTGGCCAATATGTTCATGATTTACTTTGAAGAAAAAGCCATCAAAACATACGATAAAAAACCGAAACTGTGGCTAAGATACGTAGATGACGTATTTGTGATCTGGACCCATGGAAGAGTAGAACTTGAACAATTTCTTAATCATCTAAATAATCAACACCCAAAAATCCAATTCACCCTGGAGATTGAAGATAACAACCAACTTCCATTTTTAGATGTTCTCGCAATAAAAACACCGAGTGGTAAATTTGAACACACAGTATATAGAAAACCAACTCACACCGATAGATATCTACAAGCCAACTCGCACCACCATCCTTCCCAAATACAAGGAGTAGCTGACACTCTGATATCAAGATCAAATAGCCTGACCTGTACTACACATAGAAATGCAGAGCTCAAGAACATAAAAACAATACTGAAACAAAATGGATACAGCTCAAACACCATCTACAAAGCAATAAAGAAACAACGGAAGACCACACAAAACACACAAGAAGACAACAAAAATCAACCAAGAGCTATTCTACCATACGTGAAAGGAACCACCGACAAGATAGGGCGCATTCTCCGAAAAAAGAACATATCGACAATCTACAAACCGAAGCAAACAGTTCGATCGATCTTAAGAAACCCCAAAGATGCAACCAAACTGGAAAATCAGGGTGTTTACAAAATTGCATGTGGAACCTGTCACCAAACCTACATCGGACAAACCAACAGGAGAATTTCCGCAAGATTAGAGGAACACAAACTAGCAATTCGCAACAGACAGCTAACATCTGCTCTATTTCAACACGAGCATAACACAGGCCATAAAATAAACTTCGAAAGTTGCAAACAAATAGCCAACATTGAACACTTCAAAACAAGAACCATCAGAGAATCTATAGAAATTGAAAAAGAAGGTCTTCTTAACAAACGTGACGACTCCTTAAATCTGCCCCAAGCTTGGAAGTCCATAATCTCGAGACGCCAACATCAAACTGACTGCCTGAGCTTCGCTCCCCAGGGGGCGGGGCCTAGCGGCGTAACGAATACGGCCAATCAGCGACGATCCGCTCGAACAGCGCACGATATAAAAGAAGTGAGGACTGAGCGCAGCTCATTCAGTTACCGACTACGAGACCGAAGACAACGCACAGAAGATGCCAAGTGAGACCTTGGCGAAACGTCTGCAATTAAAAAATGACCAACGGATATTTTCCCGGAATAATTGTTCAACATATTACTCCATCCGTGAAACACTTCAAACTAACATTATTCACCTCTACGGGGAGGAGACATTTAATGCCACCAAAACTTATGAGAGTTTAAGGAAAAAGAGATGTCAATTACTATGCAACCTCACCTTCCTACTACAATGCCGAGACTTGGACCTTCAACCTACATTTACAAAACTTTCTCATCATACAAACACGAGAAAGACTAAAGCTATTTTAAAACAAGCCAGCATTGCTCTACTTAGAGCAGAAATAAAGAAAACACGATTCAACATAAGCGTGGTTGAGAACCGCCTGTACAAACTACATCTACAGTTGAGCGAAACCATTCATGCACTTCTATGGAACCAACTTGAATTACTTACATACTGGCGCATTGAAACAGATAAACAAATTTCAACAAAAAAGCTAGAGGGAAAGATAGAAAAGCTCAAACCAAAAACAACGAAATTTCCACAGCCAACATGCAACAAACATACTGTACATAACATGTCAGACTATCCTCTTTCTGAACCCGAAAAGAGCGTTCTGGAGAAAGGGTTCAACTATGCCATCGCACCAAAAGTAATACCCAAAGAGGAAATCATAGCCAATGTTGAATCAAGCTTAACAACATTAAACGAGCAAGATGCAGAGGAAATAAGACACCGGGTTGCCAGCATCCTCAGAAAAGCGAAACCACCGAGGCCTAATCTTACGCACAAGGAGCATCAAGCCCTCAAACACCTCAATAAAAATCAATCCATCATCATACTACCGGCCGACAAAGGAAACACAACTGTCGTCATGAACATCGGGGAATACAAATCAAAAATGCAAGACCTCCTAAAAGATGAAACATATAAAGCGGTATCGAGGGACCCCACCACATACTTGGAGAAAACTACAAAAACTAAAATCAACAAATCTCCTATCGACGAAACAACAAAAAGGGCACTCATACCAAGAGAAAAATCCAGTAGATGCCCAAAATTCTACGGTCTTCCAAAAATCCACAAGCCAGGTGTACCATGCGACCCATCGTTAGCGCATTCAATTCACCCCTACAAAAACTTGAACGGTACATAGCGCAGATACTCCAACCCATCACGGAAAAGGCATCCTCATACGTTAAAAACTCACACCACTTCACACAAATATTGACTTCAACTACACTCAACAACAATGACATTATAGCTAGTTTCGATGTCAAGTCATTATACACCAACGTACCAGTAAACGAAGCACTCCAGTTAATATCGGAATACGAAGACCTTCCTGACCATATCATAGAACTAGCTCACCACTGCCTCAACAATGCATACTTCATGTACGATGGACAAATGTACCGACAAACAGATGGAGCAGCAATGGGTTCATCATTATCACCGGCGGTGGCCAATATGTTCATGATTTACTTTGAAGAAAAAGCCATCAAAACATACGATAAAAAACCGAAACTGTGGCTAAGATACGTAGATGACGTATTTGTGATCTGGACCCATGGAAGAGTAGAACTTGAACAATTTCTTAATCATCTAAATAATCAACACCCAAAAATCCAATTCACCCTGGAGATTGAAGATAACAACCAACTTCCATTTTTAGATGTTCTCGCAATAAAAACACCGAGTGGTAAATTTGAACACACAGTATATAGAAAACCAACTCACACCGATAGATATCTACAAGCCAACTCGCACCACCATCCTTCCCAAATACAAGGAGTAGCTGACACTCTGATATCAAGATCAAATAGCCTGACCTGTACTACACATAGAAATGCAGAGCTCAAGAACATAAAAACAATACTGAAACAAAATGGATACAGCTCAAACACCATCTACAAAGCAATAAAGAAACAACGGAAGACCACACAAAACACACAAGAAGACAACAAAAATCAACCAAGAGCTATTCTACCATACGTGAAAGGAACCACCGACAAGATAGGGCGCATTCTCCGAAAAAAGAACATATCGACAATCTACAAACCGAAGCAAACAGTTCGATCGATCTTAAGAAACCCCAAAGATGCAACCAAACTGGAAAATCAGGGTGTTTACAAAATTGCATGTGGAACCTGTCACCAAACCTACATCGGACAAACCAACAGGAGAATTTCCGCAAGATTAGAGGAACACAAACTAGCAATTCGCAACAGACAGCTAACATCTGCTCTATTTCAACACGAGCATAACACAGGCCATAAAATAAACTTCGAAAGTTGCAAACAAATAGCCAACATTGAACACTTCAAAACAAGAACCATCAGAGAATCTATAGAAATTGAAAAAGAAGGTCTTCTTAACAAACGTGACGACTCCTTAAATCTGCCCCAAGCTTGGAAGTCCATAATCTCGAGACGCCAACATCAAACTGACTGCCTGAGCTTCGCTCCCCAGGGGGCGGGGCCTAGCGGCGTAACGAATACGGCCAATCAGCGACGATCCGCTCGAACAGCGCACGATATAAAAGAAGTGAGGACTGAGCGCAGCTCATTCAGTTACCGACTACGAGACCGAAGACAACGCACAGAAGATGCCAAGTGAGACCTTGGCGAAACGTCTGCAATTAAAAAATGACCAACGGATATTTTCCCGGAATAATTGTTCAACATATATATATATATATATATATATATATATATATATATATATATATATATATATATAAGAAAGCCAAAACAACAATTAAAGTATATGAAGGAACAAAATCAATACAAATAAATAAAGGCGTGAGACAGATATCACCACATCACCAAAATTTTTCAATCAGGCTCTTGAAGATATTTAAAAGATTAGAATGGGAAAAAAAAGTTATAAAAATTTGAGGACAACGCTTGAACCATCTAAGGTACGCTGATGATATCGCATTGATAACTGATAAAAAAGAAGAATTATTTAAAATGATAAAAGAACTGGACGTAGAAGCTGGAAAGATGGCCTTAATATGAATTACAGCAAGACCACAACCATAACAAATACATAATAAAGAGAACCAAACAGCAGAGATAAAGAGACGAGTTAGACTGGCATGGGCGGCATTTGGCAAACTAAGCTACATTTTTAAAAACAAAAGATATCCACAGCATCTTAAGACCAAAGTATACAATCAATGCGTACTCCCTGTTCTTACTAATGATTCCCAAACGTGGACATTTACAAAAGCAAACATGGACAAAATCATAAAAACCCACAGAGCAATGGAAAGACAAATGTTGCACATAAGACTAATGGATAAAAAGAGAAACGAGTGGATAAGAGAGAAAACAAAAGTGAGGGATATTAGACAAGAAGTTGCAAAATTGACATGGAGATTTGCCGGACATATTATAAGACAAAAAGAAGACCGATGGAACAAAATTCTTATAAGTTGGAGACCGTGGGAATATAAACGAAGCAGAGGAAGGCCCCAAATGAGATGAGCAGATGATATCAAGAACCACGTGGGCTCTAGGTAGATGACTGTAGCAACAGACAGAGAAGAATGGAAAAGGATTAGAAAGGCCTATGTCCAAAGATGGACCGAAGAAGGCTAATTAGATAGATAGACAGTAAAGCTTAATATATACCAGATCTTAATAAATCCGGTTTTGATACATGGGGCTAAAACGTGGACCTTATCTCAAAATGATGAAAGACTTCTTGGTATTTTTGAGAGAAAATTTCTTAGAAAATTTTTGGGGCCGTAAATGAAAATGGGCTATGGCGTCGAAGATACAACTTTAAACTATACCAGTTAAACACCGATCCAGATCTTATGGAATTGGTTAGAAAGTGGAGAGACTTAGATGGGCTGTGCACGAAGAAGATGGATTGATTATTTGGAAGAAGAGCTACAGATTCTAAGGATAATAAGATGGAAAACAGTTGCCAGGAATCGATAGGATTGGCGACTTCTTTGTGAGCAGGCCAATATGCACAACGGATAGTCGAGCTACTTATGACGATGATGAAATTAAAAGAAAAAGTGCTAAATAAAAAATTTAAGACACGACAAATTGAGTGGAGTGTGTAGTTGTTAGGCATATACAAAAATATACCGAGTAATTCCTAATAAAACTATGTAACTTTTTAAGAGTACAATCGAATAATTTATTTATAATTATAATAAATCAACGTCACTCGTCATTAAAAAATATTGTACAGTGTGACCATTTAGATTGGAAACACCTCTATAAAATTTGAAGTTGTTAACCGATTTTAACCAAATTTTAATGTCATGCAATAAAAGGTCTATTGCGGGACAGAATTTGAAATATTTACTTAAATTTTCAGGGAATTTTACGATACTTTTTCTTAGTCGAAAATGAAAAATTTGTATTAGCGATTTTTTTTTATTAAAAAAAATTTCTACGCCACTGGATTTAGAGTGGCTTCAAATACCTATGACAAAAATTTCATTAAGATATATTTATTAATAACAAACTTATGACAACTTAAAATTTTAAAACTCACTACGAAAAAAACACTCTCTATTAACGTTAAAAAAACACTCTGTAACATAGAAACACTCAGAAACATAGAAACTTAATTTTAGTTTAAATCCTAGTTGCCCCGAGCAATCCACCATCTAATTGGATACATTTGTCGTAGCGTTTATGAATATTTCTAATTACATTTCTTAGTTGTTGGGGAGTAATTTCTGCACATGCCTGACGAATTCTTGCACGAAGTTCGTTTACGTCTCTTGCACGGGTTTGGTAAACTTTTTGTTTGATAACTCCCTAGAGAAAGAAGTCTAAAATTATGAGATCTGAAGATCTGGCCAATCTATCAACGGACTACCCCGGCCTATCCAACGGTTTGGAAAAATTTCATTTAGCCATTGCTTCACGGTTCTGGCGTAATGAACAGAACACCCATCTAACTGGATATACAAATTTAATCGTTCATTAATTGGGAGCTCATGAATAGCATCCCACAATTTGGTGATTAAAAATTCTAAAAAGTTCTGTGAGTTCAAGTTTTCTTTAAAAAAGACAGAACCAATAACTCGCTCGTTCTTCAGTATACCATACTAGACATTGATTTTTTGAGAATACTGGCATGTGCAGTTTATTACCCAACGGGGATTATCTGCTATCCAATAGCGACAAATCTGTGATGATACTACTCCATTTGTAGTGAAAATGGCTTCGTCGGTAAACAAGACGTTTTTTAGACAATTTATATTGTTTAAATATTCCCCTTGGGCCCATAAACAATATTCTAAACGTTTTGCTTCGTCGCCTTCTTGTAATGTGTGTAAGATTTTTGGTTTGAAAGGTTTAATATTATTTACCTTAAGACATCGCCGAATACTCTCTTGAGGCACATTCAAATACACTTCTCCAAGAAATTGACGCACCACTTTAAAATATAAATTTTTTTTATTAACGTTAATAAAAATTTCCATTGTAATGTTATATTTTGCAAGCCCATTGTATATGATATTCGTACACTCTATATTTATTGACTGTGTTTTATTGCTATAGGATTTTTGCAACAAACCAAAAAGAAGCAAAATATGTACTAATTCTATAAATATACTAATTTCCGAATTTCACGAATTTTTATCCGGCTACTGTTTAATTGTTGAATATTGTTAATTGTGTTTATTATGGAGCGTCAATCACGTACATTAACCCGAGATGAATGTGCTCAAGCAGTGATACTGCCGGAAGAAGGTTGGAGTTACCGAAGAATTGGTGGTCGGTTTGATTGTCCCACACATCCGTCTCACGGGTGTTAGAAAGATTCCTTGAAACAGGGGATCATACTCGCAGACCAGGGCAAGGATGAAACCGGGTAACTACCCCTATTCAATATCGATTTTTAAGATTTTCTGCTCTTCGACAACATTTTGTAACACATCGAACTCTACAAATTCAGCTTTGAGACGTGCATGATATACAAATAAGTACTGAAACTGTTTGCCAGTGACTTAGGGAATACAACTTAACAGCTAGGATTGCCGCCCGAGGTACTCTATTAACTGTAGAGAATCGAAGGGGGAGACTACATTTTACCAGGGAACACGTTAATTGGTTAGAGGCTGACTAGGAACGAGTGCTATTTACTGATGAATCCCGATTTTGTTTGTACAATAACGACAGACGTGTTCGTATGTTGCGACGACCCAACGAACGATATGCTCTGTGTAACTTCTCACACACCACATTTTTTGGTGGAGGATCTGTTATGGTGTGGGGTGGTATTTCTTTAACAGCACGTACGGAGCTAGTGGTCATACAAAATGGAACTGTTACAGCTGAAAGGTACATATTGGAGATCCTGGAGCAACAGGTAGTACTATTCGCTCCTTATATCGGTGAAAATTTCTTACTAATGCAAGATAATGCCAGACCTCACGCTGCACAGGTCGTCAGAAATTATCTAGAAGAGGTAGAAATTAATACTATGGAATGGCCCATAGTCCGGATTTAAATCCTATTGAATATCTTTGGGATATTATTGGTAGGCGATTAAGAGCGACACCGATCCAACCAAACAACTTACAGGAAGTGGAAGAGAGGCTGATCCAGATTTGGAGAGAACTAGACCAAAATGAAATACGGCAATTAATTTTAAGTATGGACCAACGACGTTAGGCTGCTATACGTAGTAGAGGTGGAAACACTCGTTATTGAGACTTTTTCATATTTTAGTTTACTTTTTTTATCATTATTTTTTTAGAATTTTCCGTTTTATTTTTTTTTTTCCTGTACTTCAACATTTTCTCATGATTAGACAAATTGTTATAATTACTAATACAATGTAGAATAAATCTGGTAAAGTTTTATTTTTTATTCGTTGCCTGTTTACAAATAAAATTGAAGTGGTGCGCTAATTTCTTGGAGAAGTGTATAAACTAGCGTTCCTTAAACTGGCATTAGGGTTATTTCTGAAATGATCTAAAATGATTTGATCATTTCCTCTTCTTCTTTGAAACGGGATATTTTTTAAAATTGGTTTTAATACTTCACCATATTCATTAAATATTTTATTTATTTTGTTTACCGTACGGCAGCTAATATTATGACGATCCACAGTTCTGTCATTAAATATTGTACAAACTTCCCTGGCACTTCTATCGTTATCTCCCAAAAGACGTATAATTTCAATTTTTTCTCTCACACTTAATCTTGCAGCCATGACACAAAATATTATTAAAAGAATTTGAAGTAAATATTGTTGCAGATATTATGCATAAATTTATGCTAGCACTGAAATTTGTATGACGAAAATAATGTCAAATAGTAATATCGTTGTCATGGCAACTGAGATTTAAGTTGTACCATGTAAAGTTAATAATAATGTAAGTGCTTTACTTGCATTAAATTTTTATGCTTTTTAAAACATTTTTTTGTCTAGTATTGGTTTATTATTAAAATTATTTAAAAAATAATTAGTTTTATGGTTATCTGTTGATACAGGGTGTTTTTTTGACTCGTAGCTTAGTGAGTTTTAAAATTTTAAGTTGTCATAACTTCTTTATTTATAAATATATTTTATAACTTCTTTTAATTTATTAAAAATTTAAATAAATATTTCATATTTTGTCCCACACTAGACCTTGTATTACATGACAAAAAAATTGGTTAAAATCGGTTAACAAACTTCAAATTTTATAGAGGTGTTTCCAATCTAAATGGGTCACACTGTATAAATATTCCGACCCAAAAACAATATACTGTGCATCAGATTTTTTAAAATTGGATTCTACATTAAAAAAAAAAAAGATGAAAAACTAAATTAAGTATATATATATATATATATATATATATATATATATATATATATATATATATATATATATATATTATATATATATATATATATATATATAATATATATATATATATATAGCGAGTGTTTGCAACTTTAATTTTGTCGCTTCTCGCATCACAATCGCCATAATTTCTTATCGGCCCAGTCTCCTTCTTGGAGACCTCTATTTTCCATTTCTATATGAATATTGGATATCCATTTCTTTCTTGGCCTTCCCCTTTTATTTCTCTGTGTAGGTCTCCAGTTCCAAACCCTTCGTGGTATCCTTTCTTCGTTCATCCGTCTCAGGTGTCCATACCATTTTAATTGTTTTTCGGCTATCGTATCCATTATTGTGTTCTTTACTTTCGTTCTCTCTCTTATGTTTTCATTTCTTATGTGGTCAAACAAAGTTAACCCGGAACATCTTCTCCAGTACATCATTTCCGTTGAGAGGAGTTTTTGTGACATATTATTATTCTTGTTAAAGACCCACACTTCTGACCCATACGTCAGCACCGGCTGAATTATAGCCTGATATATATATTTCTTTGTTTTCTTAGTTAAAGTTTTATTCCACAGGATCGTATGTAGTGTTTTTATCATGTTTTTTTCCTTTTCCTATTTTTCTTGTTATATCTTTGACGTATCTCCCGTCTTCGCTTAGTGTAACTCCGAGATATTCGTACTGATCAACGTTTTTAATTAATCCGCTTTCTGTTTCCATGTCTTGGCCGATGCCTCCTATATTCATGTATTTTGTCTTTTCGGTATTAACCTCTAATCCCCATTTTTTTAATTCGTCTATTAGTTTTTTTATCATGTACTTCATATCTTGTAGGTCCTCGGCAAGAACTACCTGGTCGTCTGCGAAGAGCATTGTGTATATAGGAGTGTCATTTACCCATATGCCCATTGGGCTGCATTTTCTCATCCAATATTTTAAAGCATTACCAAGATATATTTTAAATAGGGTTGGGGAGAGACAAGAGCCCTGTTTGACATCCTTTGTTTGGGTGGAACCCTTGGAAATTTGGTTTCCAACCTTAATATAAGCTTGGTTATCTTGATATAGCTTTTTCACGGCATTTATATATACTGCATTTACACCTGCGTTTTCCAATGTTGTCCATAGTCTCTGCAGTGGTACGGAGTCAAATGCTTTACGGATCTCTATAAACGTGGCATGAAGTTCTAGTCCTCTTGCTAATCTCTTTTCCGTTAGATGTTTGAGAGTAAATACATTGTCGACACAAGATCTCCCTGGTCGGAATCCACTTTGTTCTTCGATCTCTGTGGCTTCTTTTTCTATTCTGGCTTTGAGAACTCTTTCATACAGTTTGCCAGTGGATGACGTAATGCTGATACCTCGGTAATTACTGCAGTCATTCCTGTTTCCCTTTTTGTAGATGGAGTTTATATACGAGACTTTCCAATCTCTTGGGATACTTTCTCCTTGTATCCACTTGTTAAACATTTTACAAAGCAATTCTAATGTTATTGCAGTGGCATGTTTGAATAACTCGATAGGTAAATCACCCGGTCCAGGAGCTTTATTATTTTTCATTTTTTGTAATGCGTTTTTTATTTCTTCTACGGTAATCATCGCCACTTCATTTAACCCCGTCTCAACTCTATCTATCTGTGTGTCTAGAAACTGTGTACGTTGTTCATTTAATAGATTTTCATAATAATTTTTCCATCTTTCTATATCTATGAGGTTTATTTTTTTGTTTCGTTTGTATTTTTTCTAAGACTGTTGATAGTTTTCCAAGCTTGTCTGGACCTAGATCCTCCTACCACTGAACTTATTTCTGCACACTTGTTGTCCCAGGTTATGTTTTTTGTTTTTTTTTATTTCCTTTTTTACTATATATTTGTATCTGTTATAGTTTTTTAGGTCTTCCTCATCTTTTGTCGCTAACCGTTTGAGATACAATTTTTTCTTTTCTTCTGCCAGTTCTAATAAACCTTCTCTCCACCTATAATTTCTACGTTTTACTTTTTCTTTTGCACCTAGAGCTTCTAATGCTGCTTCATGAATTTTGATTTTCAAAGTCTCATACATTTCTTCCGCTGTTCCGTTTACTTCTTCGTCTAATTTTTGTGCCAAACGTAGTTTATAAAGAAAACTTATGGACTCATTGTTTAAGCTGTCTATGTTATAGAGCCGTGTGGATTCTTTGTTTGTCTGTTCTTGGGATTTATT
The DNA here is from genome assembly GCA_918026665.1 of Diabrotica balteata. Taxonomy (NCBI): domain Eukaryota; kingdom Metazoa; phylum Arthropoda; class Insecta; order Coleoptera; family Chrysomelidae; genus Diabrotica; species Diabrotica balteata. The sequence continues at coordinate 124,759,079 of OU898278.1, forward strand.
TTGTTTAATGTATCTTATTTCCACGGGTGCCTTTACTAGTAGGTGATCCGATCCACATTCTGCCCCTCTCCAAACTTTTACATCGTAGGGTCTTAAAGATGTCTCTTGTTTAACTACTATATAGTCTATAATTGACTGCAGTTTTCTTGTTTTTTGAGTCCATGTATATTTATTTATGTCTCTACTAAATTAAGTGATATACCTTGAATTTTCACGAAAATATTTTTCTGGTTAAATTTTGAATTTGAATTCTGTGTAAATTTCGAGAGCATAAAGTAGAAAAAAAAAATGTATCGGACTATATTTAAAGACAACAAAAAAATACATGAGCATTTAAATATTAGGGTATGGTATTAGAGTATGGCTAAATAAGTTTGATTTATATGTGACCGTACATGACATAAAGTAAATGAAGTCACTAAACTTTGATAACCAACATTGATTAATAATTAATCCTACGCTTCGAGATACAAAACTCCCTCTTTACGTCCTGAAATTTGAATAATAAGATATTGTGGTAGGTGATCCCATATGTATCAAAAAGATAAGAAACCCTTCTACCCGAAACTCCTTCATGAAATAAGGTTATAATTATTCGTCAAGGTAGGTACGAGTCATAACATCTCAGTTTATGATCCTCTGGAATTAAGCTGTTACTAAGTTTAAAGTTTTAGTTCGTTCATAAAATTCACCAGGGACATTCCAGGGCGAGAACGAAATTTGAAATTTAGTTTTGAATGAAAAGGGTGTAGCTTTATTATCAAGTTTCTAAAATATCCCAGAACAACTGTAGACCTAAATACTATACAGTATGGTGCAAAGAAAAGAAATAAATTCGGTATTTCGTAGGCCGGTGACTTTAAGGAAAACTCTTGAAACTGTCAGATTTTTATTTTTAAACAAGGTGTTTGTAAGGATACTTTTTTATTTTTAATATCATCTATGTGATGATGTTATTACTAAAATTTTTAAATGGCAATATGGGTATTGCAATACATGATTGGAAAGTTATTTTAAATATCGATTCGAGCACGGGAAGTTTAACGAATTTGAATTTTTAAATGGCAATATGGGTGTTGAGAAGATGTTGAGAAGATATGGCAAGAAAGATATGGTTAAATAAACAGCTACCAAAGGAGTGGAATAGCGACATTATTGTACCACTACATAAAAAAGGAAACCAGTTAGAATGTGAAAACTACCGTGGAATCACGCTGTTGAATGCGGCATACAAAATAATGTCCAACGTAATGTATGAAAAACTTACACCATACGCTGAAAAAATAGTTGGCAAATACCAATGTGGCTTCTGTAGACAGAAGTCAACAATAGACCAGATATTTGTTCTGCGACAGATCCTTGAAAAAACAAGTGAATATAACATCGACACACATCATCTCTTCATAGACTTCGAAAGCGCATATGACAATATAAACCAAGAATTCCTAACAAAAGCAATGAAAGAATTTAATATACCAACACAGCTAATAGAATTGATAAAAGAAACACTAAAAGTAGAAAGTAAAATCCGGATACAAAACGAATTAACGGAAACAATAGATGTGAAGAAGGGACTACGCCAGGGAGACGCTCTATCATGCATATTATTCAACATCATACTTAAAAAAATAATAAGAGACACAACAGTTAATACCCGAGGAACAATAATTAATAAAAGCGTGCAAGTACTAGCATTTGCAGATGATGTTGACATAATCGCAAGATCAAGAAGAGAAATGATAGAGGCATTCACTCAAATAGAACAAGCTGCAAAAAATAGTGGTCTTAAAATCAATCAGACAAAAACAAAATATATGCCTGCAAATAAAAACGCACAAATAAGGCAGCTGCCAAATTTAACAATAGAAGAATACAACATTGAGGCGGTAAAAAACTTTACATACTTAGGATCCCTAGTTACGTCTGATAACAACGTTGCAGAGGAAGTGAAGAGGAGAATATTTATTGCCAATAAATGTTACCATGGCTTAATTAGGCAACTAAGATCAGATAACGTTTCCAGAAAAACAAAATGCCAAATATACAAAACCTTAATAAGACCGGTACTCACATACGGTTCAGAAACCTGGACACTCTCTAAAAGGGAGGAAACGTTATTAGCCACCTTTGAAAGAAAAATCTTGCGACACATATATAAGGGCACAAAAGAAAACGGGATTTGGCGGAGAAGGTATAACTTTAAACTATACAACATATACCAGGCTCCGGATATCATAACATTCATTAAAATAGGAAGGCTACGTTGGATTGGACACGTGGACATATTTAAACAAGTGCCAGTAGGAAAAAGAACAAGAGAAAGACCGAAGCTGAGATACGTAGAACAAATAAAAAAATGATATAACAACAATAAAAATTAAAAACTGGAAGAAAAAGCACGAAACAGGTCAGAATGGAGAAGAATCCTTGAACAGGCCAAGACCCAAAAAGGGTTGTCGAGCCAGTGATGATGATGATGATGAATATGGGTGTTGCAATACATGATTGGAAAGTTATTTTAAATATCGATTTGAGCACGGGAAGTTTAACGAATTTAAAGTCGTAGGCCATATATTTTTCTATTCAATTCAACAAAGTGATAGCAGCTTTTGCTAAGGAATTTAATCTTTTACAAATTAGACATAGCTCAGAGGACAGAAAACAATATTATTAAATCGTTTTCGTTCCTGGTCACCAAAGTAGGTAGCACCTCTGTACGCTAACCACTGCAGTGGTTTTAGGAGACATTGATTTAAATTTCAGAGTTTGAATTTGTATCAGCCCGAGTGTCTGATGAAGCAGAGATACTGAAATGGGTCGTAATACTCTATTGATATCGATAAGAGTAGGAAAAGTTTAAACGAATTTGTCCTTCTAGGCCATATATTTGGACATTCTATTCAACAAAGAGATAGCAGCTTTGCTAAAACTTTTAATCTTTTACACATTTCTTATAGCCCAAAGGACAGAAAACAATATTAATAAATCGTTTTCGTTCATGGTCACCAAAGTAGGTGGCACCTCTGTACGCTAACCACTGCAGTGGTACAGTTTTAGGAGACATTCGTTGGACTTTCCGAGTTTGAATTAGTTTTCATTAGCTTTCTTCAGTTATTTGAAGCTCTTTCATTAATTCTCTAGATACTCGTGGGGCAATACCCTAGGAACAAATAAAGTGAAAAAATAGAGATAGAACACAGCCAGAGTCATATCAAAACTATTTAACGGGATCCCGTTACACGCCATAATTTCTATAAGCATACCAGGCCATGAGAAACTTTCAAAAAATTGATCGGTAAACCGTGATAAATCTCAGTAAAAATAAAAAAAATTAGTGGACAAGCACGGACGGTGCCCTGAGAAAAAGATTAGGTACTTGCTAAAGTAATAAACTCACTAGAAGTTAATAGTCATTGGACTAAAATTCTTGCTTAGAAATGATCGTTTAACAAAAATACTTACTTTTTTGTATGTACCAGATATGTACTAGTATTTTAAAACAAATAAAAAAAGCTTGTTGAAGATAGCTCAATCCTAAAGAGAATCTTAAAAGATCTTTTAAGTGAATGAGTTACAAATATCTACGTAACCAAAACATCCCTTTCTCCAAAATTTACGATCTACACGGTAGAAAATAAAAGGAGAACATAAGAAACGAACAAAAAACGAAAACAGAAAACTAAGAACATAGCAAAGAAAGTAAAACCAGTAAGACAGGGCAAGGAATACAGGAAGAGAAAGAAAAAAAATTAAAAAAAAAGAAATAAGAACTAACTAACTTTTTTAGTGGTTGTGATAATATTATTTGTATAAAAATTATAATTGTTGACATTTAAATGTCATTTATTAATTTAAAGTTTTTTCCATTTCATATTAGGTGCGAATAGAAAATTTGAATAGAAAATTCCATATTTTACAAAATTATAAAAATCGCTGCGATATGTCACCTTTTAAATTCAAATGTACACTTTCAAACAGAAATTTATTAGGGTGATTCACGTAAGCCTAGTAGAGTCGAAAATATTTATTTTTAACAAAAGATCCTGTATATTTTTATATTTTTAAAAACTTCTTAAAAACCTAAAAGTTGAAATTTTGAAATTATGTAAGTATAATTTTTGGCAGGACATTAAATATATAGAAGTTTAAAAATAATGTTTATCACGTTTTTTTTATTGAGTTTAATGCATCGACAACTAATGGTCATTGGCATGGTACAGTGAATTTTTACAGTTAGGTGTGTAGTATGTGTGTGTGTAGAGTAAGTGTCTTGATACTTAGCAAAGTCGACGTCATTGTCTTTGCTAAGAAACGCTAATTGTATCCGAACGTCTGCGGTCCCTCCGGTGAGTACCGATCGCACAAGAATAGAAATTATTTTCATCTATTAATTTTTAATAAACAAAAATTTCCACCCAGGTGAGATTCAAACTCACGACCTTTAGGTTCAAAGGTAGGCGCTCTTACCACTGAGCCACAGAGGGGGTTATATCACGCTTTTAATAATGGCATTTTTTTAAATCTAAACTAAGTATCACTATACTGGGTTAACATTTTGTGTCATAAACAGCTAAAAACTGTCTAGATGCCAATAAGTAAACTAAATTGATAAATAGTGTGGATTTTGATTTATCGATTGTTGATGTGTTGATAATTTGTATTAAAATAGTAAATTCCTATTTAAAAACTAATTTCTTGCAGAAGTAATAATGAAATACATATTTAACTGAGATTCACCAAATTAAGATTTTAATAATTATTACAAGGATAATTCCGTGACTCTCAGGTAAAATGGCATATCTATGCAAAATGAAATTGTCCAGGAGACGAAATTAAAAGTTCAACATTTTTCTAAAATCAAATGTGTTATTTTAGACATTGTTTGGCATTTTATAATCAAAGAGAATCTAATAAACTAACTTTTGCTGCATACAAACAATTCATAGCTTATTCTTATTTAAAGTTATTTAGTTCTTATTTATTAGTTTTCTTCATCAGCGTACTCAAATATATCCTTTTACCCAAATATAAATGTTATTATGTATGACATATACAATAGTTTGTACTACCTCAATGCTGAAAGGATGATATTAATAAAACGGCTTATTCACTATTAATGGTTTCTATTGTAACCAAGAATAGAAAAGAAGGTGAATATTGAAATTAAATTATTGTGCGTTGCAGAAAGAAGTGATTCATCACATTCTTCTCCATCCAGTAAGACGTCTTCAACGTTTTAATCCGATGGAATGGACCTATAGTAGTTGTGGAAAGAAAAAGTAAAGTAAAAGTAAAACAGTAAGACGTATCGAAATTGCCAGGGCCACCTTCATAAAGATGAGAAAATTCTTCTGCAACAGAAATATAAGCATCCCTCTACGATTAAGAATGCTGAGAGGCTATATACGGTGTAGAGGCCTGGACTCTCAAACAGAACAACATGAAAAATATTGAAAGTTTCGAGATGTGGTGCTACCGTCGAATGCTGAAGATTAGTTGGGTTGAAAGAATAACAAACTGTAAAGTAATACGAAGAATAGGAAAAGACCCAGAGATTTTGTTAACGCTAAAGCGAAGAAAATTCGAATATTTTGTCACCTGATGAGAGGACAAATACGCATTACTTCAAAATATAATGCAGGGAAAAATAGAAGGAAAACGGAATCCAGGCCGTAGAAGAATGTCATGGTTGCGGAATTTGAGAGAGTGGTTTGGCTGCACCCCTAATGAACTCTTTAGGTCAGCCGTAAACAAGGTCAGAATAGCCTTGATGATTTCCAATCTCTGATAGGAGTGGCACAAAAAGAAGAAGAAGAAAACAGTCAGAAAGCTGCCGGTCCAGATAACATATCTATTGAAATGATTTGGGCCCTAGATGACGTTGGAGTGGATATAATACATCAAATTTGTCAAAGAGTGTGGGAGACAGGTAAATGGCCTGAAGACTGGATACAATCACTATATATTCCCATACATAAAAAGGGAGCGAAAGATTTATGTAGCAACTATCGCACAATTGCTCTAATTGCGCATTGCAGTAAGATTCTCTTACACATAATTCTCGAGAGGATAAAGCCCTTTTTACTACCTAACATTGCGGAGGAACAAGCAGGTACGTAAGGCAGATTGTAAAAAAATCCAGAGAATTATTCAACATCACAACATATTTGTGCTTCATAGATTATAGTAAAGCTTTAGATTTGGTCAACTGGAGTAAAATGTGGCAGGTTTTGTCTGAAATGGGAGTCCCCAATCATCTGATACTGCTAATTAAAAGCCTGTACAATAACAATTATGCCAGAGTTAGAATAAATGGGAACTAACCGATAGTTTCAGGGTCACAAAGGGCGTGAGACAAGGCTGCATACAAAGCCCAATTCTATTTAGCATCTATGGTGAATGGATAATGCGGAAAGCTACTGAGGACTGGAACGGTGGCATCACCATTGGCGGGAAGAAGATTTGCAACTTGAGATATGCAGATGATACTACTATCCTCGCTAGTTCTGAAGCTGAATTGATTTACCTGCTACAACGGATAGAAGACGTAAGCTTAACGATGGCCCTTAAAATAAAAAGAGATAAAACGAGAATCATGATAATTGACAGAGCTAACAACAATCAAAATCATCTGGACATGATAAACAATATCGCTGTTGTAGATAAATTTGTGTATCTGGGCTTATTAATAAACAATAAAGGAGGCTGTACTAAAGAAATAAAGCGGCGGTCAGCAATCGCAAAAAGCGCTATAGCAAAATTAACAAAACTTTGGAAAAGCCATGAAATAACTACCGATACAAAAATGAGACTAGTAAGAAGTCTAGTTTTTACTTATGCATCGGAATGCTGAAGCCTTACTGAGAAAGACAAAAAGAACATAGATATAATTGAGATATACTGCTGGAGACAAATGCTGAGAATACCATGGGTGGCCCGAAGAACAAATGAATCCATACTGGACCAGCTAAACATAAAGAAAAGACTAAGAACACAAATATCAGAACAAATAATAAGCTATTTTAGACATGTGCTTTGAAGAAATTTCTTGAAAAAAACTTACCATCCAGGGAAAAGTAGAAGGCAAAAGAAATAGAGGTAGATCTCTCACACGATACACGGACCATATTGTTGCTACCATTGGCGCTCCATTGTCAGAATGACAGAAGATAGAAAAACTTGGAGGAACATTGGGAAATTAGCTAATAGCTTCATGATATCACGATACCTGCATCAGGTTAACGATTAAGAAGAAGAAGAAGAAGTTGTGGAACACATCGGGTATTAGCGGCAGCATGTCAATAAGGTCCTTTTTCTTATTCACTAAGATTAAGAGAGGACCACCGTAGGACCGTTCAGGGTCCAGATGGATGCAGAAACGGCCCCTACAGCGACAGTTTATTGTCTTGAACGACGAAACCGGATCCAGTGTCTTCTTGTAAAAGACTTTTCCTGTCTCTTTTATGTAACGGAGCCATTTTATGTTCCTACATGTAACTTTTTCCCCGTCTTCGTTCACTTTTTTATTTTGAAGTGCCGACGGGTTTTTCTTCCCTGTCTGACGAATCAACTGCATCCAGTTGTGTGAGTAATAGATTGGGCTATTTGATTTTTTTTCCATTTTTTATATCAGAGCATGATCAGTGTCACACACAGAGTTCTTATTCTGTCCTCCATATGTGTCTGACCATAAGATTACCCTCTTCTGTAGGCTTCTGTAAATTTGAAGCAATTTGGTTGCCTCCTCTTGCAGCTACTACGTCATTCCACATGGAGCAGCGCGCTTTATTATTCGTGCAATCGTGCACAGTTAAATTAAATACTCACAGTTGCCTTTTGTAGAAAAAGACTAAAGTTTCTAGTTGGGAAGTCGGCAAGCATTGCTGCAAATCAAATACACGTGTTTTTAATACACTCATCTTTTCTTTATCTCAAACTTTTATCATTCCGTTTTGCCTCATATGCTTGATCTACCATGTCGTAGTGCTGCTGTAGCTGAATTTGAAGAGCATCTTTTTGTTTATTCAGTGTTAGAGATATCTTTATTTTAAAGATTGTCACAGGTGTTGCATGTGTCATTACTAGGAGAATTAATTGCCGAGTCCAGCCCGTGAAATATCTTTGTGTAAACTGATAGGCTAACCGGTTTGAACGTTGCATCTATCTTTGTCTTATATTCGGCATAGCATTTTATTATAGTGTAATGCCATAGCAAATATTCTGTGTCCCTTTGGGAATAGTGACTTCGATGCGATGGTAGCGAGGATAGGTGACTTTTTACCCTTTCAATTTCGTCATCACATATTTTGTTTGGAGGTGCAGGTTTACTACGCTGGTCATGCTTGGGTATTTCTGATGTACTTTCGGCTACTTTTTCATAGCGCTTGTTAAAAACTTCGTCGGTTCACCAAAGGTTATATAGGCTTTTCTTACAAATAGGCTCAAGATTTCCAGTAATGCGTAGGCTGTAATTATCAGTTAAATTGCTGTTTTTTGTGTTACTGTTGTATTTCTTAATGTTTGCATCTTCTTCGGCTCGGTAGTTACTTAATTTGGAATATAACTTACACATTTCAAGTAATCACTTATATTCGAGTACTCTGTAAAAATTTGCAAGCGGTTTTCATCTGTAATTCTTTCAGAAAATTTAAGCTTACAAGAGTCTAGTCAACTCTCTTGCTAACATTGTCTTTCTTTTCTCTGTTTGATATTGGAGTCTAGCATTCCGTTTCCTTTTCCTTTCACTGCGGATTTTTCTAGGTCTACCTTTCAAGCTAATTCTTTTTTTTTTCTTTTGTGATTTATTTATTTATCAGACTTCATCACAATGAACGTAAGTCGTGATATTTTCGTTTCTTCACAAATATTTAAACACTTTATACTGATTAAATATAATTAATTTATACTGTAAAACGTAATTTACTCAAGTGTTTACTCAGTAATTTACCCAAACGTAATTCTTGCATTCTTGGTTCATATATGATTCAGATAAAGAGAATTATCTACTAATATAACATTTTACCCGAATTTATTTTGTAAATACATATGGAAACTAAAGCATATTTGGAATTATTCTTTTTTACTCCATTGTAAACGTTAATTTTGTTCAATTACTCCCTTTTCACATGTCAAAATCTGATGGAATTATTTAGACTGTAGATATATCCTTTTACCCAAATGAAGAGCAGAAAATTTACTTTATTTTTATATTTTTAACTCATTTCGGGAAAAAATTAGAGATATGCCCTTTTATTCGAGCACCACAGAATTGAAGAAGTCAAGTTAAAGAGGTCCTCAGGTGTCTAATATTTTGTAAGGTACTGGTTACAAGGTTATGAACAATTCAGAGAACTTAGACATCCCTCTCTTCAGTCTGGACCCTCGGAGGGGAAGAGTAGTATTCATCGTTATGTATTGTCTGTGTCCAAAGATCTCTGTCTCTGGTTATTTCTTTTAACTAATTAGGTCTTTTGCATGTTGCTCTAATTTGGTTGATCCATCGTGTTGGGGATCTTCCTCGTGATTTTCGGCCTTCTAACTTTTCTTAGATAATACGTATTTCCATGTTTTCTGCGTCTGCTCTCATGAACTGTACAAAGTTTTTTAATTGATAGAGATAGACTTTGCTATTTTTTTTTTAAATTTTTATTTAATAATAATATATGTCATAAGCGTGCTTAAGTGTGTGTCTGTGCGCGTATGTATATAGTCTCAGTATATTTATTATTGTAGCAAACAGTATTTATTATATATTGTGGCTGAATGGATCGAACAATCCAAAGCTATTAAAAAAACAAGTTCATTAAAAAAAATATGTATCCGGTAATGGGACTACAGAATTCATAACATGCTTTTCTGATAGATCATTTTAGTGGCATCTATATTTCTTCTTTCTTCCTGTCGTAGTTAATTTCATTTTTAGGGTTCCTGAAATTTGATAGTCCGTTCATATTTTGGTCATCTTTCCTACATATCCTACATCTACAGTTTATTTGATCCTGCAGTGAACCTGTGTTTGTGATCAGCTTATGTCAAATCATTAAAAAAAAACATTTGATCCATATACACTTACTTTAATGCAGGAGCTAACTGAAGACGATTCAGATCATATAATAGATTTCTGCAAAAAGAACGATGAATGAGTTGAAAAAAAAAATGAAATATCTATTGGTACAATTCTTTTTTTTTTAATGAACCAACATTCATATTGAACGTGGAGGTAAACCGACAAAACTGTAGCTGTTGGTTAGCGAAGAGTCCTCACTGGATGCGTGAGACACATACTCAGTATTCTCAAAATATGTACTTTTGTATCACAAGTGATCATGTTATTGCTCCCATATTTGCAGCTGTAAATTTGACGTCTGAAAAATACATAATCATAATTTACATCCCAAAGCAATAGATCTGAACCAAGAAAATAAAAATGGCAGATTCTAGTCGAGAAGAAGAATACCTCATTATCATTTAATGATAAAGAATTGCACAAACGAAATTTTTTCCAAGAAATAAATTGGATGAAGAAATACTATTAATTATCCAGCTAAATCTCCAGACCTTACACCCTTGGATTTTTTCCCGTAGGGTTATCTCAAAAACAAAGTATAGGCAACACGACCAACTAGCATTGCAGACCTCAAAGAAAGAATAACTACATATACGAAATATTTTAACTAAAACTTTAAACAAAATTCGAAACGAGTTTTATAAGGGACTGTGTTAATATTAAAAAGAAAGGTAAAAAAACCTATTATCTATAATAAACTTTTACATAATATAGTTCGTGATATAAGGTTGATAAGAAGTTTTTAAAAAGATTAAAATATACAGGGTATTTCATTAAAAATAAAGAATGCTAACTATGCTAGACTGTACATTTAAATTTATGTTTAAAAAGATAACATTTGAATTTCAAAAGTTAACGGTTCTTTGCGCTTCTTATAATTTTCTAAAATAAGGGCACAAACAATTTTATTTCATAAATGGTTTCCACACTATATACAGGGTAGTCCTTTAGTAATTGTAAAAAAAGAAACCGCAAATTTAACACTTTAAAATATTACGATTTAAGCCAAATTGCTTAAATAAAATGTTGATATTAAGAAAGATACAGGGTGATAAAGTGGAAATTTAAAATTTTAATTTTTGCTATAACTTTCGTGTTTGTGAACATTTTTGTATAAAAATTATAACTGGGAACAATTAGACATCAGAAATTATAATTTGATGAATACTTTACTGTAGCTGATATATGGCCCCACATATGCCACATTGGTGGCATACATTCGTACTTAACTTTTTTGCCCTTTAAGGTCCCGATGTTTACGATAAAAAATATTAAAGATACATTATATTGGCAAAAAAAGGGTAAACATCTTAATAACTTCAAAACTCAACAGTTTTCGAGATAATCGCATTTTACAAATCAACTGCATAATTCTGATTTAACGCAATTACTTCAGACAACGAAAGAAAAATGGACAAAAACATCAATACTTCTGAATTTTGTTAAAAATATCTTTAATAAAGTTAATAGTTAACGAAATATTAAATAAAACAAATATATCAGCAGGATAATTAATAACAGGATTTGACAAAATATCAAAATAATATGACTTAACACCAATCATTTTACGTTTTAAAATAAATTATGGTCATAATCAAAACATTTTATTTACAAACCAATTTAAAAAATAGTTAATAGTTAACTGAATATCATTAAACTTTTTGTCAAAGTGTTTGATATATCTACCATTTTCTTTAATTCATTTGTCAAATCATTCCATAAAAGAACGTTTCATATAAAATAGCATCGTGGGTTCTAAATAAACTGTTGCAGTATTTATTATAAGTATTATCAGTATAATAATAAGTATTTTAGTATTTTTATGCATTAAGTAATTATATTAATACCTCACCACATGACCAAGGAATAGGAGTACCACGAACAATCCAACGTTCAGGAATGTTATATTAAGGTATGATCCCACTGCCCTCTCTCTATAATGTGATGGTGTACCATCTTGCATAAAACTCATATTTCGCTTTAAGTTTGATAACAATTCTTCCAATAAATCAATAAAATCACTTTATAAAAATGTAAATAAATAAATACGTTTTTTAAAATCCATGTTTAAAATTCATGTCGTATGGTTTGGAACCATTTGTGATTATTTTATACGGACATGCTAATTACGTTGTAATTTGAATGGTAAGATTTATTTATATTTTTTATAAAATGATTTTATTGACATTGGAAGAATTGTCATCAAATTTAAGGCGAAATATGTGATTTATACAAGATGTTACACTACCGCATTATAGAGAGAGGGCAATAAGAACATAATTAAATACAACTTTCCCTGAACGTTGGATTGTTCGTGGTATTCATATTCCTTGGTCATGTGTTGAGATATTAATATAATCATTTAATTCATAAAAGTCCCAAACGAATACTATTTTATTATATTTATTATATATTATACTTATAATACTTATTATAAGTACTGCAGCAGTTTCTTTAGAAATAATAACGCTAGTTAATATGAGAAGATTTTTTATGGAATGTATTGACAATTGAATTAAAGAAAATGGTGGACATATCGAAGACTTACTTTGACAAAAAGTTTAATGTTATTTAGTTTAACTATTTCTTAATTTGGTTTGTAAATTAAATATTTTAATTACGACTTTAATTTAATAGAAAACGTAAAATGTTTGGTGTAAAATCCAATTATTCTGTTATTTTGTCAAATCCTACTGTTAAGTATCCTGCTGATATATTTATTTTATTTAATATTTCGTTAACTACTAACTTTATTAAAAGTATTTTATTTAAAATTCAAAAGAATTGAGGTTTTTGTCTAATTTTCTTTCGTTGCCTGGTGTAATTACGTTAAATCAGAATTATCTAGTTGATTTGTAAAATGCGATTATCTCGAAAACTGTTGAGTTTTAAAGGTATTAACAAGTATGCCTTTTTTTTGATAAATTAATGTATGTTTAACATTTTATATCACAAATACCGGTAATTTAAAGAGCAAAAAAGTTAAGTGAAAATGTATGCCACATTTGTGGCATATGTGGCGCCCTCTATCAGCTGCATTAAAGTATGCATCAAATTATAATTCCTGATGTTCAAAAGTACCCAATTATGAATTTTTATAAATAAACATGTACAAATATGAAAGTTATAGCGAAAATTAAAACTTAATGCCCACTTTGTAGAAATAACCTGTATCTTTCTTAATATCAACATTTTATTAAAGCAATTTGGCTTAAATCGAAAAATTTTAAAGTGTAGAATCTACGGTTCTATTTTTTTTTTGTTCTGTTGCTGTCCTTGTTGTTTTGATTGTTGTGTTGTTAATATTTTATTAATTTTTTTAAACTATGAATAAACTATGGGCTTGTTGAGTTAAAATATTATCTACAATTACAGCTATAACAGTTACAAGTTACAAGCATTTTTTAACAATAAAAGAGACTGATTTTTTTCAGTTTTAAAAACATGTTGTTTACATGAAGGTACAAAAACTGTACATTATAAGGCGTCATAAAATACCTTAAAAATATACGTGCAAACAATCTATTTCTACAAAAACGGAATATCAACAATATTTCCAATTTATTGCGTAATTGAAAAGAAACCGTTTAAAGGTATTTTGGATGTTACACATTCAATATTCCTAAGGTTTTACGGTATTTATATACACAGAAGTCTCAACATACTCTTAAGTCATTTAATCTGTTTTATTTTAATATATGTTTGTTTAGTAGCTTTTATCTTCATTTTTTATTTTTAAGCAACGAGGTAAGGTGGTGAGGACGTACATGGTAATCAAGCTGAATATACGTGGGACGATAAAATAATATGCAAATATGTAATACAGTCAAAAAATCCAGTTTCGAAAATGATAAATTAGAAGTACTTTTTTTGTGTCTGAAAGTTGTGAAATTTTTGTTTCAATATATTGATACATTTTCATATATTCTCCTTAGATATTTTTACGACTTTATACAACTATATTTATAGTTCAGTATTTACCTTCGAGAAAAAGATGTATTTACTGATCAACTCCCCATTGAATTCTAAAATATATTAATATATTTTATTACTCCTGTGGTCAGAGACGAAAATGCACTAAACCTTTAAAAACCATACGAATAAGCTGAATTTTTCCCTGAATGTCAATTTTGGGACCCCAAAAATCATACAAAAAAGGTTTGCCACTGCTATCCGCGGGCTTTCCGTAGGGGGTGGGACATAGATTTAGCAAGAATCTCTAGGCCGTAGAAAATACGCTCCAAACAAGAAATCTACCTGAGAAAGTTTTGAACAAACATGTTAGCACTTTCTCTGTAGAATGAACCGTTTTCTCAGAAACAACGCTTGCAGCTACCATCGATTTTGAATGTCATTTAAGAGGGTGAAATAAATTTTTTATGACAAAAATCGCGTAATGTTTATTTATTTAACAGCTCTATGGAAGCTGATTTCATTTGCAGAAAGACTTAAAAATTGAGTACGAAAGCAGCACTCTTCTCCTTTATAACCCATTTTAATTTTTGTAGAAAGAAGACTCTGATCACAAGATATTTTGCTAGTGAATATTACCATTTTTGTCATTTAAGTAGATCAGTAAGGGATTCAGTTTCAATAACAAAATGGCAGAATTGTATTTTCCTAAAATAATTTGTTTGATTGATTAATCCATGGGATTGTGACATGAGAGGCTTGCGTTTTCTTCTTTTTTAAGTACCGTGTCCAAGTGAGGGTAGCTTACATGACTATTTGTCGATATTGTTCTTGATCTTGGGCGGCATGTAAAAATTTATCTGCTGACAAGCAAGTCCAATGAACATTTCTGAGACATGAATATGTTTTTCTACCAATTCCTCTTTTTCCCTCCATCTTTCCGTTAAGTATTAACTGCAGTGTCCAGTATCTGCTACCTCTCCTTATAGGCCCCATATATTCAAGTTCTCTTTTTTATCATCTTCGTCAAGTCACCTTCGCCTTGACCTATTCTGGTTAAGACTTCTATGTTTGAGATGTGTTGAACCTAAGATATTATGAGCATTCTACGATATGACGATTGATAAGTCGGACGGTCGAGGAACTGTTTGATCAATCTGCTGACCGAGAAACATTTCATCAGCTTGTTAATATGACGATAGCCAACGCTTCAAAACAAGCTTTAAACACAAAGAAGAACCATATGACTACATTTAGAAGGTTTCTAATTTGTTCATCACATTAACCTTTATGATCCAGATTTGACATCCATATTATAGTAATACGGGATACACATACCATTTTAGGAACTTGATTCCTAATCGTATGTTCAGCTAAGAAATAAATAGTATAGATCTTAGTTTCATAAATGCTCTTCTAGCATGTGGGTTTTAATTTCTTTATCCATATTTGGTGTCTCGTTTTTCCAGCATGCTAGGTATTTAAAATCAACTTTTGTAATCGGCTTATTGTTGACAATTAGTTGCATAAGGCCAACGTCTTGTTTACTAATCACAAGTAACTTTGTCTTGAGTGTATTTAGACAAAGTCCGTCGTTATTGAAGCATTCTCTAGTGACACGACCTATAAGCAATTGAAGATCTTCGATAGTTTCAGCAATCATTGCTGTCATCTGAACATCTAATGTTATTATTAGGTTCTTTTCCCAATTACGTACTACACATTGCTCTTTCAAGGCTTTGTTAAACATCTTCCGAGTACACGGTAAACAAAGATGGGGATTACACAAAACTTTGGCGCCCCTTTGAATAAAAATTGTTTCTGTTTCTTTGTCGTTCCTCAGAATAAAAGTATCTTGATTCCAATATCTACTTCTTCTAGTGCTGACTCCACTAATGGAGGTTAATTATAACCATTGTAAATGTCGGTCAGATAACTGGTCTGGGCAGCCGGTTTTCGTTTGCTTCACTGCGAGTGATTCAATGGATGTGGGTTCGATTTCCAGCTTGGTGTACAGAAAACAAGAAGGCTAACGCAGCAGTTTAAAATTCTAGATGAATCTGCGGCTTAGATTAGAAATTGCTGGTGTCTGATCGGCTTATGGTGAAGCAGTACGGCAGGAGACAAGGGCTTGCGGCTCGGTGATACTCCTCCATAGATCCCTACCGGAAGGGCGTACCACCGAAATACCGGTATATATATATATATATATATATATATATATATATATATATAGTATATATATATATTATATTATATTATATATATTATATATATTATATTTTTATATATATATATATATATATTATATATATATATATATATATATATATATAAATTCGTCTCTATTGTCTGCTTTTCTTAACATTGTGTGTTTAACCCGGGATTCAGTCGCGAATGTTTTTCAGCCTTTTTTCTTCAATTTTTGTCTTCATAATCAACTGCAACAATTGGTACTTTTTATTTCTAAGTATGTGCCCTGGATACGCTGTCTTTCTTCTTTTATTGGTGGTCTCTCTGTCTCTTCCCATTTCGTTCAACATCATTTCATCCGTAATATGATCGGTCCATGGTATTTTCAAAATTAAAAAGCCACATCTCTAAAGCTTCCAATATAGACGTAAAAGTCTCAAATATTTATCATCTATTTCAGTCATTTGTAGATACTTGAACAGCCTATCATGTTGGTTCAAATCAAACGCCTCAAAAGCGTTCAAATCAAATAATCTCTGAAGTAATGTTAGCATTAAACAAAGGTTTCCTTGTTCCCTATCCTTCTCTAAAACCAAAAATTGTTTATTTTTAATTGTTTCTTTACATTTCTGCTTAATTCTATTAAGAATTACTTTGAGAAGCAGTTGCAGAGAGTAATTCATACGACTAATTAGTCTAATGACTTTACATAATGATGTATTATCCTGATTCCGGAGGGGAGTGTAGTGGTTATCGTAATGTCGTGTATTATCTGTCTCCAAAGACCTCTGTCTATTGTCATTTCTTTTAATTCATGCATCGGCCTTTTACATATTAATGTAATTTGATCGATCCATTTTCTTGAAAATCTTCCTCGTGATATTCGGTCTTCTGCCTCAAATTGGATAATATAAGATAAGTTATTCCATGTTTTCTGTGTCTGCTCTCATAACATATCCAAATAGCTTAAAGTGTTGGAGATAGATTGTGCTAGATAGCTGTTTGCTGACTTTTAAAAATTCGTATATGTATTTATATTGTTCTGAAGCTATTTTCTAGTAGAACGATTTGTGAAATGGAAATTGAAACGTCAATAAACTTAGTTTAACCTTTAATTGTGGCTTTTCCCATTTCGAATACTAAGTATTTATAAATGTTTGTAAGTTCTGAACATTGTTGTCATGTAGAAGTTTAAGCCAGTCGGATGATATTTGGCCAGGTCAATTTCTCATTTTTGTTTGATTGTTTGATTGCTTTCTCTACTTCTGCAGTGATGGCCTCGTATTTGGGAAAAGCTCCTTTATGTAATTAGTCCATTTTTCATTTTTTTCGTTTCTTCATCTTCTTCATGTTGTAAAGTCGAGAATTATTTTACCTCTGTAGTTTCTCATAAGTAAGGAGTTCTTTTTCTTTGAGTGTATGTAAATTATTTAAGTTTTTTGTGTATATTAAACTTGTGATATAGTTTTCAATTCACGACATATTTGTTTCGACATTTTTGTCTTTTTGGTCGCTCAACTTTGTATCTTAATTGTCGATATACTTATCTATATCAAGTCTTGTCTTTATTTTTCCACTTGCTTTTTTATTAAATAATGTCTAGTATTTTATCGGTCATAAAATCCTTTTTCTTTATTAGGTGTGTTTTGGTAATTGAAAAACATAAATATGCCATAAGTCTCTATATGCTCATGGAGTCATAATGAATTATTATAAAAGTTTCAGTTTGTACTAGTTTGCTGAATAATCATGTTGTAAAAGGGTGTGCTACAAAAATTGTTTTTTATTTAATGCAAGATGGTCTAGCATGAAAATTGTTAGAAAAGAAAACCTACTGTACGTAAATACTGCGCCTATACCTACAAAAAATCGTCATAAAAATAAAAGACAAAAAACTAAAACCAAATGAAACTATTACATGTGTAGTTAATGGTGTACTGATCGGAAAACGGCAACTTTTATTTCAACAGAGTACTCCTCTTAAATGAAGCAGTATAAGAATAAACGACAACAAAAAGAAGAAAATCCTCCTTATGTACAATTAGTACATGAAAGGAGTATACTGTTCACGTAAAGTTTTACGATGGTGTAAACAATTAGGCAATGATGTTCCACAGGTGTTATTGCTGAACTTTAATTTTTGATATAAAAGAAACGATTTTTCGATTACAACTAATAAGAAAATTTTATGTTTCTCACAAGAATCCTCTAGAATCAATGTTTTATCGTTTATTATCTGTGTAGCTTGTGCAACTTCCTGTTGTTTAAAGGGATCTTAAAAAAGTTGTTGCCTAATCAAGTACCATTTTTTTCTAAAGACAATGTTTTTAGCATTGCTAAGATCATGGATAATGTAGACAGAGTCCTGAAACGATTGAAAAGAGATTCTGTGTTCTAGAAAATAGTGGCATATACCAATGATATACCAATGGAAACATCGAATAAAAAAATAAGTCGAATAGGCAAATATCTAGAACTTTACATTTTAATATTACATAAATATATTTGCATATTATTTTAACCTTCCCTTTTATTTTTAATGATTCTTCTTTAACTTGTCAATACATTGGCACATATCCTACAAAGTTATTACAAGAATCTTATGAAATTGTTTATGATTTCTACTGAATTAAAAAAATATCATACCAGGCTAGTCAACGTGCATATTATTATACTTTTTGTCAGCAGAATAGTTAACTATACGAAATATTTAAAAGAATACAATGGAGTTTTAAATGTCGCTTGACAGTTTTTGTTATCTTATTTATGTTGTATTAAAATAGTTATATAAACACATTTAAAAAATAACTTATATATAGTAAGATTTCGGTAAGTCCCTCATTTTAACAGCTTTTATATATAATATTATTATGATAGCTACAAGTAAAACTAATTTTTAGGAACTAGGAAATGAATAAGCTGGAAATGAATTATCTACAGATATCATGAGCAACAAAATAAATTGAGAGTGGAATCGAAAATTGAAGACTTATTGAAGATTAACTGGAACTAGGTACAGAGCGTAGATTTATTAACTGAACATAAACGAGCACTGCCGTGCCTGACAGTATTTCGACCTAACTTGTAAAACAAACATGACGGTACTGATCAGAGAGGCGACTTCAGTCGCTCATTCTGTCTTTGATTCAAATATTCTGCTAGAAGTTGTATCGGGAAGAATATAAATCCAGGTCAAAGCGGGATTTATCCAATACTTTAAAAGAAGTATTTTACAGAAGTATTGGATAAAAGAGGTAAATAATTTTCTATTCATAAATATATGTGTATTGTATTGTTATGTCCAAATTTACATGTATGACATTCTACTCATGTCGGATAGGCCACAACTGACGAAATGCCCCTGAAGATGATCTATTGATGGAAAGTACTTGGGCAAGATTAAATTAACTACTGTGTTCGATAGTTGCCTTATATAACGTCAAAGTTTAATTATTCGAACATTCAACCTTATATTGAAAAATATATGTATTATACCACAGGCTAGTCTAGAACTGGTGTGCATATCAAAAGTGTGGAGGCACATAAGAATGTCTTTTGTACTCAAACCTGGAAAATCTGAGAAATTCCTTATAGTCTCTGAGTCCGATTAGTCTAATGTCATTTGTTTCGAACACTTTAGGAAATATATAAGGATCTAGCAAAATACCCTGCAAAAACGGCACACCATCTCTTACAGAAAGTAAAGTGTATTCTGGAAATCCAAGAGGTGATGCTGGATGCGTTTCTTGATATAAAAGGAGGATATAAAACCCTTAAGAAGCAATCACAAGAGTAATTGATTCAAAATATAATAGATAGTATATAACAAATAACAGAAAAAGGGGCAGATGGGAAAAACTGCATGCTAAGGAGCCGTGTGATATATGCAACGGCACGGGAGGATACGTTGTCAGCATGAGTAGCCGTAGGCTATCTCCAATGTAAAAGGCACTAACTTTAGTTACAGAATAGCCTAACAGAAGCCCTTTTTTCTTCTTCTTCTTGTAGTGCGTTTCGGATGTTGGCGACCATCATGGCAATCTTTACTGAAGCCTCTAGAAGACCAAAATCGAGCAATTTGCCATAAGGAGAAATTTAACGGGATTAAGTCCTCCATATTGGTGACTGAATTGTAGACATCTCAATCTGGTGATAGAAGTAAAGTATCATTTAGTAATATTAGACTAGAGGTTTACTTAATAGAACAAGTGATGGAGTTTAAATATCTAGGCATCACATTATCTAGCTACAGAAAGCTCTAAACTGAAGTGGAAGATCAAGTGAATAGAGCAAAAAGGGGCGTAGGCTGCCTGAATGAAACAATATGGAGAGATAAAAATATCGGGAAAGAAACGAAAGGCATAATTCACAAACAGTCAGTCAGACCAATAATGACGTACGCGGCAGAAAGAAGACCTGACACAGAGAGGACAAAAAGGATGTTAGAAACAGCGGAGATGAAAACACTTAGAAACATTAATGGTAAGACACTATGGAACAGAGCTAGAAGTACAGATATACAACATAGATGCAAGGTAGAGAACATCAGTAGGAAGACCTCGAAAACGATGGAATAACAACTTACTGGAGGCACATTGAAAAACAGACAGAGTCATGTCTATATAAAAAGAAGAAGAAGAGAGAAAGAAGAAAAGAAAGAAGAAGAAGAGATAGAAGAAAAGAAAAGAAGAAGAAGGTTTACTTGAAGACCCATAATTTAAACCAATTTTTTTTATTATAAAGTAATACAAAATATATTATTTGAAACAAAATTTCACAATGTATGTATTAACAGTTTCAGAATAGAGAACTACTTTTTGTAATTATAGATCTTCAGAAAGCGTATGAAACATGTTCCTAGACAAGCGTTATGATATAACAGAGAAATTGTTTCTTAAAAAGTACAAGTACAAGACTCGTGAAGTAGATGTATGAGGAAGCGTACAACAAATTAAGGACTGCTGTCGGATTGACTGAAAGTTTTAATTTCAAAGGGTTCTTCACTAAGTCCCTACCTGTTTAATCTGGTTATGGATATAATGACAGAAAAGGTAAGGAAGGAGGCACATCGGTCATTGATCTTTGCAGATGATATCGTGTTAGTAGAGGAGTGCAAATAAATGTTGAAGGAGAAGTTAAAGGGTTGAAGAAAGGTGATTGAATATTGATGACTTAAAGTTAGCAGATCGAAATATAAGTATATGTGGTTGGAAGGAAACAAGAATCATTGAGGACATCGAATTGCTTGGAGAAAAATTAGGATTAGTAAAAGAATTTAAATACATTGGCTCCTACATAACAGACAATGGGACAATATATTAAGAAATTACTCACATGATACAGGCTGATTGGATAAATTAGAAGCAAATGAACGGGGTACTTTGCAATCGAAAAATCGGAGGAAGGGTTAGAAAGAAAGATATACAAGAGTATGGTAAGACCTGCGGTAGTACATGGCGGAACAATGTAACCTATAAAGAAGGGACATGATCAAGAACAACTTGACTAGGGAAAGAGCCAACGTGATTTCAGTCTTAAATATATTTAAGAAAAATTAATGCAATGGTTTGGTTACGTCAGACGTAAAAATAAAGAGTATATGCGGCGAAAAGCAGAGCTCTTAGAATTTAAAAGAGAAACAAGTAAGGGTGGTAAAGGAAAACGGAGGGAGAAGATGGAACGACTGTGTGGCAGAGGACCAAAGAGAAACGTTTGGGTAAAGAAAACACGATGAACAAAAGTGTGTGGCGAAGAAAAGTAATAAACAGCGATCCCTGAAAATGGAACAGCTGATGAAGAAGAAGAAGCAGAAGAGTAAAATTAACATTTTTAGGGAATACTACGATATTTTTTTTAGTTAACAAATTGTAAAATTTTTATTATTTTATTCAGAGCTCCCCAAAATGCTGTGAACAAAATTTCATAAAAATTTATATGTTAATACCTATCTAGGTGTATAAAAACTTAACAGTAATTAATAAAAATCTTTATTAAAAAATAGCCAAGGAACATATTAATTAATTTAAACAATAATAGATAAATAAAAGAAAATTGTTATTATTAGGCCAATAAACTGGGTAATGGAGCTTTCAGTTGGCAGATATGATTTATATAAACATATTTATCTTTAACTAAGTTTAAGTAACTTGGAATTCCTCAGATCATTTAAACCACATGTCAAATGTTGTTTAACAAACCGGTAATCATATTTACTTAGTTTGTTATTTTATGGCTTCAAAGATAATATCCTTTTTTACCTATCAGTTGAACTAAGTAAATACTACAGGTAAAATATGCACTTAGAATAAATTCACAGACGAAGAAGGTAATGGTTATTGATCAAACTACAAATATGGACACATGAAACGTGGCAGGATATATGGCAGTGGTAAGCCGTTTTAATTACTTATCACAAACAATGGTGGATGTCAAGAAGAAACGTCAACGCCTTGCAATGGCTACATCAGCAATGGTCAAACTTACGAAAATCCGTAAAGATATGACAATCACCAATAACACGAAACTGCGCTTGATACGGAAATTATTTTTCCTGTCGCTACGTATGCTGCAGAAAATTGGACCATGAAAAAGTCTGACTTATGACGTATAAAGGGTATTATCATCATCATCATCATTCAATCTTTGCTTATCCACTGCTGGACATAGATCTCCCTCATAATTTTCCATCTATTTTGATCTTGTTCCTCTTGCATCCAATTCCTATGACAACTGTTTTAGATCGTCAGTCCAACGTGTTGGTGGACGACCTCTGCTTCGGTAGGCATCATCTCTTGGTCTCCATTCCAGTATCCGCTTTGTCCATCTATTATCTGTCATTCGAGCCACGTGACCTGCCCAGTTCCATTTCAGTGTGCTACTCTCTCTACTGCATCAGCCACTCCTGTTCTTTGTCGTAGCTGGCGATTTGGGATCTTGTCTCGTAGTGAAACGCCCAACATAGCACGCTCCATCGCCCTTTGACACACGGATCTTTTGAACTGTTCTCCTTGTCATGGTCAACGTTTCCGCACCGTAAGTCAACACTGACAAAACACACTGATTAAAGGTTTTTCTTTTAAGGCATATTGGTATATCAGACGATTTGAAAATATGGTTCAGCTTGCCTAAGGCTGCCCAAGTCAGTCTTATACGACGGAGAAGCTCAACGGTTTGGTTATCTTTTCCTATGCGGATCTTATGACCTAGGTATCTATAGGCCATTACCTGGTCTATGGATATTGTTCCTACGCATATATCTTCGCTGACTACGAAGATTTGTCATCATCTGGGTTTTAGATATATTTATTTTCAATCCCCTTCTAGCGAGGAAAGGTAGAGCTGATTTAAAAGTTCTTTGGCCTCATCTACCCTACTAGCTATTAGTACAATATCATCTGCAAACCTTAGATGGCTAAGCTTTTCTCCGTTTATGTTTATGCCCTTGTCGGTCAGTTTTGCACTTTTACATAAATATTCCAGAAGCGTAGTGAACAGTTTAGGCGATATGGTGTCCCGCTGGTGTACTCCACGTTGTATCGGGAATTTCTGGGTTTGACCATCACCCACTCTGACACTGGCTGTTGCGTTTTGGTAAATGTGTTTAATTATCTTTATATATTCGATATTCAATTCGGAATTCTGTCAAGGCTTCCAACATTTTTTGTTGATTTACGGTGTCAAATGCGTTTTCATAGTCGACAAATATTAAAGCTAGTGGTTTATTATATTCAGTGCATTTTTCTATAAGATTTTTTATTACCAGTAGGTGATCGTTTGTTCGATAGTCTTTTCTAAAAGCGCCTGTTCTATGGCTGATAAATCCAATTATTTTCTGTCGTTTCGTAATTATTTTTGTAAATAGTTTATAAATACGTGAAAGTAGACTTATGGGCCTGTAATTCCTAAGGTCGGTAGCATCCCCTTTTTTATGATGTATGATAATTTCTGCGTTATACCACTAGGTTGGTGTTATTGCTTCCTACAAACATCTAGTGAATAGTTTGGCAAGGTCCTGCCATAATCATTTTCCAGCCACTTTCAAGGCATCTGCCACTATTTCATCGCCTCCGGGGACTTATTGTTTTTCATTTCTTGCACTGACCTTCGAACTTCATTGAGTGTTACGTCCGGTAAAATTTCAGATCCCTGATTGATTATCTTTGGTAATGATCCACTCCGGTTACATTACTGTTCTTTGTATAGTTGTCTATAAAAACTCTCTGTCGTGATTCATAATTTGAACTCTATCCTCAATGATTTGCCACTGTTCATTTCTTAATTTGTGTACGTTTTTTCTTCCAATGGACATGCTCTGTCTTAGTACTTTCAAGCTTTTGTTTTCTTCTATTACTCTAGTTATTTCCATCGTATTGTATCGTCTAGATCTTTTCTAACTTCCTTTTTTAATTTTCTTATTCAAAATTCTTAGTTCATTTTGGTTATGATCCTGATTTTCCCTAAGTTTTCTTCTTTCCTCTAGAAGATGTTTTGTGTTGTGGCTTAATTTTTTGTTATTGTTTTCAGGACGAAAACAGTATTTCTTTTCAGCTTCTTTCAATATTTGAGTAATATTATTGTTCATTTCATTTTTTTTTTATTTTTGTTTTTTCAACTTCAGTGTTAAAAGTGGTTTTTGCTCTAATTAGTCTATGGTCACTATTGTTGAAAATTTATTCAATATTGTTACATCCTGAACAATATCTTTTCGATGTGATATTATGAAATCAATGTCATTTTTTGTTCTTTGGCTCGGACTCTTCCATGTTCACTTTCGTTGGGGTTTGTTTCCGAAGAATGAGTTCATCACAAAGAGATTTTCCTGATGTAAGAAGTCCAAATCCAAAGTTTCTCATAGCAGATTCTGCATCATCTTGTTTGAATCCCAATTTGGCGTTAAAATCTCCAATTATCAATGTGTAATGTGTTTTTGATAAAGGGTATAGGCCCTTTGAATGTGGGCATTTCGTAAAATGATACACGTACCCGGACAGCACTCCACACAAATATCTCACTATTAACAGAAATCTACATCAACGCTAGACTTACCACAATCATCAACTAACATAATATATATTGAGGTAGTTTTGACGCATATCCAGAAGAACAAAACGTAAGGAGGGATTAGTGGTCGAAGGCATAGTAGTTGGTAAAAAAACCCGAGGAAGATCGCCACTCCAAAGGTAAGACCAATAAAGCGCACCACCGGTTACTCTCTATCTGAGGCAGAATCATGCCCAGTAGAGAGGAGATTGGATAGCAATCATACGTCGGATACCATAAAGTCACTACACCCTCACGAATGATAACAAATAGAGGAAAAGAAGGACATGCAGATAATGAATACAGATTAGATTATAAGTATACCAAACTATTATAAAATATATTCCAGCGACTACCAACAACCGTTAAATAACATAGTACCTAACAGTAATATAAAAATAGAAAGGTAAGTCGGACAATAATAGGAAACCAATGCCATCTAAACTTTTTATTATAGTTTTAGATCATGATCTGGGAAACTTGGATTAAATTTCAACTAATAAACGATTGAATTTATTTGTCGAATTAACTAGGTGTTCACTCTATTATGACAAAATTGCAAGGTAATGGCTTATATTTAATTTGAAAATTTGACATGTGCGGAATCACTAAACAACAGTAAGAAAATGTTTGAAAACACGAAAAGTCTCACAAATGTTCCAAATATATAGTGAATTAGGATTTAAATCTAAACTAATTTGAGTTTAACATTAAACTAAGATATGTTTTAATAATTGTTCTGTCAGTTGGAAAAGAAAACCTCAAACCGCTTGAAGAAAAAATAGCAATGTCGGAAAACAGTAAAAATTCTTAAACTTATGGAAGAACTAAGAAAACAATACCGAATAAACAACGAAACACACGCAAAAGAGAGGTGGGTGGCTCTTGGACAGATGAAAGGAAATAGGTAATCTGGAAAAAAAGTATGATAGCTTTAAATACAAAAAAAAAATCTAGTAAGTCACTGGTTCTAGAAATATTACCAGAACAAATATCTTTAAAAATAATAAAGGGAACATTATTACTGATGTGAAGAAGACATTCTGGTACCGGACCAATAACATCCAAAAACTTTTAATGATAAAAGAGAAGAAATGTCATTAGAAATTACATAGGATACTGGACCAACAATATTACAGAGAAGTAGTATATGCATCAAACACAAATATGGAAAAGTAGAGACCTCCTGACATTACCCACAATGTAACTTCGAAAAAATTATTAACTGTTTGTCCTTTGTTAAGTGTAAGTTTATGTGCAAATGTATCTAATGTATATAACATTCATTGATGTGATGGATAGCCAACATTTTTGACGAAATACCACTGAAAATGCTCTGTGAGCAAAAGTACTTGGGCAAGATTTATTAAAAAACTGTATTTGATATCTGCCTTTTATTTAAGCAAACCAATAATTTATTTGGATAATTTCAAATAAAGAATGTTTATTTGTTAATAGTGCTTTTAAATTGTTCTAACTTTGTTATAAATATATATATTTTTTATGAAATTTTGGTCATAGCAATTTAAACGAACCCTAAATTCAATATTTTATTAAAAAAGTAGCTAATAAATATATTATATAAAAAATATCGTAATAAATACTACCCCATAAAACTTAAATAAACCAATTAAATTTTTTCACGAAAATAAATAATTTTATATTTTACAGGGATATTTCCAACATAAGTGGGTCGCACTGTATAATATTATTAATAGTCGATATTCTTAGGATATTCGAGGATTATGTGCTTTATACAATCTAAAATTTATGTTTGGGTAATTTAAAACAAAGAAGTGATATATACTTTAGAATATGTGTATCGGAAGTTCTAGTACATCACACACCAAAGTTGATATTTTTCATTTCTCGGAGATGTCTCTTTGAAGAAAATGGCTCTATTTTTTGTGAAAGAAACATATAGATATAAGTTCTACCAAAACTGAGATATTGACAGTGTTTTATTTGAAATATAGGTTGTCACTTATTGCCTAAACTAAAGTAGAAGTGTCATTGTGATAAATATTTACTCTTGGTCTCTAGATTTCTTCGCTGAATTCCAATATCGATATCTCCAAGTTTTATTTGTTTGTGGTTTATACATAGAACGGAACTGACAAAATCATGGGTAAAATTGAGAGCTTAGACTTGTGCAGAAAAGTTTTATTTATTTAAAACTTTAAAGCTGATAAAATGAAGGAAATATATTCGTCCACCGATTATACTATCTAATTTACTTTTCAACGGACGAAAATTTTATAACAAATTGAATTTACAGTAGCATAAATTTTTATTTTAAATTAACCTAATTGTTTAAATGGTATTTTATTCGTATATTCAAAAATTTATCCAAAATCATAGGCCATATTTAACATTTTGATGAAATAAACAGGTAGGTTTTATAGAACAGAGTGAACATAAATACATGTAAAAGAGAAAAAAAAAATAAAGTAAAATATCACTTGAAATGAATAACGAAACTAGAATAGACCACTTTTGGACATAAAACGAATAAAATAATCAAGACAAAGGTGAGAGATGCTGGAGAAAATCTATCCAAAGTTATAAAATATTTTTTGTGGAATTCATAGACATATAATACCCCCAGTACAACGGAGAAAACTAACGTAAAGTAGTCTCTGAATCTCTTTCTAATTTACCAGGTATATCGACCACGTTACCTAAATGACCAATAAAACGGTTACGTGATCGATAAACCTGGCTCATTAGAACGAGCTGCAGGGTCTGCTTTGCGTCAGTTTTGCCTGTCGCACTGGGGAACGGGATTATATTGCAGCAGTCAGTCTATTTGTATTAAATGTCTATGGTGGAATCTGTAGAGTGAATAAAACGATTACAGCAACAATATTATAAAATCTCACACACAAGATATATATCTAAATATTTTTAAAAAACAAATATATCAAAAACAAATCTGGATACATCAAAGGAGCATAAGAAAACCTCTTTTGAATTCAGTATATTATTACAAATTCTGGGACGTTAGCCAAAGGTTTGTAGTTTGTTTTTTAGAGTATGCCAAGGCTTTTCAAAGAGTTTACTACAAACAGCCGCTTCTTCTTCTTCTTAAAGTGCCCTCTCCTCAATGGAGGTTGGCTACTACAATTTTAAACTCTTCTCTATCTTCAGCTGTTCTTATTAGCTGTTCAAAATTTAGCCCTGTCCATTGTCGGATGTTTCTGAGCCATGATAGTCTTTTTCCTTCCTAGGCCTCTCTTTCCCTCGATTTTTCCTTTCACTATAAGTTGGGCATATTGGTACTTATTATTTCTCAGTATGTGGCCTAGGTATGATGTTTTTCTTACTTTTACTGTGTTAAAAAGTTTCTCTTTCCTTGCCTATTCTATGCAGCACTTCTTCGTTTGAGGTATACGATGTCCATGAAATTTTGAGTATTCTCCGGTAGATCCACATTTCAAAGGCCTTTAATTTATTTACGGTTGATGTTTTAAGGGTCCACGTTTCAATGCATATAGAAGAGTCGACCAGACGTAGCATTTTGATAAACGTAGTCGAATTTCGAGTTTTATTCGAGAATCACAAAGCAGTTTTTTTATTGTTTCGAAAGATTTTCTAGCCTGTTCTATTCTCGATCTTATTTCTTGATCAGGATTTAGGCTGCTATCGATCCAACATCCCAGGTACTTAAATCTATTGACCTGTTCTAAGATGTGCCCATTTATTGTACAAGGTTGAGGTACGTTTTGGTTTTTTCGGATTGACATCACTTTGGTTTTTTTAATGTTTATTTTCATACCAAATTGCTCACAGGTCGAGTTGGTCTTGTCGATGAGTCGTTGTAGACCTGAATCGGAATCCGCAATTAACACTGTATCATCGGCGTATCTGATACTGTTGATATTTACGCCCGTTCACCTTGACTCCATCCTTGGAATCCTCCAATGCTTCTTTAAATAGAAACTCGGAGTAAAGATTAAACAGCAGAGGCGACAGAACACATTCCTGTCTAACTCCCCTCCTAATTTCTACTTCTGCGGATGTGGAACCTTCGATCTTAACTCTGGCTTTTTGGTTCCAGTACAAGTTTTTTAAGAATTTGATGTCTTTTCCATCTAAACCGACTTCTTGCAAACGTTCTAATAGTAGGTCGTGTCTTACTCTATCAAATGCTTTTTCGAAGTCTATAAAGCATATAAATATATCTTTCTGTTGGTCGTAGCATTTTGGGCGAGAACTAGTAAACTGAACAGGGCTTCTCTCGTTCCCATGCCGGCTCTGAATCCAAACTGATCGTCTCCGATGATTGTTTCGCACTTTCTATAGATACGATTATGTACGATTTTTAGTAGGACTTTTACAGCATGACTCATAAGGCTTATCAGACGGAACTCATTGCAGTGTTGTGGGTTTGGCTTTTTTGGTAGTGGGATGAATATTGACTCCAGCCAATCTTGGGGTATTTTACCTGTATCATAAATGCGATTGAATAAAAGGACAAATAATTCGATATTTTCTTCGCTGATTAATTTGAGCGTTTTCTGGGTATATTCCGTCTGGACCTGGGCTTTTATTTGTTTTGAGATGATTAATTGCATTTATGATTTCAGATTTCAGAATTGTTGGCCCTTCGTTGTTATTTTCCAATCTTGGTTCTTCTCGTATGTCGTGAAAAAGAATTTTAATATAGTTTTCCCATTCTTTCAGTTTATCTTCCGTTGATTCTAGCAGTTTGTCATCCGTGTTCAGCATGGTGTGAAAAGTCGTTCTCTTGGTAGTCGATGTAAACTCTTTTACCTTTTTATGTAAATTAAAAAAATCGTGCCTTTGTTGCAGTTCTTCTATTTCCACGCATTTTGTTTCCAGCCATTTCTCTTTTGCTTCGGTTATTTTTTTTTCGAATTATTCTATTTAGTCTTTTGTATTCTACGTCCTTGTCATTTTTTCCTTTAGATTCTCTTCGTTTGTTCATTAATTGTAAAATCTCTTCTGTCATCCATTCCTGTTTGTTATTTCTAGGTGTTACTTTTAGATGTTTTTTCGTTACATTGTTCATTTGTTCTTTAATAGTTTTCCACAGAACGTTTATGTCATCGTACTCTCTAATTCTATTGTGGTCAATATTTCCTAACAGCCGCTATATCCTTGAAAACAAAGCAAATACCATTCGAAAATAAAGTAAATAGACTGTAATACTAGTTTTTGGGTGGTCTTTTATCAGTGCCTATCCATTTTGAAAATTAGCAATAATTATGACCATTCGTATCTTATTCGCCGTTGCTGGAAACAGTCCAATAGTTGTCGTAGAAAACCATGTGCGTATATTTTTTTTTTTAGTCCAGGAACGTTTCTTTCCATTCTTTTTTTTTTAAGATCCACTGTAACAGTCCATACGGTTCGTTGTTTTCCATAATATGTCCCAAGATTTCCAATTTCCCCATCTGAAATGTGATCGACCTAATATATTCTCAAAATACGTCTATACAACCACATTATAACTACCTAAAGCTTCTTAGCTGATGCCTCTGTATGTGTTCATGCTACTGTTCCATGAAAAGTACAAAAAATACATAACATCGAAGTAACCGTATTTTGCTATTGAGGTTAACTCGCTCACAAAGCTTTTCTAAGTCTATATTTAATAGAGCCTTTTATGGAAGAAGCTACTCATTAAATACAAATTATTTTCCAAACAAAAATTTAAGACTAATTCACCTCTTTCGTTTCTACCCTTCTTCTTCTGGTGCGCTCCATTACTGAAGATTTGCGATCACTACATCAAAATATGCTCTGTTCTGTGCCACTCTTGATAATTGTGAATGTTCAGGGCCATCAAAGTTTTGATATTACGAAGCTATGATATGACTCTTCGGCCCACTCCACTTCATCCCTCTATCTTCCCTTAAATTATTATTCGTAGGAGTTTATATTTATTATTTCTTATTATGTGGCCTAGGTACGAGGTATTTCTTTTCTTAATCGTGGTTATAACTTCCAACTCTCTATTTAAAGTATTTAATACCGTTCAATTCGTGACATGTTGTGTCCTTAATATACTGAGGACTCAACTCTCTACAGAAGGATGTAACATACCTAGCATATAATAACTGGAATTCAGATGTCTACGGTGAGTTTTCGGTAAAAGATAATTTGCTGCCATTTATTATACATGTTTCTCGCCGGTTTTATTCGTGTTTTTATTTCTATATCTATCTATCTAATTAGCCTTCTTCGGTCCATCTTTGGATATAGGCCTCCCCAATCCTTTTCCTTTCTTCTCTGTCTGTCGCTACGGTCATCCGTCTAGAGCCCACGTGCTTCTTGATATCATCTGCCCATCTCATTTGGGGCCTTCGTCTGCTTCGTTTATATTCCCACGGTCTCCAACTTATAAGAATTTTGTTCCACCGGTCTTCTTTTTGTCTTATATTGTGTCCGGAAAATCTCCATTTCAATTTTGCAACTTCTTGTCTAACTGCACTCACTTTTGTTTTCTCTCTTATCCACTCGTTTCTCTTCTTATCCATTAGTCCTATGTGCAACATTTGTCTTTCCATTGCTCTTTGGGTTTTTATGATTTTGTCCATGTTTGCTTTTGTAAATGTTCACGTTTGGGAGCCATAGGTAAGAATAGGTTTTTAAGAATGTAGCTTAGTTTGCCAAATGCCGCCCATGCCAGTCTAACTAGTCTCTTGATCTCTGCTGTTTGGTTCTCTTTGTTAAGTTTTATAGTTTGATCAAGATATATATAATCCTTAACTTGTTCTATTTCATCTTGTCCGATTCTCATTGTGATGTCTTCATCTGTATTTGTTATAGTTTTGGTCTTGCTGTAATTTCATATTAAGGCTTATCTTTCCAGCTTCTACGTCCAGTTCTTTCATCATTTCAAATAATTCTTCTTTTTTATCGGTTATCAATACGATGTCATCAGCGTACCTTAGATGGTTCAAGCGTTGTCCACAAATTTTTATACCTTTTTTTTCCCATTCTAATCTTTTAAAAGTATCTTCAAGAGCCTGATTGAAAAGTTTCGGTGATATTGTATTACCCTGTCTCACGCCTCTACTTATTTGTAATGATTTTGTTCCTTCATATACTTTAATTGTTGTTTTGACTTCCTTATATATATTGGTTATTAGTTCCGTATTTCTATATCTGGATACCGCTTATCACTAAGGCGGGTTGACACGATCCAAGTGTACTTGGTTAAAATCTGCTTGGACGTTGGGCGCGCAACACTTGGAAGCTGCTTTAATCATGTCACCTGTTCATAAAAGTACACTTGTATCAACATTCATAAAAGTACACTTGTATCAACAGGTTCTATTCAAGTTAAGTAGGACGCTGGCAAACTTCCCTAGATTCAAGTAGAATGGTATTATAAAATTGAAATATCGTTGGTGTCGAAATATCGAAAACGAGAAGTAAACATAAAAAATGGTTGTAAAGGGAGAGTGTTAGATTCATAGAGTTATACGAAGCTGAGGAAGCATTATGGAATGTACGAAAAAAAGGATATAAAAATAAGGATGCTAGAAATGCGAAATTTTTTCTGCTTTATTCCTTTTTCCTGGATTTCAATCTCCTGTATCATTATATCAGCCACCACTAGAACACCTTCCACAATCACTTCCGCCATCTTTACAATGGTTATTTGATATCCAGTACATTTTACTGTGGTAACTAACTTGAATATGCATTCAGAGTACAAGTTAGAAAGCAATGTAGACATCACACAGCCTTGTCGAACACCTGTTTGTATACGGACGCTTTTAGTATTTTAAGTTTGCTTCTAATTAATATTTTGAACTATGCGGAGATCTTTTCCGTGTATCTTCATTTTTTGTAGTTCACACAACAATTTTTCAAGTTGGACTCATCAAAAGCCTTCTGGTAGTAGACGAAACAGAGATATATTTTTTCTGGTGATCAAGGGATTTTTTAATAAGTGTGTGCGTGTCGCAAACAGCACCTCTCTTGTTCTTAAGGCCGTTCCAAATCGGAATTGAGAGTCACTTATGTCTATTTCGCATGATTCATAAACTTTATTCTGTATAATCTTTAAGAATAATTTTACTAAACGACTCTTTAAGCTAATCAGCTTTGATTCGTCGCATTTGCGGAAACTAGATTTATTTTTTCGTTGTCAACTAGAGTAAGTATGTTTCTTTTTATTATTAGAGGCGTTCTTTTTTTGTAGAGGTTAAATGTATCATGCTTTTTGTCCAGTTTTCTATTTCGTCACCTGTTTCATTTATCTACTTTTCTTTTACTTTTTTGATTTTTTACACAGTTTCTACCCAGTGTTTCAAAATTTCAACAGTGCATTTTCAACTTCATCAGTTTTTACTCTTATTTTGGCATAAAAATCACCACACATTATTGTAAAATATTCTATAACGACTTTGGACGTCATTATACAACTGTTCTATTTCTTTCTTGATGAGACTAATGTTGGTGCATGGAATTAAATAATCTTCATGGAGTAACGGAAGTTTAGTTGTAATTTTGCTAGTATAACTCTTGTGGAGACTGCTTTTTCTGATATGATAATTATCAGCTAATTTTTTATTAATGAAGAATCCAATACCTTTATTTCGATTGTTCTCTCTAAAATGATAGAAAGTGTGACTGGATTTTAAATTGGTTAGGCTTTCTTCTTTCGTTCTCACTGTTGCGATTCCAACTATGCTCCAATTGATCTTATTCAGCTCTTTTTCCATTAACATATTTTTTTTTGATATCAGGGTTCCTAAATCAAAAGTTACAGTTTTGAATGATATATATATATCTTTATATTAGATGGTTTTCTCAAATATATCAGATTTTGCCCACCCCCTCCAAGAATCCGTGAGAGTGACTGACACTCTATCAGTGTGAGATTCTAAATTTTTTATTCGAACCTCCATATTTTCTGTCAATTCTTCAATTTACTGATTCCAATACAGACATATATTAATTCGAAGCCCTGGATCTGGTTTTTATGACTAACGCAGTCGAAACCTTTTGTAATCTATAAAATATGCATTTATGTCTGTGTTAACAACTTTGCGGTGTTAGAACAATACTTGGGTAGAGAAATGCAACAATACTTGTACCTACTGCTTCCCTAAAACAAAACTACAATCAGCTCAGTTATGTTTCTATTTGTTTATATAGTCTCCTGTAAATGATTTTCTAAAATGCATTAAGGAAATGGCTCGTGAGAGTAATTATTCGATTGTCCTCACATTTATTTGCGTTTGGCTTTTTAGTCAAAGCTACAAATGTAAAAGAATTTAAAAGAAATGTGACCAATTTAATAGTAGAGGTGCAGAAAAAAAAAACCGATGGAAATATCTAGGGAAGGCCAATGTTCAACAATGGACAAATCAGGGCTGATTGATGATGGTAATGATATATAATTGAAAATATAGCTAACATGTTTGATTACTTTATCTTTAAGCATCTTCAGCAGTTCTGCGAAGATCTTTGAAACATACCTAATTTAAATTATAAGGAAAAAACAAAAATAAACATTAACAATGATAAACGAAACAAATTGCATGTAGGGTCAGAATAGTTGAATAGAATGAGAGTTGCCAACCTTTAACATGGAAATGGAACATGAAAAAGACAGTATATATACCACAACAAAATCTCCACTAAAAAGTAAAATACTAGATATTCGTATACGAATACAGATACAGACAAAAAATATTTATTAGTTAAATAAATAAATTTTTGGAAAAAACTATTATTTATCAATTTTATTTAGTAAACCATAATTTGTGAGAAACCCTGTACATGTTTAAAAAATGTTATTTTTATTTACTTATATATAACATTGTTTCTATTTATTGATTAATACTTTTTAATTCTTTGTTTACTATATTATTTAATCTTCTTATTGTTTATATATATTTCTATGGGTCTAAAATGATGCAAGCTCAAAAATACATTCTAAAAAGAATAAATTTAAAAAATTGGCATAATACATTTTTAAAAATATTTTCACTCTGGAAGTCGATGCACTATTTCCAGATTTTTACTTTACTAAAAATGTGCAATATCTAACTTGAGGAATACACCAGGAATAAATTAGAAATAGTTTTCTAATTATCTTATAACTTTTTAAATATATTTTATTATTTTAAATACTGGCAGCCGTATCTCAATTGCTATAGTCATGGCTTACCAAGCTGAAGAGCCAGGGTTCGATTCTTGGCACTGATACCAAAATTTTTTTATTTTTAATTTAACTAAGCCACTACCGTGCTTCGGAAGGCACGTAAAGCCGTCAGTCCCCACTACGTAAGTGGTCAGTAACCTGATTGATCTGATCTAAAAACCATTACACTAGACCTGAGACAGAACGTTATACGTACTTTACTTTATTATTTTAAAATTGTAATTATAATAACAAATAAAAATATCCAATATCCAGGGTATTTCAAAAAAAGTTAACACCGTCTCTAGGATAGGCAAAAAGCTGAGTAGGTGAGTTTGCTTCGTAAGTAGTTTTTGCCGCCATCCGTTATCAAGATAAATGATACTGAAGAAAACAAAATGTTACATAGTTTTTACGATTTTGCCGAAACTACTGGCAACACTGTAATGAAATTTTATACGAATTTTTTTTTAAGCCGATACATCCCATGAATTAGTTTTTATATATGATATCTCATAGAAGATACAATTTTACACCAAAAAGTTACTCTTAGTAAAACTCGATAGTGTGTACCATTTTTGGAATATTTTGATTTGAAAATTATGTATTAAGTATCAACCGATGCTAATATAAAGCAATGGTAAAGTTTTAACAGACATGTCTTGATTTTCTTTGAGTTTACCATAGGAAACTGTAATTTATTTTTTGGTATGAGGATAAGTCAACAATTATTAGATTTTTGAAACCTTGTTATACGTAAACTTAGATATTCTGAATTAAAATGTACTTAAAGCGCCTATTGATTTCCAGATCAATACGCCTTTGCGATGATGTAAGTAAACCCGCTAAGATTTTTAGTTTAAAACAAGTCCTTGCCCAAAACGGTTACCGCGAAAATAACATTAATAGGAGCATCCACAGACATCAATCTCTCACTCAATCTCAAACCAATTAATTTATGAAATTCCTTGAGGAGACGGCCCCGATGCTATATAGGCCAAACAAATCGTAGAACTCAAAATAGGATTTATGAACATTCCATTTCTGTTCGCAATTCCGACTCAATTTCAGCTCTAGGTCAACACCATCTCCGTACAGGTCACAAAATTATTTTTAAAAACTCCAGAACGATAGCCCCCATCCGCTTCTGTAAACCAAGAATTATAGGAGAATCAAAAAATATATGACGGCTTACTCAACGACGGTGACAAGCAACGTCACCATCAACGGTACAAACCCATCCTCTATTCCAACACCAAGAATGCTTTGATTAGTGATCAGTGTAGTAGTGTCTGGGGGCTCGGTAGACTGAAACCTCGGAGGAAGCCCTGAAGAAGACATATGGGCTACGTAATTCATAATAAATAGCGGTACAACATGCTCCAAGTCGTCATTCGGTAGAGTAAGGTGCACGGCAAGCGAGGTCCAGAAAAGCTTCAGCCAGCCACTCACTATGAGTTACACCTGAGTGAACAGTTACGCCTGTCAAGTATGAAGATCACACACACTCTTGATGTATACCTATTAAAATTTTTAATTTTTCAGAATGCACACAATAGTGTGCGTTCAATCGATTGTGATTGTGTAAATTGTGCGATTGTATGAACGCACACAGTCTCAATCTCCTTAATAAATTAAGACATAAACCATCTGATTATAACAATTACGCATGAATAAATTAGTGACAAGGAGTTGGTCTCACCTAAATATAAACCTAATATGTACCTAAACTAATGGTTTCATTTGGCAAAAATATTAACTGTCCACATCAAAGAATTCATAAAAACTGAGACATGTCAAGATACCTTGATAAAACACGCTCACATGTGCGTAGACACAAGTCCACTCGCATGTCTGGTAGGACTGATCAAATTCTCATTTTCAGGTCGCCTTCAGCTCGCCTGACAGGCTAGCTATTCTTGCTACACATTATCAGTTACACCAGACAGGCTTAACTATACAGGAGTACCTATCAGGTAGTGATATCTGATAGTAAGTGGCCGGCCTAGGATATCGTGGTTGTGCAATTTGGGAGATTAGTTTAACTTAACGACTACTAAACTTTTCACAGCAGCAGTCAATAATTTTAGAATTGCCATGCTCCTAGCCAATATCCATAACCGATAGGCACTGCAAAAAGAAGTTATTTGTTAAAACTTTTATAAAAGTAATTTATCTGTAACATTTACAAACCATTTGTAACATTTGAAACCAAATTAACCAAGTGCTAAGAAATAGTTCAAGAATCTGGTTTTTTCGCACACTTATGCCCGCAGAATACTAAAACATTAAAAATTTTATTCGTATGATAAATGATACTCTAAATTGATACAAATTATTGGTCGGATGAAAATGCCATAGTTTTCCACGACACACGTACTCAACAGCAATTGAATTAAACGTGTTGGGCGGAATTTATAGGGATTGTGTGGTTGACCATTATTTTTGCAAGAAAATTTTGAACGGATAAACATATTATATACAATTATTAGAGGATACAGTTGATCTCATTTTAACAGATAACATCGAAAATGATAATAGGTAAAAAATATTGTACCATAAATGCAAGGCGATATCTTAATTGACGGTTTGCTATATACAATGATCTGGATAAAGGGTTTCTATTAAATTGCCAGTAAGATCTCTGATTTAAGACTCCTGGACTTCTTCCAAAGGGGTACATTTAAACGGCTATATTTATGATACTATTTCTGCTTCATTGGAAGAACTATAACAATAAATAGTGCACGAATCTAGTATAGTAACCCCTGAAAGGCTTTAATCTGTTCGTCGTAATTTTAAACAGCGATAATTATGGCATAGTTGTTGGTGAACAATATTTTGACAATGTAATTAAATAATTAAATTTCAGAAATAATTGGTTTTGAATTATAAAGTTATTAATTTAAAATTTGGTTTATTTTATATACATTACATTTAATAAAGTTTCCTATTAATGTTGCAAATTTCGTTTTGATGTAGTTTTTGACATGACAGAAAAATTTTAAAATGGACACTAGAAAAACACAGGCATTACGTTTAGTAAGAGGTGTAACACTTTTGTAACACTTTCAATAAATTATTACTTTTTCAAAATGATATAGTTAGTATGGAAAAAAACCTGGATGCCAGAATTCTCGTACCTGTCTAATAAAGTGCCACACATGGTTTCTTTTAAAAACACTTAAAACCTTTAAAGTTTTTAAGTAGTTTTGATCCCGAAATACTATACGACTCTAACACCATTGTATTATTTGTTATTAAAACACGCTAAAAATACTAATATCTCGTTGATTTTTAATATGAATTCCTCAAGTTAGAGAGTCTACCATTCGAAAATGCAAGTCAGAATAAAATATCACTTACAGAGGACTATTAAGCTGCCAATACGTCAAATCTTCGCTAACCCATGGATTAGATGGTTGAGTTGGAGTGATAAGTGGGTCATATTCCATGTATATTTCTACGTGTTGGACCATGCTTTCTAACGCTTGAGAAACTTTGACTCTTGTTTTTGATAAGCTCTTTTTTAGCAGCTCCACCTGTCAAAATAAGATTTATTAGATATTTAGTAAATTTCTGGCCTTTTTAAGTAAAGTTACCTCTCGCCTACAATCTTCAATAGTTTTTTTTCTAGTTCTAGTACTCCCATTCCAACTTCTAGTAGGAACTGGACACGGCTCCAAAGAACTGACCATTCCTGGTGGTGGTCGATGTACTCTCCAATACGCACGTTCCTGAGAATCGCTTACTAGTTTGTCTGCTTTCTTCAAACCCTTAGATAACTTCACCTAAAAAATATTATATTTTATTAGATCTTTAATTGCATAGTACTCAAACAACAATACCTAAACTAATTAAAAATAAAGCTATACGGAATTTTAAGGATTTAGAAAGGAATATTAAATAATTATGAAGAAACAAAAAACAAAGTATGTAATTGAGAATGGGGATGTATTATAAACGAGACAATACATAAAAACGAATAATAAAAACCATCGTTTTCAAAAGTAAATTATGTAATACATTATACTCAGCTACTTGTAAAAAAATCAACTAATTAAAGAAGTTGGGAGCAGTAAATATCTTTAATAATGTAAATAGCAGATGGGACCAATCTGTAGAGACAACATAATAGATAGCCACGACCAAATTGGCATTCCTTAAAACGCCGCAGTTTTTAAACATCTTCTGACTAACATAATAAAATGTTGGCTACTTGAGTGCTACATAATTCTGATTTTGCTGTATGGAGGGGAACCTTGCACTATACCGGAGTTCTCTATGAAAAAGTTGGAGGCTTTTGAGATGAGCTGCAGAAGAATACTGCGTATCTCATATAGCGGCTTCCTACGGTCGGCGATATTGCGGACGTAAGCGGACCAGCACGCACCACGCACCGTGGGAAGGGTCTCGTCCGTGCTGGTCCGCACTGGTGCGTCCTATCCATCTAGAGTCGGTAACATCAAAGGTGCGGTACATGTTCGTGCGACGCGATCCTAGCGCGTCTGTGTTTTAACCGACGACAAGTGCAAGTCATAAGTTTTTCATTCGCTGACACGAGTAGTTATCTGTAGTGTTGTCAAAGTTGTTTTGCAGTTTTTTGCTGAAAAATGGAACGGACAAACGAAGTTGTTTTTAATTTTTTAAATTTGTATCAAGATGAACGAAGTTTATGGAATTCCACGGCGCCAGAACATAAGAACCGGAACTATGCATACGATGCATGGAAGCGAATAAAAAAATCAATTGAAGAATACTACTATTTCGATTAAAGAATTAAAGAAGAAGAGAGATAATTAATTTAATGTCGACATACAGAAGTACAGATGATACAAATGAGTATTTTTCGGTAACTGTTACGTTACGTTCCGGTTCCATATTCGTACCTGTTCCAAATACTAGTTACTTTTTAACCTAGTATTTTTACATTATACGCCGCGCCATGTCTTTTTTCTAATGTTTTACATAAAGTTATATTTTGTATTTTGTTAACTACTCGTGTATTATTTTTTCAAAACGATCTCATTGTTTTTTTTTTGTTTTAATTTTTGTGTTAGGTACACTTATCTAGTTTATTTTAGTAAATAGTAAATAATAATTTATAAACTCTTTTAATTTAGTTTCATGAAAAAATGTTTTACGCTCAAACAAAATCAAATTAAAAAACTTCTAAAATAATATAGTAACAGCAAGGGACCAATATTATGACAGATTTAATACGTATAATTTCACATCTTGCATACACCACCGTAATAATCCCGACGTCCGAACCGCCAATCCTCAGTAACTACAAACTAGAACTTTTACCTACTCAAAAAATATAACTGGTCCCGGTGCGTATCAGTATCCAAAATACCAATACCAAAATATCGATATCAAAGCGCAGCGCAGGTATCGAATACAGTAACAGTATCGCCACAGTAACAGTACCAGTTACAGTTACCAGGCTTGATTCATTCTGTGTCCGTCGTGTCGTTGAAAAAATCTAGATGGAACTGGAACTAGTATTTTAGAAAACCGGTAACTGTCACGTTACGTTATATGCTCATACCTATTACCAAATACTTGTTCCCAGTATTTCGTATCATCTCTATACAGAAGGCAAAAAACAAAAGTTAGATAATCGATGGGAACTGGTAGTGGGGATGATGATGTTTACAAGCCTGAGTGGCCTTTTTATGATATAATCAAACACTACTGTCACGGACCTACACAGACTGTCACAGACTGTAGGAAGAGCTCTGTCTGCGGTGCGTTGCCGTCCGTGCTGATCGGCTGTCCGCGATGATCTGTAGAATTGCCGATCGTGGGAAGCCACTAATAGGTTGATCGAGTGACAAATTATGAATGTCTTTGCAGAATCCGAAAAGAGACGTAAAGTGTTAGTCACAACAAAAAAAAAAACAGAAATTATAGTACTTTTTAGATATTATGTAAACTACAAAGAGATATGGATTTCTTTAGTTGATCTTTGAAATATATTGATAAAAGGGGCCTAAAAAGATGACGTATTTCCTGGATATATAAGCTAAGAGGTTATTTTGTATAGAAGCTTTTTTGTATAGCGTCTAATATTGGATCTTGTCAGAGATCACCAGCAAGAAAAAGGAGCTTTTAAAATGTGGTCCTACTGAAGAATGTTACGAATATCTTGCACAGATCTTACAAGAATACGTCAACAGGGACAACTACTTTTACTAATAAACCAAAGAAAATTGTCATACCAACATCGGTATATTAATGTCAAACGAAAAATATCATGTATATCCTTCAAACTTATTATGCAAGGCAAAGTGAAAGAAAAAAGGCAACCAAGTAGACGACGTAGTTCATGTCTTAAAAAGTTTAGACAGGGGACTAGAAAAACTCGTTGGAATTATTTAGAAACCGTAAATAAGGTTTTGAGGGCTAGAGTGATTACAAACGTTCAATAAGGAGAGAACTGCAAGAAGAATAAATAACCTAAGACTTTGAGTTATTATAAAGACCACTAGCCTGTTTTGAGTATTTGTAAGCAAAGTCAAAAATGGCATGATAATAGTCAATATCGGGAACGGAAGGGAACCACAAGAATACGAAGAGTAAACTGGACGAAGGGGTAACCGCTAAACGAAGAAAGACCGGAGAGATGGAAAAAATAATAGCGAAAAGAAGGTAAACAATTAAAACGTGCAACTTAAAATTTAATAATATCTTAACTTTAGCAAAGTTAGGATTAAAGTAAACTTTAATTCAATTAGCACTAATATAAGGCAATAAATATTGGGCAATAAACAATAGTAAAGAAACTGCTTAAAATTTTAAGGAACAAAGTGTATTAAGAAAGATATTTGGAGAAGACAAACTAGAGAATATTAGTAATGTAATTACTCTTATTAAAAAACTTTAATGTCTAATTAGATACAATAATTGTCAATAGAAATGCCTCAGGTATAATATATGGAAAATATTCAATTCTTGATCGCTATCTAAAACAATACATACTACTTTAAAACAGTTTTTATTTTCCTTAAAATGCTTAACTTTACCTGTTCCTCAGCTTGTCCCGTAATAAAATCCCATTTGTTCGCTAAATTTTTCTTCAGATTGCTCATAGCCTCGATCTCATAATCCTCCAGACCATGCCTCTGTTTGTTTCTAAGTGTTCTTTTCGATAGATAGATGGCGTATTCAACGTTGTCAGGAGGTCGATTTTGCCAAGGCCAATAGTAGGGATTCTGAAAGAAAAAAGACGTATTTAGAACACGTATAAACAAGTTAATGTGTAGCATCTATAAATTTCATGTAACTATCGAATATTTAATGTATAAGATTTATTTGCTACGACCCTGGCTATGTATAAAAATTTATTCAGTTTTGTGTATACAAGTGTGTTTCTGCGACACATTCAGTAGACATTTTAACTGCGTAGAAAAATAATGGTTATAATATATAAAGACGGTATAGTTTGTTTCACGAAAAATGGTTGAGTGCTTAATGGTTACCTGAGTTGATCCTATTGTGTATACAAGAGTCGCTTACCGAAGTATACAGGGTAGCACTTCAGAAAGTTTGTTTATATTTCATTGGTAGCTGTGTAATACACGATTATAAAAATGTATTAAATTATTTCATATTGTATTTTCAGGTTGTTCAAGTGAATATACTTGATAATTGAACAATTTTTAACATGAAGGAAGTTCAGTTTTTTTATTCTACGTGAATAGTTGTAGTATAAGGACCTAAATTCAGAAAGGTACTTTCTTTTACACTTTTTACAGGCTTAGGATTGTCAGCAAAAACCTGGCGTGTTAAGAAGTTGTTTGCTCTTCCTAATCGGATATCGTTAAAAATATACAGTAATAATAGTTCTATTTGCAATATGTACATACAAACGAATACATAATGTACAAAAAATAGATGAATTAAAAAAATATAGAAAAATACAAGTTAATATTTACAAAAAAAAATTCCCAAAATAACCAAAATATATTTATGAATTCCTAAATACCTAATTCTGTTTCGCTGTCGCTATTCTCTTCAAGATTAATAACAATTGGTTTAATTATGTGATCAAAATAACATATGAATGTTCTAACGTTTCCAACTTTCTGGGGAGATATCATCAACGCATTTCCTTATTAATTCGACTACACCACCACTTAAAACCGGAGAAACAT
Organism: Diabrotica balteata; assembly: GCA_918026665.1. Taxonomy (NCBI): domain Eukaryota; kingdom Metazoa; phylum Arthropoda; class Insecta; order Coleoptera; family Chrysomelidae; genus Diabrotica; species Diabrotica balteata. Next base: position 124,802,583 of record OU898278.1, read on the forward strand.
TTTGTGACCTAACATTTGACTTTAGTTGGTGCCACATATGCTCTATGGGATTAAATAAACAATAGTAAGGCGGAAGCCGTAACACTGTATGACCCATGTCCTCGGCCAATGCGTCACAAACATATACTTTTTTAATGGAAAATAATTTTTTCTTAGACTGTTAGAAACACTTCTAACAGTTCATTTTTTAAATAACTTTCTTCAAAATATATATCGTTTTCTAACAGGTAGTTTGAATTTCAAGTTTTCGTGTTATTTGCACTTGGAGACTTATGTAATTGACGACTGTGGTAACTTGCATTGTCCATTACTATTACACTATAAGGCCATAAGGCATTTGGGACCTAACCATTTTCTGATCCTGCATGTAAAATTGTTATTCTTTTCCCTTTGTTTGATGGAGCTTTTGTTTGACACCTGTTGGAAGAATCGGACCATCCTTTGGATGGTGTTTCATGAGTGACGAACCATGCCTCGTCCAGACAAATAGTTGGTCGATCTTCTGTACGGTACTTTCTTATAGAAGTTATATATTCAGTACGCCACTTTTGTAAACGATGCGACTCCATAAGCACTTGCCTTTTGTCAATAATTGTACGATATCTGAAGCCCATTTTAGAAAAAATCCTCCAAAGACTAATGCAGCTACAGTTTATTTGTGTATCATCATTAGTAAGCCGTTATTTTAAAGCATCTAATGTAGGTATCCGTTGCTCTTCGTACATTGTGTAAATTTTTCGTCTTATTAAGTCCTTATCACTTTCGTCAATACATTTGGTAGAACCGGCATCCTTACGCTTCCTTCTTGACTCAATGGGATTTGATGTAATTCTTTTCACTGTGGTTAGACGTATTTTCGTTAAATCAGATATTTTACTAGCAGCAGTATTAGCAGTAAGTACTCTTGTAAGTAAAGAACTATATATTGTTTTTACGATTTCTTTAGCGTCAGTAGATAAATGGTTTTTCTTTGCTGGAACACTGGAAGAAGCACCATCAATGTTTTTAAACGGACGCCACATAATACTGTTTTATAGGTATAAATAGGTGTAACACTGATAACACTTGTAATACTTTCAACTTAATGAAACAAAATGTATATTTAAAATTTCTCATCGTTTTATATACTTTTACAAATTATACAGAATAGAGCGAACCTTTAGGGGAAGATGCGGATTGATTCAGTACATTCCGAACAAGCTAGCTTGGTATGGAATTAAAATTTACGCACTATGCAATTCAAAAACTTTTTTACATACAACTTTGAAATATATTGCGGAAAAAAGTTCCTTTGTCCATATTTACAATCAAATATCAAAAAAATCAAAAAAGCCATTGATGTTGTAAAAAGATTGGTTGCACCAATTGAAAAATCTAATATAAATGTGACAACTGACAATTATTATAGTAGCTTTCCGTATCTTTTAGAAAAAGGACTCACATTTGTGGTTGCTTTAAAAAAAATAAGTAGATACTGCGAGAATTTTTAGAAACTAAATCCAGAGATCTTAATCAAGCCTATTTGGTTTCCAATATGAACAAGTGTATAGTTTCAACGATTCCAAAAAAAAAACAAGGTTGTACTATTTCTTCAGATTACTCGCCGAACTAGAACAAGTGTAGAGAATTACCAGACAAAGAGAAGAGAAGAACAGAAAATACACAGAATAAACAAACAAAACCACTTAAAAAAGGAACTTCAATATATAGAAAACCTCAACAGAGAGAAAGAATTCAGAACATTTTATAAGAAAGTTAACATCAACAGAAAAGAATTCAAGGCAAACACAAATCAATGTAGAAGTTTGAATGGCGATCTATTAACAACCAGAATAGACGTACTAAATCGATGAACGGAATATTTTAACCAGATACTTAATATAGAGGAAAAAGAAGAAAACCCGGAAGACGAAAGCTTTGAGATAAGCGAAGCAGACGAGAGCGAGGAGAATCCACCAACGATCCTGGAAGTTAAAGACGCTGTAAACAAACTAGCCAGAAACAAATCACCCGGAATAGACAATCTTCCAGCGGAATTATACAGAGTGGCCCAGAAGTCTGGAAACGGATAATTATCTCGTAAATTGCTAGTCATAATTGTACCAAATTTGAGGTACACCTATTTTGGGATACAGAGATTACATATTTGATATTTACAATGTTGCCAGACTTTTCGTTTCTCTTATATTATTAGTAACTTTGGTTTTTCAAATTCATCACCCTGTATATTTAGTCATTATTGGAATCTCCTATTCAATACGAGTTCAGCCATATGTAACAGTTATGATTTTAATGTAGTCTGGAAGGTCTTAAATACATAAAACGGAAGTCTTATTCTTCTTCTTCTTCTCGTGCCACTCCTAGCGGAGATTGGAAATCATCATGGCCACTGCGACTCTTGTTAGCAGCGCGCCTGAAAAGTTCAATCGAACTACACCCGAACCATTCACGTAGATTACGAAGCCACGATATTTTTTCTTCTTCCAACACTTCTTTTGCCCTTAATTTTGCCCTGCATGATGTTTCTTAAAAGTTCGTACTTTTCACCTCTCACAATGTGCCCCAAGTATTCCATCTTTCTAGTTTTTATCTCATTTAGAATTTCGCATCTTTTGTCTAAAGTTTGAAGTACTTGCGTGTTAGTGACGCGGTCCATCCATGATATTCTGAGAATGCGCCTATAGCACCACATCTCGAAAGCTTCGATGTTTTTTTATGGTCAACTGTTTTAGTGTCCAAGCCTCAACTCCATATAACAGGGTAGAAAAGACATAACACCGCAGCATTCGTATTCGTAACTTTATATTGATATCACGATTGCAAAAGAGTTTGCGCATTCTATTAAAGACTGATCTAGCGATTTCTATTCTACATCTAATCTCTTTTGTTTGATCAGTATCGTCTGGTGATCCAAGCACCTAGATATTTATAACAGGGCACACGCTCAATCGTTGTATTGTCTATTACAAGATTAGCTCTGATGTTCTTTGATTTCGTGATTACCATAAATTTAGTTTTTTTCAAATTAATTTTCAAGCCGTAACTGTTACAGTTTATATTGAGACTTTGAACGAGATGTTATAGTTCTACTAGCGTTCCCGTTAGGAGAACTGTATCGTCAGCATACCTTATATTGTTGATCGTCTCACCATTTATTATCAGACCAAGATCTTCTTCCTCGAGTGCTTGTTCACAGATAGCTTCACTATACAGATTAAATAAAAGTGGCGATAAGATACATCCCTGCCGGACTCCTCGACGGATTTGAATTTCTTCTGTTAGTCTGCCCTCAACCTTGACATTTGCTGTTTGATTCCAATATAGATTGCATATAATTCGAATATCTCGGCTGTCTATATTTTTCTTTATTAGAACTTGTCTTAGTGGTTCATGTTGTACTTTGTCAAAGGCCTTTTCGAAATCAATAAACGGAAGTCTGGCAACGCCTAATTGCCTAATAAATTTTTTAATACTAACTATTTTTAATTACATTAAAACTTAACAATTGATAGATTACTAACATTTTTTAGCATAATGGTTACTTCATCAAGTGTTCAAAATGTGCTCCATTTGTGAGGTGACAGTACCGTAATCGATGGCAGAATGCGTCTACCACGTTTCTCCATGATTGTCTAGAAATTATTAGAGATTCATCGATAATTCGTTGCCTTAGCTCTGCAAGACTTGCTGGTTTAGTTTTGTAAACTGAATTTTTCAAGTATCCCAATAAAAATAATCTTTAGGATTAAAATCAGGTGAACGTGGAGGCCATTCAATTCTACCTCGTCTACCAATCCATCGTCCTGGAAATATCTCATCTAAATAACGCCGAACATTTACACCAAAATGAGGTGGAGCTCCATCTTGCTGAAACCATATCTGATTAAAATTGGCCCCAAACAAGTTTTCAGTGTAGGTACAATTTCATTTCTAAGTAACATTTCGTAACTATCTGACGTTAAATTTCCTTCGATGAAAAATGGCCCAATTAACTGAGTTCCTACTATACCTGACCATACATTTAATTTTTGTGGTTTTTGAGTATGGTTTTCACGCATCCAGTGTGGATTTAAGTCACTCCAGTACCTTAAATTGTGTCGATTTACACTTACACACAGTGTAAAGGTTGCTTCATCAGAAAAACATATTCTGTTAACGAAATTTTCATCATTTTCAATTTTTTCCATCATTACCTCAGTAAACTCTAATCTACGATCAAAGTCATCTTCACTTAATTCTTGCAATAAGTTAATATTGTATTGTTTAAATTTATTCTTACGTAATACACGTAAGACTGAAGAACGACCTACATCATGTACTTGTGCAACCTTACGTGAGGATGTATGTGGATCTTCTACAAAACTTTGCATTATATCTAAAGGTTTTGTTGTCATTCATAACTCTTTTCGGTCTACCTGATCGGTATCTATCTTTTACTTCTCAGATTCCTCAAATCGCTTTACAGTTTTTTGTATCGTCGCCTTATGAATAGGAGAACGGTTTGGGAAAGTGTCACTGAACAAGTTGGCTACTTCACAATAAGATCTTTTTCTGTCACCGTACCCTCTCATCATTAGAATAGTAATTCGTTCTTTTTCGTTAAGAGCCATTTTAGAGACGCAATTTATTTTGTAGAACGTTTCGAAACACAACTACTGTCAGTTTTAGTTAATAATGTAAATGGTGAACAAATGTCAAAATCACAGCATTCTACACTTAAATATTTAAATTTATTAAAATCTACATATTTTGAACTGTTTTATGTAGTTAAAGACCTTCCATACCTACATAAAATCATAAGTGTTACATATGGTTGAACTCGTATTGAATAGGAGATTCCAATAATGACTGAATATACAGGGTGATGAATTTGAAAAATCAAAGTTACTAATATTATAAGAGAAAGCGGCAAATCTGGCAACATTGCAAATATCAAATATGCAATCTCCGTATCTTAACATAGGTGTACCTCAAATTTGGTACAATTATGACTAGCAATTTACGAGATAATTGGCCTTTTCCAGATTTTTGGGCCACTCTGTATAGAGAAGGTGGCCACGATATTATAATAGCGCTACAGCACCTAAATGCAGCGTATAAAATATTGTCCAATATACTAAGCCATCGTATGGCACCGTATGCAGAGCGAATAATAAGACAATACCAGGCTGGTTTCAGAAGTGGTAAATCAACAATTCATCAGATTTCAACTCTGAGACAAATTCTAGAAAAAATCACCCTGGAAAACGGTGTAGACACGCACCACATATTTATCGACTATCAGGCAGCCTACGAATCTGTAAATAGAAGAGAATTGCTACGAGCAATGATAGACCTAGAAGAACCAAATCAGTTGGTAAGTCTAACCGAACTAACCCTTGAAAAAGTTTAATGCAGAGTACGAATCCAGGGGCAACTCTCTGAACCATGGACGTATAAATATACGTCCATGCTCTGAACATGCTCTGAACCTTTTAATATAAATAACGGGCTACGTCAGGGAGATCCACTCTCCTGTATAATATTCAATATAGCTCTGGAAATAGTAATACGTACGTCACAAATCACAACTACCGGTTCAATATATAACAAATCTGTGCAAATCCTAGCATATGCTGATGATATCAATATTGTTGGGAGAACAGAAAACGCAGCACGACAGGCGTATGTAGCACTAAAGGAAGCGGCTACAAAAATGGGTTTAATAATAAACATTAATAAAACGAAACACATGAAAATAGGTCCGCAACCACAAATACTACGGTCACTTGTTATAGAAAATGACGTCATTGAAGCAGTTAACAAATTTGTATACCTGGGAACGATCGTCAATAATGAAAATAACACTACCGCAGAAATATAAAGCGCAGAATTTGCAGGGCTAATAGATGCTATTTTGGGCTTAATGTCCTTTTTAAATCTACAGTTATATCAAGAAATACAAAAGTAAAACTCTACAAAACAATAATACGCCCAGTCCTAACATATGGTTCAGAAACCTGGGCTTTAACAAAAAGCAATGAAAACATGTTGGGATGTTTCAAAAGAAAAATACTAGGGCGAATCTATGGAGCGGTAAATAAAAATGGTGTCTGGAGAAGACGATACAACTTCGAACTCTATAGAATATACCAGGAACCAGATATCGTAAAACACATAAAGACTGAGGTGGGTAGGCCATGTAATGCGGATGGAGCAAACCGACCCAGCTAGAAAAAACTCCTTGATAGACATTTTGGTCAAATAAGAAGAGGAAGACCCATAAGAAGATTCCTAGATAACATAAACCAAGATATGAGAAATATAGAAATACGTACTTGGCGGAGGAACGCAATGGATAAGGACGACTGGAAGAGAATTCTTGGGGAGCTAGGACCCACACAGGGTTGTAAAGCCAAAATTATGATGATGTACTATTTCTTTCCACGATACATGATGACAATCATGTGGACGAAGAATCCAAAAAATCCCCTGTAAAGTTGGATTATAATGCTACAAAAGACAGAGGTAGATAACGTCCACCAGATGTGTTCATCCTATAGTAGCTTCAGAATTACCTGAAGATGGCCTCTTTCATTATTTTATAGACATCTCGATTAACCAACAATAAACTCTCATGTTATTTTTAAATTTAATATCATTGACATTAACAAACGACGAAGAGTATTTCTTAAAGATCTGGCATATGAACTTATAAATGACCACTTAAAATTGAGACAATACTAAAAAATTTTTTTAAAAAAATTTATGTTTATTTGGAAAAATATAGAGATAATGACGAAACCGTTCAAGGCATTGTCAAACCTGGAATTTGTTACATCTGCGGAACACAAAAATAATCGCACGAAAGCAATTTGTCAGCAGTGTAAAAATAACGTATGTAAGACACATATCCACATCTCTGTTAAATGTATCCATTGTGATAATAATGAGTAAATGGAAAATAGCGATTAGTATGTTTTATTTGTAGTCATATATAACTTAATTGTAATGGTAATAAATTGAATTTAAAAACTTATTGAAAACAACGAAATGTCCTATTTAAAGATCTTAAACCCTAAACTATCTAATGCGATGTAAAAGCCGCCACGCGACTTACCATGGAATCCCCCCCCCCATGGACCCCTAAAGGGGGGTCTACATACATAAAAAAATTATGTAACACATCTCCTGATGATAAGAAAGAAAAATAGTCGGGAAAGGAAAAATAATATAATCCGATACAAATATTGATTAAACTAATCAATTTGGGGTTACTCGAAACATAAACCTTTATACTAACAGCATAATACCTTATATTTTATGTAGTTCAATTATTAAGGATATCTATTATCAAAATAGTTTGTTTTGACTAACAAATTTCCGGGCCAACTTACTTCTAATCCAAAAATACATATTTTATGAATGAAACCTCAACATAAAGCAAGCGTTTGAATATTTAATGAATACCTTTGAGGAAAATTTAGATGCGGACTTGCTGAATTTTTTATCGGTTCACCATAGTAAGTGGAGAAAATTAGGTACTGTGAATAAATAATTGAGTACTTTCTGTTACTAATTCTTAGAGACCCAAAAAGATGTTTTACACCTGCTCTCTAAATATGAACATATGTCGTTTTCACGAGTGAAAACTTTGATAAAGACGAAATGAAAAGTTTTAAAAGTGTTTCACTTTATGTGTTTATTTTACCGATATATCTGTCTAGGTAACTCTTACGAAAATGCAATTTTAATAATCTATAAATCCCATTGGAATTTATACTGCAATTTTTAAAATATACTGTACCCTTAAAAGATAAAGATATTTCCTAAAGTTAGAAAAATAACACTAAGCCGACGTGGAATTAAATTTTTTTTTTGTGATTTCTAAAAAAATGTATATTAATATTCAAGCGTGTATTTGTTCCAAGCTTAAGAAAGTTTTCATATTTCCAGTATTTCGTGATATTGAATATTTCCATTGAAAAAAGTTGCAATGCCTTGAAATTAGCCTTCTCTTTCTGTATGGATAGTCCGTTCTACACAAGCAATTTAAAATATAATATAAATTATTGTCATAACAGATATTGGGTGGAATGCATAAAACGTAGTAGATGCTATTGCTTCAGCAAATAGTATCTAGTTTGTAGCATTTTCTTTTACATAAAAGAAGGTGCTTTGTTGAAGAGACCGTACTACACCACAGAAGTACTTGCTACTGACCTGAAGGATCTACTACTAAATGTAGCGCCAGCCGGAGTGCCTTTATGTGCATCACACCAATCGTCTTAGAACTAGTTTTTCATGTGGTTTTTCACATGCTTGTGTTTTGTGAATAATTATTATTAGATAAGTAAGTAGTGAGTAAAAATGAGTGGTTCAGATTCCGAAGCGACAAAAGAGTTAAGCGAAGACAAAAATGAATAAGTATTGTTTGTTAATATTCTTGAAAATTATTAAATTTTATTTGATATCAAAAAAAACCTGGATTCAAAACAAATTATGAAGAAATTCAACTACATGAATACAAAGTTTAAAAACACTGTTGACGTAAAAAAATTGGTAACAAAAAAATCGTACTAACTGACTGGCAAAGAAAATTCTATGAGTTAAGGAAACTTTGGAGAAAAACCAGTCTTGCACAGGGTACCAGGTTCTCGTCTGGCCGGTGTTACAGGATTGGGTTTTCATCACACAAACTAATGATGAAAACGTTCTTTTTAGATCCAATTCTGGTTACCAAAAACTAACAGGCAGAGCTCCCAAATATCATAGTGCGAAGGAGGAGTCGCTGATTGAACTACAGAAGACCTGCTTACAAAAACAAATTAATTGAAGCAGCCGAAGCTCAAATTTCTTGTGCTCGTATATAGTTCAACGTGATATGGTACAGTGACAAAATTTGTACGTAGATATGTATTTTTATAAAAACAAAGTTATACTACTAAATATGAAATAAATATGTTATTATGTTGTATTTTGTTTAATATTAGTAGAATAAAAATCAAAATATTCGTTACGAATTTTTATTAGACACTGTACATGACGGAATGTTGGCATGACGAAATGGAGCCTCCTCAACCTTATTTCTACGTTCTGTGCCTCGATTTCAAATTTGTGCTTGATTTCCTCCAGGTATCTCTTCATTTGCATCTTGCACTACAATTTGGACTGGATCAACATCATGGTACGGATCCTGCAGGTGTTAAGATATATTGTGAAATACAAATGCACTTACAATATGTTTTGAAATGTTTTCAGTTTTTAGGTGAAAAGTATACTGTAAAATCGGAAAACGCCTTTTCAACTAACCAAAACAGCGCTCGATGACACAACTTCCTTCGCATGAATTGTATTATAATTTTGTTGAATAGGTGTGGTTGGATTTTTAAAAGATGTCAACAACCACGGTGCAATACCATATTCTTCATCACCTATTAGCCCCCGTACTTTCCTACTTACCCATTTAAAAAATCAAAGTTAGGAATGTCACCTGAAGAAGGATTGCTTAAAGTTCGAAACATTGATGCTATAATATACTATGATTATTTTAAAAATCGACCTCTTCAAGTATTTTGCTTATATACTAAAAATAAATGAGTTAATATGGGGGGTAAAACTTATTCCAGCGCACTGTATGAATAAAACTGCACGATTCATGATAATTACATGAATTTTTTACGATAAATATCGTTATTGTATATTCTTCCTAGTTTGTAGATTTTTCTACGACGAACATTCATAAATACATTTTTAACAAAAAACATCTACGCCGAAGTCGTTCATCCACCAACTTCACCTAAACTGAAGCAAATTCTACTAAACTAGCAAATACTTCAAAAGCATAGTGCATCTTTCTATGTATCTGGTAAATAGTAGCAAATATTACTGAGGAAAGCAAAATGCTTTGTAAGTGTAGCATGTACTACAAAAATGTAGAATTACTTGAAGCATTAGCAGGTACTGCGTTTTATGCATTCCACCCATAGTTTATAAACATGTGAAATATTTTAATTGTATTTAAAATTTGTCAAGCATGTCCTACAAAAAAAGTAAAACCAGAAACTGGCTACCTACTTTAAAATCAAGAATTTTATTGACGCCTTCTTCTAAATGTGCCTATCTTCTAGAGATGTTGGCGACCACATTGACCCATCTTATTCTATTCACAGCTGCTCGAAATAGATCACTTGACGTTAGACAATCTTGCCTTGTAGTATCAACTGTAGAAGTCGGTATTTATTACTACCCATGATATAGCCGAAGTACGCCAATTCGCTATTCTTTACAATGTTTAATTATTTATGTGTCTTTTCTTAGCTTCTGGTGAATAGTTATGTTACTTGTGTGGTGTATATATGAGACTCTCAACATACGTCGGTAGCACCACATTTCAAATGCCTCTAATAGTTTTATGGCATCTTCTGTAAGGCTGCAGCTTTCTATTCCACAGAGGAGGACACTGAAGACGTAACATCCAAGACTTCTTATGCCTACATTGATATTTAAAGATAAGTTGCAGATAATCTTCCTAAGGCTATTCAAAGAGCTTCTGGCTTTTTCAATACGAGCTTTTATTTTGTAGCTGTGATTCCACGTATTCTTAATATTGCAGCCCAAATAGCATATTTTTTCCACTCTTTCTAATGGTGTATCGCCTATTGTAATTTGAGCGTTTATGTCTGTGTTCTTACTAATGTTCATTATTTTTGTCTTCCTGCAATTTAGTTTTAGGTCATATTTGTTACATGTTTCTACAACGTTATTCATTATCCTTTGGAGCCCCTGCGCACTCTTTGCCAGCCACACTGTATTGTCTGCGCATATAAATTGTATAAGTTTACCATTTACAGCAATCCCGTCTTCTGATTCGTCCAAGGCTATAAAGATGTTTTCAGAGTATATGTCAAATAATGTTGGTGACAATATGCAACCCTGTCTAACTCCTTTTTCGAGTGTGAATATCTCGGATAGTTCATTTCCTAATCGCACTATTGCCTTGTGTTGGAGATATAAATTTGAGATCAGTCTTATATCCTTACCATCGATTCCTGATGTTTTTAGAATATGGATTAGTTTCCCATGTGGGACTTTATTAAATGCCCTCTCAAAATTAATTAAACGTGTATACACATCGCAGTTGATATCCCTGGCTTTCTCTATAAGAATTTGCAAACTAAAAAGTGCTTCCCTCGTTCCAAATCTTGCTCTAAATCCAAATTTAACTTCACTCATTCACTAAATGACAGTAAGCAGTACTTTAAGTACATGGCTCATCAAACTAATTAATTCATGTTCTTTACATTTTCTAATGATAGCTTTTTCAGAAAGTGGAATGAATAATGATAGTAGCCAGTCCTTTGGTAAGAAACTAGTCTCGTAGATGATGTTACATAGCTTCGTAAGAGCTGTGATTTGGTGTGCCTCTAAAAGCTTTAAAATTCATCATGCACCTTATTAGGTCCTTGTGATTTCACATATTTTATCCACTTAATGGCCATAGTTACTTCTTCGTCATTGTTTATTTCAGTCAGACTTTGTATTGCATCTTCGAATAATTCCTGCATATATTCTTTTCATCTTCGAAATTTATCTTCAATGGTAGTCAAAATCTGGCCTTCAATGAGTAGAACTATGCCTTTATTGCGGTGTTTTCTGTTGTTCTGCACCTCTTTAATTTTTTTGTGCATATAAGTATCGTCATGTTTGCGTTATAGTGTTTTAATTTCCATACATTTCTCCGTCAGCTCACTTTTGCTCTCCTCTCCGTCTTCTTTTGCTCACTTTTCTTACTGTTCTTTTATGCTTCCAGTAGTGTTTTCAACTATTTTAGCAAAATTCTTATATCAATCTTGGGCCTCCTTTTTTAATGAATTATTTTGAGTCGTATGTTGATATTTGCAACCAATAGACTATAATCTGAGAAGACATCTGCCTCTGGATATGTTTTTATTGTAGCATTTGTAAATTCCTTGGTATATATTGAAATCCCTTCGCATATCTATTCAAATACCGAAGAGCATTTTCCACGTATCTCTGTTGTTCCTATCGTACGAGTAAAACCCAAATACTATTTGATATTTTTTTGCGTCGCCGAGTTGTTATAAGCACATTTTACAGTTTGTTTATATTTCAAGGAAGTGTATTTCTTTGGTATTTTCTTTTAATCAAAGCCACTTAATATTTTGCGTTTCAGATAAACATTCATTTAGATCGCTAAGAAGTTTTTGCTAGAAAGATAATTGCGACACTCTCGCAGGAGCCACTGTCAAAGGCAGTTGGTGTCCGTGTTGTAGCATTTCCAATTCATTTATTTTTTTTGGAGTATATTGAAATCCCCTCGTATATGTAATATATTGAAACCTCCTCATATATGTTTGAAAAATCGAAGAATATATTTTCAATTCCTTCTTAAGTCAGCTCGAGAATATAAACTATTTTATATTTTGTTTATATTTTACAGATGTTACTTCCTCGGTATTTATTTTAATGTTTTATTCGAAGTCGCCTGATAATTTTTGTACGTCGTGGAAATAGAATCTTCTGCGTTTTAATTCCTGTCAAGTATTTGATATTTCAAGTTATGTGAACGAATTTTTAAGGTGATTTCGTCATTCTTACTTGGGTCGTTGTAGACTCAATTATGGATCCAAGTTCATTCGTCGAATTTGTAATTTTCTGTTTTTGGTCCACTTTTTTGTGGAAATATGTAGCGGTGAAGAGTGGTTTTGTGGCAGTTGATAGCTGCAGTTAAGGGGAGGTTTGAAATGTAGGCGATAATGAGCAGATATATTTGGTTAGTAGGAGCTACGATGGTTCCAGTTTGTTTAAGACGCCGAGTCATAGGTGTGTTCCAGTACCCCAACTTTCAACTTTAGATTTGTATTCGTCCTAATTAAGAAGTCCAGTTTATACCTTAATGAGTGATTGTGATATCTAGGTAACTTTTATTGTTTGTTTAATTTTCAAGTAAAGACAGACATTTTTTTAAATAAATAATTCCTTTCGTTAAAATTTAAAAATAGTAATATTTAATATTGTAAATTAAAGGTTTTCAGACAGCTCGCGTTATTATTTTTGATTTTTATTTGTTTGTTTACAAAAAAAAGGGTTAACCTCTGTGCGGTAACATTTGTAAGTTTTTGTAGTATCTTCAACTCCTAGAGTTTGCAAATGAATGACATGTAAGTTTTTTGTATTTTTGTATATTGCGACTATTGAGGTAATATTTTTGTATTGTCTTTTTTGAGTATTCTTGTATTCACTATGTTTTGTAACTGTTTGTGGTAAGACACAATAAATGTTAAATTTTGTTTTCTTAACATTTTGTTTATTTTTTTAACTAACCCCTTTTTTTGAGTTTAGTTTGAAAAAGATATGTTTTTTATGTTTAATAATTATTTCCCTAGTTACAACTAGTGGTTGTAATAGGTATAACTAGGCACCTCAAAGTGGCGCCCTATATTAAATTACTAGAGGTGTTTCCTGTTTCTTTTTGCTTTGTTTATCCCAAGAGATTCATAACCTTTTGTTTCATATTTTTAAAATTGCCCCAATCCACCCCTTTATCTTTTACTTATCCACGACCCCAGCTCTCCTAACAAACCCTGAGTGCCGTTCGCACAAGTAGCATTTATTTTGCTTGCCCTATCTTTACCCCCATAATCTTACCCTGAGGTAGGCGGAATATTTTCGTTACAGTATTAGTCCGAACTTTCTTCAGATTCGTAAATGTTTTTTTATTGTTGGTTATGGAAAATAAGTAGTTTTGTGGTACTTATTTGTGCGGTAGGTACGTGAAGTTACAGTTGTAAGTTACGAGGTTGAAAAGTGTAACGAGAGTGAGCAGACGTATTTGGTTAGTCGGAGAAGAACCGGCAAATTTGTCGAAAAAAAAAGTGATTAAACTCAAAGTAATGTGTCTGTTAAATTAAGAGTAATTACTGTTTTTTGTTGTATACCGTATCTGATTTGAGATATTTGTAAAACGGCGTGTACAACAAATTTGAAATATAACCAGGAGGGTTCCAGTTTTTTAAGAAACCAAGTCGTTTAGTATCACTTTAACCTTACTTTTGTTTGTCCCTGGTCATCATTCCAGACCATAGATGCAGTTATTTTGTTCGTGTATCAGAGATTCTTGGTTCAGTTCCTACTCCCAGAAATTTTAGTAAGTTCAGATTACAACGCAAGTGTATTTTAGTAAAATCCAGGTAACTTTTTTTTGTTTGAACTTTAAAGTAAAGATAGACATTTCTTTTCTAATAATAATAATTGCTTCCATAATTTAAAAAGAAAATTGTAATAATTCAAATTATGTCTTACAGCATGGCTTAGCTGTCATTTTAATTGTTCTGTTTTAAAAATTTTATGTTGACATATGACACCTAGCTTTATTATTTTTTAACATTAGTTTGTTTTGTTTTTAAAAGAAGGTTAACCTCTATGAATAATTTCACTAATAGATATCTTTTTATTCCTAATGATCTATTTCTGCCACGGTTTATAGCCCAGTAACAATTTTTTGTAAGTTGTATAGCATATCCCACTTGTAATCAGAGTTTGTAAACGGATAGGACATGTAAGTTTTTCTTTGTTATTTTGGTATAAATCTTTGTATCTATTAATATAGTATTTTTATGCCATATATATTTTGTAACTGTGTGTAGTGAGACAACAAGAAATGTTTAATTTATTTCTCTAAACCATTTTGTTTATTTCCTTTGTTAGAAAAGTCACCTAGCCTATCTTTTGTGTTTTTTTTTAGAAAAGAAGAGCCCCTTTCTTTCATCCAGCAAGAGGTTTCCTCGAAGTGGCGTATATTTTAAATAGCTAGAGGTCCTTTTTGTTGTTTTGCACTGTCCATTTGTCCAGGAGATTCATGTAAGTACCCCTTTGTTTAAATTTTTTAGTTGTTCCAATCCAATCCCATTGTTTCATTCATTTATCCACGACCCCAGCTCTTTTCCTCAGCAATTATTTACAACCCCTCATACTAATACCCTATGTGGTAGGCCAAATATTTCGTTACATTGCTGACGCAACATAATTTCTAAACCTTTTGTTTATGTTGATAAAATCAACAGGGTGCTTTCCATGTATAAAGCCTTCTTGGGTGCAATTTAAAAAGTGTATTCGTTACAACCATATCCGTCTCTTGGCAGAATTGGATCAGTCTTTCTTCTCTTTCGTTTCTTATGCCAAGACCATATGACCCCACGACATTCTCCACTGTAGTCCTATTTTGGCATTGAAATTGCCCATGATAATGGTAAGTTTATGTTTTTTGGTGAGTTTTGAGAGAGTCTTCTAGAGTCTTTTAGAAATTTTCTATTTCTTCTTCAGTGGATTCTGACGCCTTAAACCATAAAATACTATAATCGTTTAGTGTTAAATAGAACATGTTTTATTACTACCACTGGCAATATAAAAGACTGAACAGAAATCCTTAAGAGACATTATTGGTGTGTGGAATGAAGAATACTTACCTATCGGTACAGGTGAGCAGAACGTATTCCATTCCGTCGATTTGGCGAGTTAAACTAATTCGATGATTCCCCATCCTGTCTCGTCAATTATATGGGTTAAATGTGGGCAACGAGTTTTCTTGTTGCTGTATTCCGTGTCAAGGGATCTGATAACAGCGTTTTCTGAGGGCTAAGTGGTCTACATGGTATTGAGTGAAAAATAAGCAGCCGAGTTTTAAAGAATCAGATCCACCCATAGGATAACCTTAGGGCCAGTTTTGGTATTCGTCAGCCTCCATTTTCTATCTCTTATGAATCGAATCCAGATCGTTGAAGTTTTTGTGGGTATAGTAGTGGATAGTACTTTTTGTATCCAATTTCAAGGTAACAAACTTTTTAATAATGTAAAAGGAAATAATTTGCCAATGAAAAACGTAGTTTTGTTAAATTTTTCTAAATAAATATTTTTCGTTAATTTACTAAGAATTGCTTTTATAACAAATTAAAAATTTTATAAATAAATATATGTTTTATGTAATTAGTATTTAAATGAGAATAAGCCACAATTAAAGATAAATCGGAAATCGTTGTCAAAATACAAGTATTATTAAATTATCAAAATTTTGTTAAAAAAAAATGTTTAATTTACTAATGTTTGTATTTTGAGAACGATGTTTTAAGTAGAAATTGCAACGTCGATAAACTTACTTGTGGCTTATTCCCATTTAAATAATAATTACTTTAAAATGCCACAAGAAAATAGCTTCTAGCTATCTAGAAAATAGCTGAACAATATATGTTTTATGAATCAGCTAATTGTCATATTTTAGTTTTAATTTAAATAAAATTAGCTTTTGATAATAGTTTCTTAACTATCCTCGCAATAACCTTATGAGGTCTACAAAAGCCGAATTTGTACTTGTAAAACTTATACAAATTTAAATTAACTGAATTAAATAAAAAATATATTTGTTTTGTTTCGATGTCTTAAAAAAACGAATTCAAAACATGCCATTTATAATAAAGCAGTATTTTAGAGAATTGTTTTACTTAGGTAAATTAATTTTATCACAGTGAATTCGACTATCACCCAACTATCGAATATCACCCAACAAGTCTGTAGATTTAATATAGACCAACTTAAAGTTTCTGAAATCAAGTGTATGAAAGTTCGCCACCATTATTCTCCTGCTTGTCTTAAAGGGGTATTAAATGGATAATCAGTCATTTTATTGTCCGCTTACTTTTGTGAGGTAAGCACGATGAAACAAGCTATGGGCTGCTAAGAGAAGTAAGCGTCGTTGGGGACCAGAGTTAACACGCCCTGTCCCCACCTGCGGTCTTTTGGAAGCAGTCAATCCCAGCGGCTCTACCATAACCTTTTATTCCTAATTCCTTTATCTGGTTGTACTACCAAATCTGGCGGACATAGAAATAAAAGAGACTCTGTTCTTCCCTGCCACATCTTTGGTCTACAACTCTACTCTCATCGTCAACGCATGGTCAACTCGACTTAATAATATCTAGTAAGCTCACAGGTCTCTGAGGCAGAGATCACAACAGAAAACAAAAGTGCAGCCAAAATAAGAGGAGACTTGAAGTTCTCTGATTTAGTGCCCTCAAGGCTAGACAGAAAGGGGCCTGTAAAAATTACGTCCATTAAGGATGTGGAAGTGATGTCCTATGAAGAGCTCAGACGAACGAAAATATCAAACGCCACCAAACTGCAGATTAATGAAATTGTGAAAGAAGGCAAAAAGTAGAAGAGGCAAAGCAGGGAAGAAGCGTTAAAAAATGAGATTAATACTCATATACGCCTTAATGATGAATACCAAATTTTTATTTGTATGTCAAAAATACGCAACCACAACCTATTAAAATAAACCCACTAAATTTCACTTGCATATCTCAACTGGTTGTAGAACAATAAATAAATCGTTAGTTTGTAAGAAACATTTTTAGCAACTCGTATATCGGAAACGATTTATCGACCTAATTTATAAAGCAGATTCTCAATATTTTTTTCATGCAGATCACCCTCTGAAGTTTTTTTCGCCACTTTTTTTACTAACATCCTATATAAGTGGAACAACATTATCACTGTGCTTCTTTCGATATATCGCTATACAAGAAACCATATATTTTCTGTTTTATAGTGTCTTATTTTTTTTAACTATTTTTGTAATTAGTTTTTATAACATTTTGAATGTTAAAAGAAATAATTAAAATTGTTGATTTGAAATATCTGATTTATATTACATTAAAAAGATTTTATTAAAAACCTTAATACCTTTAATATTTATAATATTTATTTAGTTTAATATAGCTTATAATATATAAGGGCGTTTCAAATACCAATATAATATAAAGAAATTATTTTGGTCTTACCTGAAATCTATACAGGGAGCTATCATCTTTAACAACAAGGTTCTTGGAATCGCTTATGGGAAAGAAGTACCCGTATTGACATAACTGATTGGCAATATTGAGAGCCTCTGTAAAAAATAAATATCGTAAATAAAATTTATATAAAACAAATTGTATGTTATAAAATAAATTTAAGTAGCATAAATGTAATATCCCAACATAAACGGTTTTTGGGAAAGTATGTACTATTTCTTTTTATATTTTTACATTTAATATTTTTCTTTTAGTGTACTATAATATGATTTAATTCAATGCTGTATTATAACGAATTTATTAGAATATATTGCGTCCTGTTATTTCGTAAAATTATTAAACTGGCTATCTCATTTATTATTTTTTTAAGGACGGAGAATTTGGCTTTCTCTTTTGTATTCTGTGTCACAAATATAGAAACAAGTGTAAAGTTTCGTATTACAGTGACAATTAACTTAAATTATTGCCATTCAAAATCGTCCTACAATAGGGTTCATTTATGGGATGCTTTTGGACAATCCAACGGTTAGAGGGTTCTTTTCTGACCGTCTTAAGTCTCAAGATACACTTCATCACAAAACAGCGAACGAAATGCAAGTTTTATCGGTTCTCGTTCTATCGAGTCTCGTTGTTCCCGTCTTGGGCATCTCCACGTGGCACCAACGATATTCTATCAGCTAGAAGTACGACATTAATATTTGGTGACACAAAAGGTGAGTCTATATTCTTTATACAGAAAACAATAATGAATAATGCTAGTTAATTTCGTAATTTATTCACTGTTGTATTTGCTATTTTTCGATAACTTATTTGCAAACAAAATATTGCATTTTTTCTTAATTATTATTTATCTAGTATCATTTAACCAGCGACCTCTAAGTTTTATACAAAACAAACGGTATAATATACATTATATATTATTTGTTTCTGAAATTTGTAAGAGTTAGTATAAAGTTTTAGCTAAATTTCTATTTTAGATATGCTATTAAGTATAATATTTTTATTTAACGTAATGTAGAATACCGGTAATATAACTTAAAATGTTTACTGTACGTTGTAATAATTAAAGAAACCGTGAAGAAAATGTCCAGAATAGTTAATATATGGTATCAAAAGTTCGAGATGATACTAAAAAACTAAACAATTCAAAATCGTATATATACCAAAGAAACACACAGAACACAGAAAGCTACTATATTATTAAGGAAATAGAGGAGAATGTGTGGTAAGAATTGGGGACTTAGACCCAAAATGACCCTGTGGTAATACAAAGGTTAATAGATTAATTATAATCTATCGGTCTGTGACATGGTGGACAAAGACGCAGCAAGTAGAAGCAAAAAGGCTGCTAAGTAATATACAAAAGCTAGCATGCTAATCAACTAGCATTTCTTTTACACAGTTCGCCTGGAGAATTGATGCATCTTTGGATAAAGCGCGAAATGTATCCCTTGTTTCCGCTTCCGCTTCCGCGTTGTAGCTTCCGCTTGTATGGGTACATCTTTCTTCCAATATTTCCTGCCTAATATATTAATTTTAAATGTATTATTAGAGCTATATTTCGTAGCTGTTGCCTGAATGGATTCTAGGGATATCTACTTTTGGCTTCTCGATTAGCTTTCTATTGTCAGCACTTGGCTTATGTGTTGCTCACTATTTATTAATATACTGGAAGAAATGTTTTTGTGGCCCTCGTAGTACATAGGCATACTTCTTCTTCTTCTTCTATTAAAGGTTGCAAATCATCAGGCAAAGCTGAGGGCATTTAATTCTGTAGAGGTCAATTCTAAGCAATTAAGGGATTGTGTAGGTGCCCTAAATAAACTAGGAGACCGCATTATGGTTACGGTAGTCTGGGCTAGCCAATGCAAAAAAAGCATATAAAATTGTTAAACAAGGCTCAATAGGCAGTTACAGAAATGGCTACAAAAAAGTGGGAAGTACACAAATTTCTGGAATGATGGAGGACATTACCAGAATAATGATACGTGAAATAGTTCTTTATGAACCCAAGTTAACTGAAGAACTAATAAAAAAAAAAACAGAAAAATATTCAAAGCTATAGTAGGTCGGTTAAAAGGGAACTGTAAGCTAAATAGGCAGTTAAAGCTGATAGGATTAGTAGATTATGATATGTGCAGATTTTGTCGCCTAGAAGAAGAAACAGCAAAGCACATTTTGTGTCAGTGCGATAGCCTGGCAAATATGCGTTCTTACTTTAGTAGAAAAAAAGTCACAGACATAGAACTACATAAAAGGTTCAGTCTTAAAGCTATTAGACCTTTTAAAAACGTTTAGGCTAGATAATGATTTTTTTTATATTTTATATTAATAATGCATTTGTTTTCATTTTAATATCTTGTAATACTTAACAACAGTACAATAAATAGTTTGACAATAGTCGCAACCCAGCGGACGTGGCAATACGTGACTCTGGTCACTACTTGGCAATACTTGTATTCTTGGTGTTTGAAGTTATAATAAATAGTTTTCATTGCTCTTTTGTGATATTCTTATAGTTGTATACTATTTTTGGTGAATTTAGTAAATATTGCATGTCCGTTACACCAGTGGTACTAGAACATTATGGGAAAAGCCAAAGACATCTCACCAAGGAAAATACCGGAAATTAAAACTTTTTATTGAACACATCACATCAATTTTAAGTTTCAAGTCAAAAAAAAATTACAACACCATGAGAAAGAAAGAAAAATTCAAGATAATGTCTTGGCAAACAGAAAGAGTCTGGCATCAATATTTCACCAATGATAGCTTGTCGACAAATAAAGACTACAGGGAGATGATTTGGAGACCTGTCGCCCTGCAAAAATGTTCAAACCAGCCATGAGGAAAAAAGGCTTCAATGGGCTAAATAATGGATCATAGATGATTGAAATCAGATAAATAACATTAGTTATCAATGTTTTTCTTTTATGTAGTTTACAGTTAATCAATTTGTTTACGATTCTAAAATAATATTAGTATTCCAGGTTTGTTTTTCGGATGAATTTAACGTGCAGATTTTTATAGATAGAGCTAAATTGATGATCATGAAAATCATGAATGTCTTGCTTGTGTGAGTCCATTTCAAATAGGTAAATTTCCAAGTCCATTTTAATAATACAATGGTATATTACATCACTTTCATTTAACAAACAATCACACACATATCTCTTCTTCATTGGACCAAATCTATCTCCTCAAGAACTTCCGTTTACTCTCAAACAACTGCAATAACAGAATTGAGTTCTCCATTAAACAATACATAGTAGTTTCAACCATGTTCTACTATTCAGCAATTGATAGAGTATCGGCATGTAAGTAATGTTTATTTTATTTATTTGCTCATTTATTAATTTATTACAATCTAATAGACTATTTTATAAAAATTTGTGGGCCTTACGTTGTCTGTTTAAACTTTTAAAACTTTTATACCTTATTATTCAACTTACTCTTTTAAATAAAACCACAGACATGTAATATTGGCATAATTATTGTAATTTACAACATCTACTTTGTTTATCTTTATTAGACAACACCCTAATATGGGTTTTTATCATTTCAGCATTTGTTTAACTTTGTATCGAGACCTGAGGATGCCTTGCATATTGTAGAAAGCGAAACTGGTCGTCTGGTAGTTAAATTAAATTTATTAGAGCTAAATCTGTTAGGAAAAGACCTGGGGAAAAATACATAGCGGATACAATCCACTTTGTATTTTTAACGACGGTTAAGCACTCTCTGAGCATCATGGTGTGGTCAAGGGACTGGTAGACACAACATTGTCGATTTAGACCAATGCGACATGGCCAGTATTTAAGAATACTGCAAACAAAAATTCTTTCCTAGGTCTAGAGTCGAAGTTGTTCCCAAATATGGTTCGGCATGATTCGGCGCCTTGTCACAAGGCAAACTCTTTTAAAAAAATCCTGGCTGACCACGAGACAAAGTTGCTCGACTGGCCTGGCAATTCGTCAGATTTGAATCCAATAGAAAATCTGATTCAACCACAATTTTTTAAAGAAACTGTAACCACGAAGAGTCAATTGGTACAGAAGTGGAACAATTTAACAAAATTACCTGAAATGTATAGAAAGTATGCCAAGAAGGTGTCAAGCAGTTATTGCTACAAAAGGTAACACTACCAAGTACCTATTATAATAGGTACTTGGTAGTGCCCATCACGTCCAAATTTTTCACAAAATGAAAGAAAACCTTGTGAGATATTATGTGTAGTGCAAATAAATACCTTATTGATATTTCGTTAATTGCATTAAAATTATTTCTTTAAAATACTTTCGATAGATCGATGGAAAATATTTTAATAAATTATTATGTTAATTTAATTTAAATGGCAACACTGCCCATCACGTCAAAATTTTCACAAAATTGAAAAAACTTTGTGAGATATTATATACTAGCGCTAGCAAGTACCTTATTGGTGCTTGTAAAGTTTGGTGATCAGGACCAACCTTGGGTACCACACAAAGTGTGCTTTCAGTGTGTCGAACTACTGAGAAAATGAACAAAAGGTACACGTAATTTTTTACCCATCGCATTCCTATGGTTGGAGGAAACCAAAAACCCATAAAGACGACTGCTACTTGGGCCTATAGAAGGATGCTGCACAAATCTTAGGATCACGACTGAATGATAAAAATCTATTGGCTCCAGGTACCACATTTTCGTGGTAAAGGCATCGTAAAAAAGAGTTCGCGGAATATTTGTCTTAAGAGCGCTCACGGGTGTATTGTCATAATATTGTTCTAATAAAATAAAGTATAGCGAATATTGTTGGCAACTCTGTGAAGATCTCAAAATAATATACATGCTTTTGGGTCAGCAGTCTGGATTCACAAAGTATCCATGTTTTATGCGAGTGGGACACTAGAGCACAAAATTTACATTACGTTAAGAAAGAGTGTCCACTCAGAGAAAAACTTGTAGCGGGACAAAAAATGTGCAACGTGATACACTAATTGACCCAAAACTAGTTCTGTTGCCTCCTTTTCACATAAAGTTAGGATTAATAACTCAGTTTGTCAAAACTTTAGATAA
Organism: Diabrotica balteata; assembly: GCA_918026665.1. Classification (NCBI taxonomy): domain Eukaryota; kingdom Metazoa; phylum Arthropoda; class Insecta; order Coleoptera; family Chrysomelidae; genus Diabrotica; species Diabrotica balteata. Next base: position 124,825,487 of record OU898278.1, read on the forward strand.
ATAGTGTGACTGTTTAAATATCTGTGCGACAAATTTACTGCACTTTCTGAAGCTAAACTTAAAAAGAATTTTTGTAGGACATCAAATTCGAACCTTAAAATCGGACAGATTGTTCCAGAAAACAATGACCCAGGATGAATGTGAAGTATAAAATTCTTTCGTAGAGCTCGTAGACGGTTTCCTTGGAAACAACAAGTTTCTTTTTTCATGAAGAAATTGTAGCTAACATGGTCGAGCATTATAAAAAACTAGGACGCAATATAAGCGTCAAACCCACGGATTTTTGGATTCCCACGTTGACTATTTTCCCGAAAATCTTGAAGCTGTCAGCAAGGAGCTGGAAGAAAGGTTGTATCAAGATATAAAGGAGATGAAGAGACTTTACCAAGGAAGATGGGATATAAGAATGATGGCTGATTACTGTTGAACGTTGAAGAGAGAATCAATCACAAAAATCTATAAAAAGAAGACCACACAATGCAGTTTTCCTGGAAAAAGAAAACAGTTTTGTTAAAGAAAAAACAAATATTGTCTAAAGTAGGTTATAATGAATTCTTTTTTTTAAGAAAAACTCAATTTGGCAGTGTAATTTTATATTAAATAAGGTTTAAAATAAATATTTTGTCAGTATTTTTGACAGTTTTTATGAAAAATTTTAAACACACTTTTTTTGAAAACCTGACGTGCTGGAAAAAACTAAGTACAGAATCGTAATCAGCACATCCCATTTACTATAGGACACTTATTCAACTTAAAACACTTTTTCATGAAAATAAAAATGTAGGCCTGTGTTATGCTTAAGGCATAATTTTAAGTATTTTCATGTAATAACTTGTTTCTCTTTTAAAATTTGTAAACTTTATTAGGATCTAAAAACAGTAAAACAATAAAACAATGCTTCTAGCTCGACGAGCAAATTTATTTTCTTGTTCTAAGGTACAGTTATCTGTCAGATGAAAATTTGATATAATAAATTCAAATTTATCTCTCGTAAGAGCTTCTATCACAAGTTGATTGTTAGCATCTCTGTCACGTTGCCAAAACATTCTTCTGCGAGGAATGCTTACATACCCACTCTATATGAGAGTTCCCAGAAAAGCTTTGACTTCATATTCTCTAACTTCTTGTTGGCGATTCTTCTGTGAAGCGTATCGATTAGTTTCTGACAGTATCAGATGTATGAGTTCTACATAAACAAAGGGAAAATCATTCAAGGAGACTGGAAAAAATATCGAACTTAGTAGTGAAGTTCGAATCGTTTAGTAAATGTTCCTTTGTCCGCTTCTCGTCGATCGATGTTGATAGGGTTAATAAATGTTGAAGTTGTAGAGTAAAAGTGATGATTTATTGACAGCAACTCGTAATTACACAATATGGTGTTCGTTCGGTAACTACTCAATATTGACTGTCTCATTTGAACTCAAATCCCCAATTTATAATCTCACACATAATAGATACATAAGCACCTTAGGTCATTGCTTCGTTCATATCATACCACCTAACTTTTGCTTATAATACAATTTAATCTACGCCTTAATTGCGACACTTAGGAAGTTCAAGTAGAAAATATTGTTATTCGGCAATTTATTTAGTTGTAGGTAAATGAACTAATTATTAAATTATCATACGATATGGTTTTGCAATATGTATAATGCAAACTTATACACGGTGAAACTATAAAAGATTAAGAAGTTAAGAATAATGTGAGATTACAAATTAAGGGGTTAATTTGTGATTGAACAGAGACTCTTAGAATCATGTTGGTCTGGAAGTTCGTTTACAATGATACATTGTTCTTCCATCTGAATGTCTTCTTTTACCCAGTGGTAGATTTTTTTTCTCAGACCCTTTAACTGTTCTTTTTTCTCCCTGATCTGGCTATGAAATATCTTAACAATCGGTTACTAATGCGTCACCGTCATTATTTTGCACAGGTAAATTATCCATCAACATTATATTTTCATCATCAGAGTCTTCGTCTGTTAGGACATCACATGCATTTATTGGAGGAATCAAAGTAATAGTCTATCTAGACTTTTGCTACTACATTTTCATCATCTTCTAACATACTAAGCGCGTCCTGTAATAAAAAGTCCCTAAAAATAAATATTATGGTATTTTCCTGTCTTACAATATTTTGTACACTAAAATCAAATGGCCCAACTCTAGTTACAAAATAATAATTTACCCAATTTATACATCTAAATTGAAACATAAATGTGTTTTTTACAAGTAAATATAAAAAGAATATTTTTTTTTGTATATATTATAACAAATATTTACTTACTTGACAAATCGTAATCCAAATTTGGCCATGTTATAAAAACTGTAAACTTTATCATAATATTATCGCTAAATATAAAACTCCTTTTACTCTATGAAGGCCGATATGTAATTAAGATATGATCAGTGGGCCTCAAACACTGGAGCATTAATATTTAATTTCGATGGCTTGAAAAGTAAAAATATTTAATTTCCTGTATTTTATGTTCAGTAATAATATTGGATTTTACTGTATCAAAGGCAAACAAAATGAATATAATATGTATATAAAGGGCGGTTAAAAGAAGTGGGACGGAATATTTCGAATAATCGAAATTATTTGTCGACATCAAATATTCATCAAGGTCTCTATAAGTCTCTATTTTGCGTAGAGTAATAAAAATTATACGAATGGTTTTGCATGCAGTTAAATTGGAAAATACTTGCCAAGTTGCTGGTATGACCAAATTTGAATAAAATACATCAAAGATTTTTCTTTCTGCAGACACTGTATTAAATATAACCTTGAAACAAATTGGTACTAAATTACTTCTGAGTTTTCAGCAAAACAAAATGTTCAACCTACAGTTCAACACAACAGTCACTTGGAAAGTCAACCAGGTCCATCCACTACCTTGTCACCAAAAATACACAATACTCCATCACCGAAGCCTAATAATCGAGCTGTATTTATTTCGCCTCAATATAATAAGCCATTGCCGAAAGCAGGCCTAACCAAACCCAAAAAAGGAGGAAGAATGAGACGAAAGACAGCTATTCTGACTGATACACCACAAAAGATGTTGATTTAAAAGAAAATTCGAAGAAAAGGGACACCGTCCAGCGTAAAGTTCAGCTTGAACATAATCCAAAGAAAAAAATCTTTGCCAGCTTTGCAATTAAAGAGAAATATCAAAAAGAGAAGAGCACCCCTGAAAGCAACCAAAAAAGATTCTTCTCGGTCTTCCGATGAGGAAGTTTTGTGCTGGGTATGCGGTGGTCAATATTCATCAAGCTTTAAAGATTGGTTACAATGTTGAGAATGTAAGCACTGGGCACATTTAAAGTGTACAAACAAAAGGCGGTTCTACATTTGCTTCAATTGTGAATCTGATAGTGATAAGTTTTTTCTCTGTAAAAATATGTTATTAGACTGTGTTATTGTTTTTATTTCTAATGCTTACACATATCTATTAGTTCCTGTCATTATAATATGAAATATATCTTTTCTTCTTCTTCTCCAGTGCCTTATCCGATCCGGATGTTGACGATCATCAAGGCTATCATGGTTTTGTTGACTGCTCTGCGAAACAGCTCCGCTGAGGTCATCCCAATGCATTGTCGGAGATTTTTCAACCACGAGATACGACGCCGTCCCGGTCTTCTTCTGCCAAATACTTTACCTTGCATAACGAGTTGAAGAATTCGAAATTTTTCTTCATTCCGCATCACGTGGCCGATGTACTTAAGCTTACGTTGTTTAATTAAATTAAGCACTTCTTTTCTTTTGTCATGCGCTGTAGGACCTCAACGTTGGTGACATGGTCCACATAAGATATTTTTAGTATCCTTTTATATCTTTAAATACTTTCTATTTAATTATATTTATTTTTTCTCTATATTATAGGTGAATATCTGTTACAATCAAGACCAGCTCTATTACTGTTGACACCAATAAGGTGTCAATTGTAACGCATGAGGAAACCTAACACAAAGGGTCATAATTTCATTTCTGTAATACTTTAGCAGCTTTTGAGTCAAAGATACTGTGTAATAGAATTCCTAGTACAGGTTAGAAAAAATAAAAAAATTAACAAAGCTCAACTTAGCGACACCAGTCTCCCTTAATATGCATTCCATATGCCGTTCATCATGGTAAAAATTCTTGGTGAATTTAGTTTCTGGTACCCGAAACCGAGTAAAGAAGTTAAACAGAACGATGGTATGGTATAAGATTTAGTTTCAATACAGGACATCTGCAAGCCGCTTATAACCCGGATGCCCTGCATCGAAATTAAATCTATTTCCGTCTTTTGCCAGTAGGAAATATTTAGTTTCGCCAAGTAGGAAATCTTAGGATTCCTAGTGTTGTTACTAGATGGCGTTGTAACGTGTGTGAATAATTATTTTTATAATTAGTGTCCTATGACGGTAGAGATTTGTTTTCGATTCAGAGCAACTGCATAATATCGATCTGATGGGACCTTATGAGGTTGAAATACATATAAACGGCTTGCGGATGCCCTGCTTTGAAATTAAATCTTATACCGTCTTTCTGGTAAAATATAGAGGATTTGACAGGCTTGGGAGAGGATCTTGGAAAGAAAGATATCCAAACATGCTAAAAGACAATCAAGTTAATAAACAGAAAAGTTAATTAAAATACTGCGATAGACTACGACCAAATCTAAAAAATCGAAAAAACTAAAAACTAATCGTAGTGCTTTACAAAAAAGAGCTTTAATGGTAAATTTTTTCTGCAAGCTATTTTTTATCGGGAACAAATAAACCCTGTAATTAATCGAATCTCTAGTAAAATATACGATCTTTTCCACAATTAATTTTGTTAAGTATAACAAAAGGCAGGAAAATAACGAGCGGCGAGTACGCTTTCTGGTCAAGTAATTTAAAACTTTCCACCGCATAAACAATGCAGTGGTAGCTGTGTCACGCGAGAAAGGCTCGATCTTGATAGCTAACCCTATTTTGGAACGATATGTGTGTGTGTAATGAAGCATGCTTGCAATTAAAGTTATTTCAATAAAATGGTACAAAATGACCGGAATAGATTATGTGTGATAAAAAAGAATAATTTTCTGGGTACTTAAAATTTTATAATTGATTCTATAAAAAAAGACTTATTATTATTTTAGTTTACTTATGTAATAACTGAAGGGTATAGGAGAAAAACCAACATAGTCAAAAAATGAAAAAAATCTGGTTTACATTTCTACACTTTCTGTTTGCAGTGTTTTTTATCTTGACAAATCGTCAAGGGGAACAACAAACGTAGTCCCAAGATATTCAAGGTTTAAATATCTATTGCAGGGGAAAACCAACATAGTCAACATGAAAAACGGGAATAACCAACACAGTCCATAAAATTCGTTATTACATGCAGGTCATCGCAGCGCTGTGTTTATTAGTTATTGTTTCGACACGTTTATTCAAGCTTGTTCGTTTATTTATTTAGGTTTGTTCCTTGAGTTGTTAAGAAGTATTCAGTATTTTTCAGTTTTAATAGTCTTTTGTAAAAGTTTTAGTGTTTAAAATTAGAGTTTGACAGTGACGAAAATACATGTAAAATTCCACGAGGAAACTAAGTTCCTGTAGCTGGCTGTATACCATATATCACAAAAAAATTTTGCTTAAAATCCTTTATAAAAGGTATATAAAAATGCCCCAAACGGGCTATCACAAACACATTGCAAAACGTTTTCGGATTAAACAATCCATCATCAGTGCAAACGGTTATACATGCTAGTAGCCACCAAAATATATGGGTAAAAACCCTTTAAATGTTTTAAATTTGAAGTTGTTTTACATTATTAGTATTTATAATTTGTGATGGTTAAGTTACCGTTGGATAGGTAACATGGCGGCGTATGACTCTACATGAGTAGACACTTCGTCGTAGACAATTCGTCTCAGGACCATTTTACCCATGTAGAGTCATACGCCGCCATGTTACCTATCCAACGGTAACTTAACCATCACAAATTATAAATACTAATAATGTAAAACAACTTCAAATTTAAAACATTTAAAGGGTTTTTACCCATATATTTTGGTGGCTACTAGCATGTATAACCGTTTGCACTGATGATGGATTGTTTAATCCGAAAACGTTTTGCAATGTGTTTGTGATAGCCCGTTTGGGGCATTTTTATATACTTTTTATAAAGGATTTTAAACAATTTTTTTTTGAAAATACATGTGTTAATCAAGAAAAATCAAGGAAAAAGCGTAAAACACATGGCCGTCTTAGAGATGTTGCTAAGAAGGTACGAGCCTCGACCTTTGAAACCGGAGAAGACTGTCAGTGCAAGCGGTATAAGTGCTTTCAGAATATTTCTCTTGCTGAACAAAGTGATTTAATAAGACAGTTTAATAACGTTAGCCGTGACAATGGCAATGATGCGCAAAATAGTTACTTATCTGGACCTATCTCATTACGACCTGTGTTTCAACGAAGGCCAAGGAAAAACGAAGAAGATGCTAGATTGAATGAAAGCTCCTACAGCTACAAAGTAAGAGTTATTAGAAACGGCAGTGCAGTAGAGGTACCAGTATGTTTTAAAGCGTTTCAATCACTATTTGGAATTAAATCCTTCTGATTAAATACAATAAATACATCTTTAAGAACAACTGGCAAGGCTCCGATCGATAGAAGGGGAAAGCATACCAATAGACCTCATAAGGTAGATCAACAAACTCGTGAATTGTTATTGCAGTTTTTTGGCTCATTAAAGGGAGTTTGAAGCGCACTACAGTTTGACGGACTCTTACAGAGTTTACCTGCCGGAAGATATGAATGTTAAAAAGCTTCTTACATTATTTTTGAGATGTGTTATAAGATATTCAGGCAAATATTTGTGTCAAAGTTTAATATCTCCTTCGGTTACCCACGAACTGAAACGTACTGTTGGTGTGACGAGCAGAAAGCCAAAATGGTTGAGCTTGATAGGAAAATTGCCATTTCAAAAAGTGATAACAAAAAAGTAAAGTTAGAAAACGATATAAGGAAGCTAAAATTTGAAAAGAGACTCCATTAGAAGAAGGCGAATTGGTTTTATGAATTAAAAAGGCGTGCAAAAACTGAAGCTAGAAAGTAGTCAACTGTAGAGGCTATCGCTATAGATTTTGGAAAAAATTTTCCTAGTCCGAATATAACTTCTGCTGAAGTGTACTTTAAAAGGCAGCTATCGTTGTATATTTGTAATATTCATATTTTCTCAAATGGTGTATCAATCATGTACACGTACGACCAAACCATCGCAAAAAAGGGGTCAGATGATGTTGCCTCAATGCTCTATCATTTTTTTAACACCTACCTGGATACTGGTGTTAAAAAACTTTATCTGTTTGCCGACTCTTGCGGAGGACAAAACAAAAATCACACTATCATCCAGTTTTTCCACTACGTAACTGCTACACTAAAAATATTTGACACTGTGAAAATTACTTACCCAGTGCGCGGCCATTCCTTCATGGAACCAGATAAAAACATGGGATTGATCCCCAAAAGTGCAAAGACTGAAACCCCAGATGGCTGAAGAGAGGTTATAGAAGCCGCGCGAAATAAGCCACATCCGTTTGTTGTTGTATCATGTGAACAAATTATGTTTAAAGAGTGCGGTACATTTTTGTCCTCCAAGTTCTACAGAAAGAAATTTTCTTTTCCTATTCGGCAACTAAAACGTTAATGTTTTCTGAAACAAAATGCAAAACCGTGGATCACAGGGAAACATATAACGGATCTTTCACGTCATCCTTAGTAAAAGATCAACGGAAGAACCAGAAGGGGAAATCAAAGGTACCTGATCTTCAAGAACCCAATCAGCTCTACCAAACGCTTATACCTTTACCAAAAGAAAAGTGTGCTGATCTAAAAGTTCTAATAAAATTCTGCAAAGAAGAGGGATCTAAAGAGTACTACAGCTAACTTCTTTCTGCCAATCAGCCTGAGTTACCATCTGAGCCCGATAATGTTCCCGACGATAAAAGCGATTTTTAAAAATCAGATTTAATTTAGTCAGTAGTTTGTAGCTTGGTTTGTTCTTTTAATGTGATGTAGAAATGCCTTACAAAATAAAAAAATAATAAAAATTAATTTTTTTTGATCTGTTCAGGGGAAGAACCAACTCAGTCCACATTTTGTGTAATTAAAAAATTTCTCTAAGAAATAAAATTTCAATTATAAAATTATTCCAGCTATTTATAAAAAGTACATATCGAACTAAATATATAAAAATATTTAGCTAAAAATGTAAAAAAGCATAGGATTCTTATCGTTTAATTTTTTTTTCTTTCTCCTGAAAAATATAGTTTTTTGACTAAGTTGCCTTTTCCCCTGTACCCTTCAATTGTCAAATCAAAATTTTTTATTTCTTAATCAGTTTCAATAAAATATTTTTTGTGCATAATTCATATTAATTTATGTATGTTGCCTATCAAGTAATACATGATATTAAAGTGACGAACTTATATCCACAGGCACCTTTGGCCAAAGGGTTTGAAAAAAACCCAAGTTCTTTTAGGCGCAATATAAAAATATTTTAAAAAATCCAAAATTTAATTTGTCATAATATTTTTAATTTATCAATAATTTTATTATGTAATTTCGCTTGTAATTGCGCCTTTGAATTATTTTCTGAACCGTTCTCTATAGCCTGCTGCGTGAAATAATTCTTCTACTATGGTACTAACCATCATCAACTCTCGAAAGTTACAATACTTCGGACACATTATGCGAAATGAATCCAGTTATGCCCTCATACAAGCCATCCTGCCAGGAAACATATTTGGAAAGCGAGATCTAGGAAGAAGAACGTTCTGGTTAAATAAACACAGAACCTGGTTCAACGCAACATCCGTGCAGCTTTACCGCGATGCTCCAGATAAGATAAATATTGCCATGATAATCGCCAACATTCGTGAGGGATAGGCACATCAACAAGAAGAAGCCATTTAAATCCAAGCTTTTTTTATGATTACTTTATTGTTTTTCAAAGGCCTTTAAGGTCAATTTATAGCTTTCCATCCATAATCTAATCGTCGAACCATTTATGCCAATCCCAAATAGGCATCTCAGAAATGAGATTTTTGTATGCTTCGACCGCCTTATCTAGCGTCTTACCTCGTTTTTGTTATAGAGTAGTTTGTTTTTGATTTTCGGAAATTCGAAGAAATTGCGGTACCAAATCAGAACTAGCAGGGAATCATGGGTAGTGGGTAGACACTTTTCTACGATCCTGGGGAAAAATAGGTCTACTTCAGCGAAGCGTCCCTGCCCACGCGAGTCATGCTTTGCTCTCAATTCTTTACTAAGAGAAATCATGTTCCATTCCTTTATCCTTTTAAAATCTAGTTTTCTACTTCCTACCCCTCGCTGGTGAAGGGCAGCAGCAATCATCAGCACCAGTTCAAGGCGTAGAGGAAATGATCCTGGACTGGCTTGATACTGGATCACCACAAGCATAACTGAAGCAGTTTAAATGGTTGTGGTACTGCGATGAAGAAGGCAACGGAAAAACCACCCTATTATATTTTCCAACGGAAAAACCACCCAAGAACGTGGACAGAGAATACAAATATACTACCGAATAGTACGCATTGCCGCCTGAAACGTACGCAGCTTATTTATGCCCGGGAATCTGAAAAACACTAAAGCCTAGATGGTAAGACTAAAAATAGACATCTTGGGGATGAATGAAGTAACAAAAGTAAAAGCCTAGACTTAATAGCAGCACTATTCAATAAGATATATGACACAGGTAAAATACCAACAGAGTGGCTAAAATCAACATTCGTGGCATTATCAAAAAAATCAAATTCCTCACAATACGATGATTATCGAATATTAAGCTTGATGTCTCATGTCCTTAAAACTTTTCTCAGAATTATCCATACACGAATTTACAAGAAGTGCGAATTTCCAGATGAGTGACACTCAATTCGGATTGGGAACACGAACGGCTCTTTTTGCTTTAAATGTATTAACGCAACAATGCAGAGACATGAATGTAGACGTATATGCATGTTTTATTGTCTATCGGAAATCATTTGACTGCATAAACCATTAAAAGATGATCTAAGTTCTGAGAACAACTGGAGTTGACGAACAAGACTTGCGAATTATCTCAGACCTATACTGGCACCAAACGGGAATAATTGAAATAAAGCACACGACATCCGAAGATATACAAATCCGACGAGGAGTGAGACAGGGTTGCGTCTTATCACCGCTACTGTTTAATTTGTATTCGAAGTCTATACTCAGAGAAGCATTAGACGAGGTCCAAGGCGGAATTAAGATTAACAAAATCAGCATAGACAACATAAGATATGCTGGTGATACGGTCTTAATGGCAAGCAACGCACAGGAACTACAAAATATAACCAATGCGGTAGTTAACGACAGCGAAATGTTCGGTTTACATTTTAAACGTTTCCCAAACTAAAACTCTAGTATTTTCAAAGACACTCATATAACTAGATTATTAAATTTTTAGGTATTCCAGTACTAAAAGGTATTTTGACTCTAAGTGGATAGAAAACACTAGTTTCTATAAAAATCGATGAAAATTTTTCGTTTTTGCGTCATAAAAAGTGAATAAATATTTTTTGCACTAGTTGGCCGTGGACCTGTCATCAGAAGTGTAACCAACGTTTTTCATTGTCAAATTGTGGTCAGTTCGCGAAGTTTACCTTTAAGTTTTTTTTACTTTGTGGCATTCAAATATAACAACTTTAATTCGACAAAAATGGTTTTCACTGGTGGAGAATATGCTGATAAGCTTTAGTTTACCGCGAAATGAGGTGTGACGCCCGAGCAGCACAACGTAGATACCCTGAAAAATATCAAAATTGTGGTTCCACGTACTCAAAATTTATAGCCCTCTATCAACGATTAAGAGAAACAGATTTAATGGTCCTAAAAAATATTGAAAGAGACATGATAATGTAACAGCAGCACATGAAGAAAACCTGCTTATCTGGGTCATATATTTCGAAATTCCAAGTACCAGTTCTTAAAGCTTATTATGAAAGAGAAAATAGAAGGAAAATGGGGCATCGGAAGAAAGAAATACTCTTGGCTTAAAAACATAAGGCACTGGACAAACCTCAGTGCTCATGCACTCTTTAGAGCCACACAAGATCGAGAGGAGTATGCCAGAATTATCGCCAACATCTACTAATTGGATAGGGCACCATAAGAAGAATGGATAGTTAACGATTATCTACTTGGGTCTGTGGAATTGCCTGCTTGTTTAAATGGTGCTGATTAACTTACATTTTCTGCAAAATGTTTTACCTAATTCGTTATATGATGTGCCTTTAAATATTCGGCAAAACTTATGGTTTCTTCACGACTCTCTTACTTTATATCAACTACGAAGACGACTGGATTGGATGGGGCTGTCCAGTTGCCTGGCCAGTAAGGTCATCTGGGGTTATTAGGAGATACATAAAAGCATTTGTTTATTCCGTTCCGATACAAAATCGTGCACAACTCTGCTAACTCGCGCAAAATTATGCATAGAGACTAACGGTCATCACATCGAGCATGTGTTGTAACTATCTACTTTTGAAACTTGTGTTTTTTTCTTTTCGCCTTTGTAGATTCGGACTTATAGGTTGTCAGATTTGAAAAAGAAGAATTGTGATCTTACGTTTTTCATTGGGTATTTTTTCTGCATATTTATGCTACATAGATAGTGTTTCTAGTTAAAATAATACATACTATTCTAAAATATTTCCCATTCAAAAGTAAAGCCATAGTCTAACTCAGTAGAGTTCATGAAAATTTTAAACTATTTTTAAAGCAATTTAAATATTTATTAACACTCACCAGATTCTTCGATTCCTAGGCGCTCCATTAGCCATTCAATTAAGTCATACCCTGAAAGTAATTTTGGTTAATACATTTTATTATTATTTAAAAAGGATTTGAAAATAAGTTTTATAAGTTTTAATCACACTTTTAACAAGTGTTATTAACAATATTAATTAAGATTACGAATTAAATATCTATCAAAAATAAACACGGCAAATAATTATTAAATTTTAAAGTCGATAATGGCTCATTGGTATTACCATACAATATCCAGATATAGTTTCCAATTGTTCACATTATTTTCAAATAAACTTTGTAGAAGTATCTACCTCGTAACTTTTGACGTCGAACTCGGTGGTAAGTTTCTATTAGTTTGTTAACAAAGTTTTGCATAAACATATATTTTAACGTTGTTATTTTAGCCATTAGCATATTAATCTACAGCATAATATTGTTTGCAGTCTTCATTGGCTCATAAATGGTTGCCTGGACAACATTTCCATCTCGTTACAACTTCGTGTTTTACGTTTAACTATATAAGTGGTGGATAGTTACCTGAACGTAATTTAAATACATTGTAGGACATTTTAAGTTTAAATATTGTTACGAAAGTTTCGTAGGATTTGTCCCATATGCCTTCATGAAATAATATTAAATTAAATAATATTCCCAGTTAAATAGTAATTAATTTAAAATGCCACAAGAAAATAGCTTCAGAACAATAATAATGAAAAAGATAATGTAAACAAAAAAGTAAGTCTCCCGTTAACCAAATATAAACAAAAAGAACAAAGTGATAAAACTTTCGTGGATACCCCCTCTGTGGCTCAGTGGTAAGAGCGCCTACCTTTAAACCTAAAGGTCGTGAGTTCGAATCTCACCTGGGTGGAAATTTTCGTTTATTAAAACAATTAATAAATGAAAATAATTTCTATCCTTGTGTGATCGGTACTCACCGGAGGGACCGCAGACGTTCGGATATAATTAGCGTCTCTTAGCAAAGACAATGACGTCGACTTTGCTAAGTATCAAGACAATTACTCTACACATACAAACACACACTACATTAATAAACTTATCTTGATTGAGACTGGCTGAATGACAATTGTCCAAGCCAAAACACACAAAAAAAACTTTCTTGGAAAATCTAAAAAAGAGTCAAAAGAAAAACAATAACTTAAAAGTCTTACGAGAATGGCCTTAAAATGGAGTAAGTGATCAAACTTTCGTGGAAATCTAAAAAAGAGTCAAAAGAAAAACAATAATTTAAAAGTCTCACGAGAATGGCCTTAAAATGGAGTAAGATCTATTTGGTAAGAAATAACTAAATACAGTAAAACTATAAAGACGTATTATGCTCAGTCAAAATCTCTGTATCTTTTTAATGATCTTTTATACAGGAAGTGAAAAAAGTCCCGATCGAGTCCGTACAATTCAACAAGTGGTACTACTAAAATAAAAAATTTTAAAAAAAATCCACAAGGAAAATAGTTCCTGTAACTGGCTGTTTACCACGTATCACAAAAAAGAGGTTAGATCTTTGTAAATGGGTATATTTAAAAAACCCTTAAAAGGGCTACATTAATTACACGAACGTTTTTGGAATAATAATTCCATCGTCATGTTTTAAAATGCCTAAAATAAGTATAAACCATTTAGTTAAAGCAAACGTGGCGTGGTTTAAAATTTTGACTAAGGTTAAAAAAGAGCAAAAATGGTTATACTTACAAATTAACATGCCTGAGCCACCAAAATATCAGGGTAAAAACCCTTTAAAATACATATGGTTGCATAATGTTGATAATCACATTTGATGTTTAATATTAAATTAAATTTGACTTCAGGTAACATACACCCATATCTTAGGTGAGTTCCAGTGACCGGAGAGTAAACCTCTTCAAACGGGTTTCAGCTGGTAACTGATTGACAGGATACCTATGAACGGTGTCGAAAACAAAATGTCAATGTACAATGAAACAGAATTAATTATACATTGTATTACTACAGCCAAAAGATTCAAAAACTTTGATGATGTTAAAAATAACAGCAATCCAGGTGTTCGGATTTAAAAATTGTTTTAATTATTTAATTTTGGATATAAAAGATGTGAAATTACCGATGCTGTTAAAGGTCATGTTTAAGAGAATGACGTGTACATTAGGCAACCTATGTTACTCTTTGTCATGTGAAGTATGGTCTAAAAAGTGTAATTTGTAATAGATTAGCTTAGATATATGAAATTGTCCTTTTATGTTGATCACATCTAGGACAAGGTAAAATTAAATAGTATATATTTGTAGCTAATGTAAGACCTTGTATTTAAATGAAATTGTTTAATTTTGTATGGTAGAAAGTTAATATAGGTGGGTCTAATAAATTGAAAAAAGGGGGTTAGAAATCTTGCAGCTGAAGAATTAAAGTTATAACCTATGGAATTAAATTTAAAATTGAAAAGGCTGAGCTTCTCAGAGACTTGATAAGAATTAAAGTAATGAAAAAGGGGGGGATTAAAGAAAAGTAAATGAGTTAATCAACAATTAAAGATAATAGAGGTCCTTCATGTTGAAAGCATCTAGCACCCTGAACAAGATCTGTTTTGGTTGTGTTAAATTCGGTTGATAAAAAACCTGAAATTTGATGTGTGAGTGTGCTACTAAGTTGTTCACCAAACATCAAAAGAAACAATGAATTCTGATAGATTGTTAGATTATGTTTAAATGGTTATTGAGTTTAAAACTAATGAGTACCTAATTGATATATGAGATGACCAAGAAATAAAGAAATAAAGAAAGAAAATAGAATGGAAAAAAGAGTGGAGAAAATAATGAAATAGTGTGGTATGATGGATGTTGGATGATTATGAAGTTAACAATAAGGTCGGAAATAAATTGGGAGTCCCTCCAAAGGCATGTTAATTTGTAAGTATAACCATTTTTTCTCTTTTTTAACCTTAGTCAATTTTAAACCACGTTTGCTTTAAATAAATGGTTTACACTTATTTTAGGCATTTTAAAACCTGATGATGCAACTATTATTCCAAAAACATTCGTGTAATTGATTTAGCCATTTTAAGGGTTTTTTAAAAATACCCATTTACAAAAATCTAACCTCTTTTTTTTAATTAAAAGTATGTTGCAAAAACTTCTTAGCAGACTTTCTGAAAGCCATTTTGAAATCAAAAGAACACTGGCCAGAGTTCGAGACAGATTTTGTTGTATCAATTATCGCCGCAATTAAAACATTGGTGTAAGAAATAAGATTTATAAAATGGTAAAAAATACCCTAGAACAAGGAGTCGTAGCAGAATAACACAATATCTTTCCGGAGAGTCTTTTAAATTTTCGATGACAGAGAGAAGAAACAAGTGATCCTAATGAGGAAGCAACTACAAAAGCAGAAGCATTAATCACACATGCATTATCAACACATATGGAGTATCTTTGGATTTACAGTCTGATCAAGGACGAAATTCGAATTATAATTATGGCAAGAATCATTAAAAATATTGTGTATTAACAAACTCTCACCACACCTCTCCATACATATTCAGAATAAGTGGTCAAAGACATAATAGAACTGTTTGACAATCCCTTTCAATTTGTATCACCCGAAAGAAAAATTCGGCTTCGTCAAGATCTCATTTTCGAAAGATGGCCTCCCTGCGAAGAAGAACGTTCATTCCTGACGTACATTTAAAATTAAAAAAAAAAAATAAAAATGTCTACGAATTTGCTCGTATAAGTTTAAAGCTTCCAACTGATAATGCCAAATCCAGGCTGGATATATAATTATACTGATACAACTTTCAAAAGAGATGGTCCAGTATGGTTATACATTCCCGCACGTAAGAAAGGACTTTGTCCGAAACTTCAACGAAACTGAGAAAGCCAACACCTCGTGTTGTAGAAAATAAACGATCTATTCTACCGCATTAAGTGTTCAGCTAGAAGTAAATCTAAGGTAGTTCATGTCAAAAGACTAGCTCTATATTAGTTTCGTAAGATTTATGCCACATGGAAAAAATCCTTTAACGACAAAGAAGTAGTATTACAATTCTATTCGAGATGCGAATCATACATCCTAAAATTCCTACTAAAGTGTGAAATGTTAGAAAATATATATACAGATTAAACGAGCTAAATTCGGAACATATATGTGTTTCGGCTCAACTCCGCTCTAAGTGGCTGGCCAACAAAAGGTTGTCAAATAATTATAATATTATAAAAATCCAATACTTCAGCGGGCTGCTGGATTCTGAATTCATTCAAGAACTCATTCATAGGTGGTCAAACCACCTATCGCTTCCTAA
Organism: Diabrotica balteata; assembly: GCA_918026665.1. Lineage (NCBI taxonomy): Eukaryota > Metazoa > Arthropoda > Insecta > Coleoptera > Chrysomelidae > Diabrotica > Diabrotica balteata. Next base: position 124,841,617 of record OU898278.1, read on the forward strand.
AGCCGGCCACTCACGGTACAGCGGTGTCGTTCGACATAATCGGACAGAGGCGTTGTTCAATTTGTTGATATATCTGGTGCGCCCACACACCATACTGCGCCGCAGTATTTGTTCGGTTCTCGACCATGTCAATCAAACAATCATTTTAGCGTCTCTTACTTTGTGTATAACAAAGCGTTAAAAAAAACCTAAAATAAAACGTAGATTCTGGTGCAAAGAATTCAAGATTTTGGTGCAAAATAAATCTCGTCTGATCCTGCACCCGATTTACTGGACTGCAGTGCTAATTTTAATTCTCTTTTATAGGATGTTCTAAAATTGTTAATTTTTTTTCTTACATACTCTTTATTCACATCTTTGTTTACTTCTTGGAACTTTCAAACTAGAATGTCCATTGCCTGTTTTCGGGCGTTTCTATCATTATACGTTTTACATTTTATTCGCTATAAGCATTCTTGTTTTATATATAATTCAAAAAACTCTCTTAAAAAATTCTCGCTAAATCAAGCCATGTCGATTTTCTATAATATGATCAAAGCAAGTGTCTAGTTAAAAACGAAGTTAAACAACGCCGCTGTATCGTGAGTGGCCGGCTTTAGGCAAGCCCCTCTTTGGTTTATCTGAGCAGTCACATGGAGATTTTGAGCGGTGTTGCCAATATGTTTCTCAAATAAGTTGTTAACCATAAAATATTTACAGGAAAGAAAGAAAATAACTACAAACCATTAAGTTTATTTTTGTTATTAGTCTGTTGTAGTAGATTGGTAAATATAATGAAAAATATAGGCAAATATCCGATTTATTTAAAGATACGAAGAAGATATAACTCTCAAAAAGATCCGCAACTCGGATTATTACACGGCGGTTGGCAAAATTGACTTTGGACGGCGCTCTCTAGGCTATGCTGCGTTCTTAAAGGAGACGGATAGTTGAACGATATTTTATACAATGTCTATTACCGGATATGGATTTATTTTTGTCCAAATTTTATATTGGTCCACTATTTCAAATGCAGTTCAATTAGATATATATTAAATTGTATGATCTGTTTTAAATTCGTTCAATCTGTATAAACAGATGTTGTTGACAGTTTCTAACAGTAGTACTTTAAAGGTTATAGTTGTTATTGTAAAGATTATAGTTATATTGTTAACTCTGGGATAAAATAGATTGTTGTTTATCTGCGGTTGTGATTCCTTCATTTTTTCGAAATCTTATTTCTTTTAATTTCGGGCAAGATTTGGAAATACTTTTCAACGCTTCATACACCTGGGCTGAGATAAATGCTTTATCTGGTGTTTTGTGATGTTGTAATTGGAGACCTTGTTACATTTCGACATCCTATATCTATTAATACCTGTATAACAATTTGTTCCAGAAACTCTTTAGGTACTTGTGTATACGCCAGATGCAATATTGTTTCAGGCACTCTTTAGGGCCAAAATCGGTTGCTTGTAAACATTGCAGAAGTACGTCCGAGAACATGTTCACAGCATGATGTTAGGACCAGTATATAGATATATATATACAATATACAATACAAATAGACCGACTGCTGCAATACAGTCGTGATCCCCCAGTGCGACAGAAAACTGACGTAAAGCAGTCTCTGCATCTATTTCTAATGGACTAGGTTTACCTTTCTCATTGGTCTATTAAATCACTTGGTCGATAAACCTGGCAAATTATAAAAGACAAAGTTTTTGTTTTAATGTATCGAGACTGTTGGGCTGTATTGTTTTCTCATACTACGAGTGTTAGCATTATTTCTTCAGCTTTTTTGATGACTTTTCCACTTATTATTTCTCGTATATATTCAGTAATTTGACCAATATCCCTACGCAATCATTCAATCTGTCAATGATAACTGCGAGATATGAACTGAAATTATTAACTCAAAATATTCATTCCAGTAATTCAAAGAAAATATTAGTTTTCCGTCGCTATTATTGAGGTCAGGTAAAAACATTTGGATATTTTTAAAATATCTAAATGTTGCAGATCGACTCAGCCTAAACAAAATGAGCATTTAGGGTAAAATACGTTTATATGGTAATCATAATTACTATTTAAACAAGAGATTAATTATTGCTATACTATATAGTACTATTAATACTCCTAAACTATACGAGCAGTGTAAAGGGAGATTATTATTATTATCAGGTTTAGCCATACGGCTCACACTTCCTCCATGGGAAAAATTCACTCATCCCAGATACCTACGGTATCAATCATGTCTTGTAGAGATGTTCATTCAGACCTAGCTTTTTTATGTTTTCTAGGAATCTAGGTTCTTAGGAATTACTCCAGTAGTAGAAAGAATAATAAGTATTGTCTGGGTACTTTCCCTTCTCCACTGTCTTCGTATTTAAATTTCCAGATCCCTGTACTTGGCGATTTTTTCGTTCTTTTGAACATGAAGATTATTATTGTTGGGTATCGCCACATTAAATAGTGTTGTTTGTCTCTTTAGTTTATTAACTAGTATGAGATCTGGTCTATTATGTGCCATTCTGGTCTATTATGTGCTACTTAGGAATTACTCCAGTAAAAGAAAGAATAATAGGTATTGTCTGGGTACTTTCCCTTCTCCACTGTCTTCGTATTTGAATTTCCAGATCTCTGTACTTGGCGATTTTTTCGTTCTATTGAACATGAAGAATATTATTGTTGGGTATCGCCACATCAAATAGTGTTGTTTGCCTCTTTAGTTTATTAACTAGTATGAGATCTGGTCTATTATGTGCCACTGTTTGGTCTGTGAGCACAATGCGGTCTCAGTATAGCTTGTAGTTATCATTCAGAAATATACTTTTAGAAAAGTATTGATAATATGGAATGGTTAATTTGGAGGAGTCCCAGTTTGATGACTATCTCTTGATGAAGGATCTTTTCTACTGATTTGCGCCGTTCCATATATTTAGTTGCAGCAAATGCTTGGCAGCTCCCGGTAAGGTGTTGGATGGTTTCTTGAGCTTGACATCCATATCGCCATTTGTCATTTTGAACCTGAGGTTCTCTGACGATATATTTCAGGAAATTTTTGGTAGGTATAACCTGATCCTGAATGATGAGTAATGAACCTTCTGTTTTAGGGAACATCTTTCCTGAGGTCAGCCAATAGTTCGACGCTATATTGTGGACATAGTCTTGACCGGCCTTATTTTTATGTTGCCCGTGCAGAGGTTTACCGATCCAGTTACGCATTTTTTCGTCCTTAAGATTGTTTATGCGCCTTTCTGGTTCCCTCAGTTTGATCGGTGTTGTATCATCTACTGCACAAATCGCGCGATGTAGAGTAGATGTCTCAGCCTGCACCTGAAAATAGGTTCTTAAATTAGTATTGTGATATTCTAGTTCTTCATTTATATCCAAGTCCTTGTCTTTCTAAATATCACGGTAATGTTGTTCTTTCTACTGCACTTCGAGGATGGTGTTTTTGTGCCTTTGTGAGGTGTGTTCGTACTTTTCGCTGAAGATTTTCTATATCCATTTTTGTTTAATTAACAATACCAAATGAGTAGCTAAGCGCGGAACATGCATAGGTGTTTAGTGCTTTAAACAAATTTTTACGATTAAGATGTGAATGAAGCAGCTATTTTACCCTTCGTATAAACTCAATAGATGATTAAGCTTTGCCACAACAGTTGTGTTATTTTTTTATGCTAACATCTTTGTCAGTTAAGTTCAGTAGCTGGAATAGGGGGTTCATCGCTAGACAAAACCACAGTGGGCTTAACGACTCTCCTTGAAATATGCCCCGGTTGATTGCAATATTTTCAATTTCAATATTGTTTTCACCAGGTATTTGGAGGTGAATTTTTGTTCTCCAATCTGACATTATATGTTTTAAAAAGTTCTCTGTGATATCATCGATTTTAATTTTTTTTAATATATCTATAAGCCATTCATGCGGTACTGAATCAAACGCTTTCTTGTAGTCGATGAAAGCAGTAAAGAGATTGCTTTTTTATATATGCTTGGTTAGAATTGACAGAGTCGATGATAAGGTGTTTTTTGCAGCCCATGGAACCCTTAGCGCACCCTTTCTGTTAAGGCTCTATGATATTATTTAGAACACAGTGTTGGTAGATACGCCGAGCTACACAGGCTGTGACCAATTTATACAGAGTTGGAAGACAAGTAATTGGGCGATACTTGGTTGGATCTTGGGTATTATTTTGATCTTTTATTGTTAAAAAAGTTGTTCCCTGGGTTGATAAAGATGGTATTTCCTGCGGATAAGAAATACTGTAATTAATTAATGCTGACAAGCACTCGTGAATACTCCAGAATTTCTTTAGCCAGAAGTTCTAAATGCCGTCTGATCCAGGAGATTTCCAGTTATGAAGCTCTTTGATAATATTTAAAACTTCTTCAGTAGTGAAGGGTTCGTAGGGAGCAGTAACGTAGTGTTGGCAATTGTGCGCCTTATCTTCGATCCATGCAGCATTGGTGTTAACAGTATTTCCCCAAAACTTTCATAGATTTCTTCTTGACTTGGATACGATTTATTGGCACTTTCCGTAGTAGAATTAAGTTTTCGATAGAACGCTTTCTCGGCATTCTCAAAAAGCATATTGTTGGATTTTCGTTTGTTACTAATTTTGTATCTCCTTAGTCGGCCTGAGTAAATGGAAAGTTTTAGTTTTAATGTATCCAGGCACTGTTGTGCCGTGTTGTTTTCTGGATTATATTGTGAGTATTTCGGTGGTTAGCATTATTTCTTTAGCCCTTCTGATTACTTTTCTACTTATTCCTCGAAAATATTCCGTGATTTGTCTAATGTCCCTACGTAATGCTTCTATTTTAATTAGCAGCCGTTTTTCCCAAGGTGCAACTCTGTTATCTGTCCTTTCGATATTAGTACCCCGTCGTGTTCTGATCTTAATGTCCATAACATTAGCAATGGCTGTTGCTGCACAGTAAATCAGCATATGCAAATATTCCAATGTATGAGCTTCCACGACATAATTGCGTAGGACTTTAGTGTTCATAAATTGTAACATCATACCTAGTTGCTTAAAAGAGTTTATTTTTGGTAGCAGTGGTCTGATCAGTGGGTTTGTCGCACTCTTGTACAGCAAGTGCCATTTATCTTATCAGGTTATCCTGCAACTCGTAGTTTTCCTGCTGAGTTTTAACAGGTTGAGTTTCTTGTAGGAGAGGCTTCTTCTTCTTAACGTGCCCTATAAGTCCCCTTGACGTTGGCGATTAACATGGCGAAACTGTCTCTGTCTCGAGCTATTCTAAATAGTTGCTCAGCTTTCTTTATTCCTGAGAGGCTCAAAAATCTAATCCTTAAAGATTTAATTATGAACTTGATCCACAACTAGCTCTTGGTTATAAATCTCCCGTTTGACTTCGCTTCTGATGGTCTCGCGTCTAGTCTCTGGGATAAGATTATTTCTTATAATTTTCCGGTATTGATCTGCTATATGCTGTTCAGATACTTGAATCTCTAGGTACTACCTGAAAAATTTGGCGTATAGGTGTTGTCGAAGCTGATTGTTTCTCGACCGACATTCGTCATCTTGTAGTAGAAACGCAAAATGTTTTTATTTATAGACATAGTCCATTTCATGCGTTGCCTCGGTCGTCCCGCTTGAGTGACTGCCGGCTGATGTTTCAGCGCAGCACCTTTAGCGAATGGAGTTCTTGTTGTTATTTAGCTCACTTGTGGTTTTTGTTGTTGGGCTGTAGCTAGTTGTATGACAGGAGCCCGCCTCCTCAACACCCTGCCACCTACGTCCCGCAGGCTGTCACATCCAGCGCCGGCTCCAGACGTACCCTGGCGATCTCCAGGCAGCAACTTCAAACATAAATAATTAATCTCCATTTTTATAGGTATGCATTTTATACCTACTGCCAGTTGTCAGTTTTTGTTCCAAGGCAGGTAACCCTGCTACCTTCTAGGTACCAATGCTAAAAATACCCAGAAAGTATCCCCCATTCGCAGGGGGCCGCGCTTGATAGAAGAACTGATCAAAACTCCCACAGGATATTATTATTATCCCAGATTTAGCCATACGGCTCACACTCCCTCTAAGGGGAAAATTCACTCATCCCAGATACCTACGGTATCAAAAGGATTAAGCTCTGGTAAGACTCTTTCCGTGTTATCGAGCCCTAGGTGACTTAGTATGTTGGAGTATCTCCCAGAAATTTTCGTACACATCTGGACGTCGCGAGGAGTACAGCTTTCTGCATGGCCTTATAAAGATGTTCATTTAGACCCAGCTGTTTTATGTTCGCTACGAGGTTTTTGGGAATAACACCAGTAGTAGATAGAACAATAGGTACTGTTAGTGTTAGGTATCGCCACATCAATAAGTGTTGTTTGCCTGCTAATTTTATTCACTAGTATGAGATCCGGTCTATTATGGGCCACTGGTTGGTCTGTGAGCACAGTGCGGTCCCAGTATAGCTTGTAGTTGTTATTTTCAAGCATTCTGTCAGGAACATATTGATAATAAGGAAGATGGTCGGTTTGGAGAAGTCCCAGTTTGTCAGCTAGTTCTTGGTGGATAATCTTTCCTACTGAGTCATGGCGTTCTTTATAATCGGTACCGACAAATGCCTGGCAGCCACCGGTAAGATGTTGGATGGTTTCTTGGGCTTGGCATTCATATCGGCATTTGTCATTTTGGACTTGAGGATCTTTAACAATATATTTTAGGTAATTTTTAGTTGGAATTTATTATTATTATTATTTGGAGGAGTTTTTCGTTTTCTCCTGTTATTTTCAGAATGCTTTATTTCAACAACAGCTTTGGCTCCTATTTTTGTATTTGTTATGTGGAATCCAGATGTGTTTGTCCATTCGAAAACTTTTTTCCAATTATAAACTTTGTGTTAGCTGCAGATATTTCTTTAGAATCCTGCTAAAATTTGAAGTTAATGCTTATAATGATATATACAAATTACTTAAATTTCCTTGTATTTTCGTCGATATTATTTTTTAATAATGTGTTTACAGGATAGTATCTATTGAGGCATAATAAATATTTTTTCCATTATCGTTGCTTTACTTAATGTCCAAAATTACAAAATCGATAAATTTTCTCTTAAACACGACAAATGGTTTTTCGATAAAATCATTATAGTTAAATAAAAAACAATGAAACTTACCCATGAAAGCTGCAGGAATTGATGTTAGAAAGAGTTTTTGACTTCTGACGGGAACGCCCCCATGTTCCGTATCCTGCATTTCTCTAACCAACCCCTCCATCTATAACAAAAAAACGTTTGTTGTAATAAACTTAGAAGAATAACACTAACATTTTGAAATACTAGATCGGTTGTGATTTAGACACTACTGAAACAGCTGAATAGCCCGACTCTATCCTGGTAATTATCCAGAGCATGATATTATAAAGGCTTGCAATGTAATTTTATAGTAATTTTTATTTATTTTAACACAAAATTGTTACATTTTACACATATTTTACTAGTTTTTCTGTCTTTGCCTCTGTAACCCTTTGCTTCCTTTGACTTGTCAAAAACAAAACTATTTTTGTATATTGTTTAAATAAATTCAATTCTATTCTAACACACATGGCACCGCTCCCTTGTCTTTTTTGTTTAATCTACTCGGCTCAATAATATTCAAAAAATCTGGGAATATATCTGTCATATGACTTTCTGCTGCTTTTTTATTCTTTTAGATGTCATTATCATCTTTGGCTCGACAATCCTCTGTGGATCTTGGCCTGCTCTAAGATTCGTCGTCATTCTGTTCGGTTTTTGGCAACATGTTGCCATCTTCTGATTTTTAATATTCGTAAGTCGGTTTCTACTCCATCTAACCACCTAATTCGCGGTCGGCCTTTACTTCTTTTTCCTACAGGTGTTCCTGTCCCATCTAAGTCGCTGTGTTTAAATGAACGTTATTTCTTTTAGATGTGCTTATTGTTATAACGTCTGAAAACATATTCCTTTAGAAATTTCTTGTCCAGTGCCAAAATATACATTCTACGCTTACTCATCTTGTGATTTTACCAATCAGGATATTTTAGTAGCTACAATTTATAGGAATTAATACCTGTGACATTAATAAGATGAGAGAATATAGCCATCGGCAAACGGTTTCTTTTTCTTTGAACCGTAAATTCTTTAGCTAACTTATGGGTTGTATCGACGGCTCCTTTCGTTTTGTTGTAATATATTTCGTATGTCGAATAATTTCAGGTTTATAGAAGTGTTCTTCACCAGCCATTTTGTCCTTAACATGCTCACTTGAAAGTAAGATGACTGCAGTTCTTGGTTTTGGAACATAACAGACCAACGTTCGATGTTTTCTTAAAGCAAACATAATTGAATAATCTGTTTTATAAACTGCTTTGGAATAAACGTGTTATTTTTTCGAAGAGTTCCACATAGAGTTATACTCTTCTCCCATAACTTATCCACAAGTTTTAAACTGGTAAAAAAATTGTCGGTTGTTATTCCAAAACCCTCCTTCCAAATAGTTTATTAAGTCTATGACAACTCTTTGTCCTTGAGCTTTTTCCGCATTAAGACTTTGTTTTCCTAAAAATTAATAGATTTAAAAATTTGCTTGATTTCTTATTGTCAATTTAAAATCTTACCCAAATAAATTTGCATGTTTAAAATAAAAAAAGTAGTGTAGTCCCCAAGAGCCTATATCTTTGATCCCTACTTGTCAGGTTTGCTCTTCATATAAACTCGGAATGGTGCTTTAACTCTAAAAGGCACGAGCTGCTCATTTACACATATATGGTCGCCTGGGTTAAGGGATTTCTTAAAATTAGAAAAAAATATATCACATACATCTCGTATTGGGGCCAGTTTATATACTGATTTTCGTTCTTGTCTGATTTCACAATTGTCAAAATGTATAAATGAAGTAATCTGTTTAAACCTATCTCTAGACACAGCAACTGGTATAGGCAGTAAGTAATATCGTCACACCAAAGGATATCGATCGCCTCTTTCGATCCATGAAAAGCTTCAAATATAAGCAATACTCCAATATAGGCTTGAACCTCTATAGAATTAACGCAAACATACACTTTACCTTTATTTGGGTCTCCACTATTTCATTAATCGTAATAAGCTTAAGTCTTCTGATTAGTTTCCATGACAATTATGTTTAGAATTTCGTTTTGAAAATATATCAAAAAATACAAAAGTGAAACTCGCAAAGGCAATTATTCGTAGAAAGGCTCTAGGACTTACAAATTACAGTGATGATATTTACTGTAATTTGTAAGTCCTAGAGCATGTCTACGAATATTTTCATTTGCGCATTGACTTTTGGAATTTTTGATAACCTTGACCACTCAGTGCCGTCTTTAGATACATACAGCGGTAAACCTTCGGAGTCAGTAATTGTTGTTTTATTTTCCTTTATGCTTTAATCAATATTAAGGTCATGTTCTTCTTCTACCTCTGTTACGTTATCTACATCTTCTAAATCACTAGCTGTATCCTCATTGATATCAAGCTCTGGATCATAATTTTCCAGTAAACGTCAAAGTTCATCTTGCTTTCGGCTATTTATTTATTTTTTTATTTATCGTATGGCAATTACAACATATTTAGAACAAAATTACAAACACTAGTAATATAGGTATATGACAAACTTTAAATAGTTACAAACAAACATCAAGTGTATTAACATAATCAATTGACTCTGAAGTTGCAAACAGGAACTCTTCAGGGCTACCATTATAGGATCTTGTGGAACACTCTTCAATAATGTGGTCGATCGTTTTTTTATTCCCACAGTCACATTGAGGAAACGAATTCTTTCCCCATTTATGTAGCATGTATGCACATCTGCCATGTCTGGTTCGGATCCTGTCTAGAGTGAACCATGTTTAACGTGAAAGATCAAAACCTGTTTTGTCAAAGCTTTTGATCAAAGCCTGTAGCTTTCGGCTAGGTATAAATGAAACGTAACTCAAGTTTAAAACTTTATGCAGTATTCACAAATACGACAAGTAACTAACTATAAATAAAATAAACAATAAAAATAACTAACAATAAAACAATAGTACACTCATAGCCGGTACTAATCTGTTAGACATTCCCACATTATAACAACTTTATTAGAATTTATTTTAAATTACATAAATGACCGGACGGGGTATTAGGAGACCCCAACCTATAAAATTGAAGTTTAAATTTAATATAACGGTTAAATGCTCTTGTAGGCACTACGGAGAGATGGAAGATGTCGATTAAGAATTTAAGATCTATAAATTAAGAGCCAAAAATTTTTATCTGGACTCAAAATAGACTCCGGCCAGTCCGATATACCTCATACCTTAATAATACCTCAAAAATGGTTGCTGTCTACGTTTGTCACCATACCGAAAAAAAAAACTGAGGCAAAGCAATGTTCAGATCATCGAACAATCTCCTTGATGAGTCATCTGCTTAAAATATTTTTAAGAGTCATCCACAACCGAATCTATCACAAGTTAGATATCGATATTAACGATACACAGATGGAATTCAGAAAAAGATTAGGTACAAGAGAAGATCTCTTTGCCTTAAACGTCCTAACACAGAGATGTCTAGATGTTAACCAAGAGGTAACCGCCTGCTTTATAGACTTTAAAAAGGCCTTTGACAAAGTACGCCACAATCAACATCGTAAGATGAGAATAAGGTAAGAACATCGACACCAGAGACATACAAATAATATTAAATCTGTACTGGAATCAGCGAGCTAGTATAAAAATAGAAGACCAAACATCAGACGAAATAGAACTACGTAGAGGAGTACGACAGGGTTGTATATTGTCACCGCTCTTGTTTATTATCTACAGCGAACAAATATGCCAAGAATATGCCTCTCACATGCAAACAAAGGGATAATAGTCAATAGAGAAGTTAGCAATAACATTCGATATGCTGACGATACTGTGATAATGTCAAGAACAGTGAAAGATCTACAACATCTTGTTGAAAGTTAAATGAGATATGTAACAACTACGATATAAGGATTAACGTCAAAAAAACCAAATATATCCAATACATGACACTAGTATCGCAATAAACGGTACCCAACTTCAAAAAGTAAGCGAATACAAATACTTGAAAACCCTGATCAATGAAACAGGTGACCAAAATCACGAGATAAAAAGCAAGGTCTACCTTTATAAAAATAAAAAAAATATTTTGTAATCGTGATATTAGTATTCATCTACGAACTAGAATGTTAAAATGTTATGTATTCAGTACTTTGCTTTACGGTGTTGAGGCATTGGACAGAGGAATATTGAAAGCTTTGAGATGTGGTTCTACCGCCGTATACTAAAAATAAGTTGGGTGGATACAATTACAAATGAAGAGGTAATACGCAGAATAAATAACGTTCTAGAAGTTATCATGAATATAAAAAAGAGAAAACTTGAATACTTAGTCCACCTAATGAAGGACAAAAGTACACGTTCCTACAAAATATAATGCAAGGAAAAATCCAAGAACGCAGAAATCCAGGCCGTAAAAGAATGTACTGGATGAGAAATTTAAGAGAGTGGTTTGGCTGTACCTATAACGAATTATTCAAAACAGCAGTTAATAAAATTAGAATCGCCATAATGATATCCAATCTTTGATAGGAGAGGCACTCAAAGAAGAAGAAGAAGTCCGATGAAGGTTAACTAGCGTCATCCATCTAGTTAACCAAATTTAGCTAAATTATTTTATTAAGTTATTTCTTACGGACGCTCTATGTTTTTAATTAAAATTAACATAATTACATATACACTTAAATAATTAAAACGAACATAATTAAATATTCTCTAAAAATCTTCCTGGTTAAAATTTAAAGCAAACTTTGTTATTTTTACGTTAAAACTTGTAGCTCATGAACTGACTAACAAGTAGTAACTGGTATAGGTGCTTCAATTTTCATTTTAATCGGATAAAGGTGTAGTATAATTTATACATTCAACAAAGAAAACAAAATAATATTGTACATGCAAAATTAAAACTTTTAATTAAAGTATAACAAAGAAGATTATATCTAAAAAAGGGGATGAAATTCTGAAATACTGTTCCATAGCTGCTCGCTTGCATTTGCTTGTAAAAATTCTCTTTATTATGTATATTACTTATTTATAAAACTCTGCAGGTCACATAAGCATAGGGCTAAATTAGTATTAGAATAGTCGTTTTACAAGAAGGGAAAAATCAGAGAAGCGACTTTAATTAGCTAAATGAGACTAATTGTGTCGCAAATTCCTCGGAAAAATGGAGTAGAATATGGTTACTTATATTGAAAGAGGTAGTCAATATAAGCAAAATCTCACTATTAGTAATACATCGAGGATATATGATTTATGTTTTTAAATGGCATACATATATAATTATCAGAGTTTGATGTTTATTGAAAGTAAACTAAACATTAGACCAAATACTAACCATGTCGGGAGAGTATTTATTATGAGGTTTTGTTCCTGATTTTTTATTAAACATTTACTATGAAGTCAAGTTTTTTTCATGTAGTTGTCTTTTTAAAGACAAATCACATGCTATGAATTTTCTGACGGGTATTCTTAAGTTAAAGTTGATTTTATGTTATCTAATGAACTTCGTCTATGTTAAAATGTATATAGCCCAACAGAAAATAGTGTTAATTTATTAAAAACATTCGGTCATTCCTCCTGGGGAGGGGATCCAAAAATAATGTTACTATTTTATAGAACACTCGTTAGATCTATTTTAGATTATGGATCTATATTTTATCATTCAGCAGCAGAGACAAATCTTATAAAAATAGATAAAATAAAAAACAAATGCCTTCGACTCTGTATTGGATACTTGGGAAGTACGCCTATAGACGTTATGGAAACAGAAACATGCGAACCGCCATTGAATCTTCGGAGAAGATTTCTATCTGACAAATTCGTGTTAAAGTTAAGAAGTCAGAAATCCAAGTTACTGGTGAAAGTATCTAGTTTAGCTGGTTTGGTTTTAACATCTAAATATTGGGATAAGAAAAAAATACCATTATTAGTTGAAAGTTTCATTACCAATGTTCACAGATATGAAGAACTTTATAAATCCAATGGAATCCCTTTATGGAATTATTCTTATGAAATGTTTTTTTCTCCAGTTAAGACACATATTAACGCTCGCTATTTGTGTCAAAACAATATTATTATACAAAAAGAATTTTATCGAGATTGTATAGTAAAATGGAAACAGTATGAAAAAGTTTATACTGATGGATCTAAATCGGAACATGGAGTTGGCTGTGCAGTTTATTATCCTTCCAAAAATATCAAACTAATATACAAACTGTCAGATATGATGTCAATTTTCAGTGCTGAGCTTATTGCCATAAAATTAGCAATTAATCTGTGTTTAGAACAAGATGAGGATAAATTTGTCATATTTACAGACTCTAAAAGTTCGGTAGAAAAACTTAATAATCTGTTTTTGAATCCTAATTTAAATTATATTCTTCTTATATTTTAGAATTGTATCAAAATGTATCAAGTAGAGGAAAACAAATTTATATATCATGGATAAAAGCCCATTCCGGTATAGAAGAAAATGAAGAAGTGGACCATTTAGCAAAAGATGGTGCGAAAAATGGAAGACTACTTAGATTAAAAATACCAGAATCTGATTTTATTCCAATTTTTCGAAAGGAACTTAAGGAAAAGTGGCAGATTAAATATAAATGTGGAGACAAAGGACAGTTTTTTAAGAATATACAACCAAAAATAAGGGACAAACCATGGTTTGAGAATACACATAATCGTTCAATTATTCGGATAATAAGTCGAATGCGCTGCAATCATGCACTATTTCCAGCGTATAAACATAAAATAGGTTTGTTAGATAATAATAAATGTCTATGCGATGAAATTGCCGATTTACAACATATTCTTTTAGAATGTCCTTTAAAAAAAATAGAAATTGATAAGTTTTTATCAAAATTTAATATTGTACAAAATGAAATTTCCAATAAATGTTTCAAATCTATTGACATTAGAGGATAATAGTATCTACAACATCATATATCAGTATGTAAAATCTACTAATATTACTTTGTAAGCAGTATTGCGAAATATGAATATATTTGTAAGCCTAAAACGAAAAAAAAAAAAAACAAAAAAAAACAAAAAAAAACAAAAAAAAAAAAAACAAAAAAAAACAATATGAAAAAAAAATCAAAAAATAAGAACCAATAAATAAATAATATTAAACAATAAAAAATAATACTAATAAAAAGAAATAAACAATAAAAATAAAAGAAAAGTTACAATGGTATATAGAACGATAAAAAAAAACAATAAAAATAAAAATAAGTAACGAAAATATTTAGGCATGTACTAACACACTAAAAATATTCTATCTTAATTTAACTTGTATATAATATTAATATGTATATAATGTAAACAATGGAAATGGATGATAAAACTATGAGAAAACATGACTGGCCTTTTGGCTTTGCCAGTGCCATTAACTTAGAAAAAAAAAAAAAAAAATGTATATAGCCCAGGCTGTGGGGAAAAGTACTCTCTGATCCAGGAAGTAATGTACTCTCGGATCTTTAGCCTAGAATATAAAGGGCAACCTCAGGAGCAATACCCCAGTTCATTCAACAAAAAATTTTTAAACTTTGATGGTATACAAGGAAAATATCAAACACAGTAATTAATTAAATCTTGCCCAAGTACTTTCGATCAATAGATCATCCTCAGGGGCATTTCGTCAGTTGTGGCCTATCCGACATGAGCAGAATATCATACATGTAAATTTGGACATAACAATACAATACACAAAGACACACAAACACTTTAAAATATTTAAAAATGGAGAAGCTACATGTTATATAGAAGCCGGAGACAGATGGCCGGAATCACCCATTAAATGAATAGGTTGACATTAATTTTATATTAAAAATAGAGAATTTAATAGATCTCAAATATGTATACCCGCATGGGATAATGAACATAGTGTTCAGTGGAATGATTCAAATGTAGTCCAAAAAAGGGATGGTAAAAAAAGAAAAATCAAAGAAGCGGCTCTAATTATGCTTCTTCTTCTTCACATGCTATCTCCGCGACGGAGGTTGGCAATCATGGCTATTCTGATCTTAGATGCTGCTGCTCTGAATAGTGCAATTGATGTGCACGTACCATTCCCCCAAGTTACGCAACTATGAGAATCTTTTTCTTCATACACTTCTCTTGCCCTGGATTTTCCCTTGTATAATCAGCCCCAGTATTGCAGCTTTTGTGCCTTGATGGTTTCTAATACTTCCATTCTTTTGTTGATTCTTCTCATGACTTCGTTGTTTGTTATATGCTCGGTCCATGATATCTTCAGGATTTTTCTATACACCCACATTTCAAATGCTTCTAACTTTTTAGCAGTCGACGCCTTAAGTGTCCATGCTTCCATCCCATAAAGCAGAGTCTAGAAAATATAACACATTGCCAGCCTAACTTTCAAGTCCAATTTTAGTTCTCTTGCACAATTTTATGCTAAATATGCTCTAATTATGCTAAATGAGACCAATTGTGTTGCAAATTCATCGGCAGAATGTAGTAGGATCTGGTTACCCATATTAAAAGAGGAAGTTATTAAAAAGAAAATACCCGTATTAGTAAGTCAGTAACATATAAAGGATACCTCACTTATGTTGTTTTTTTAAATAACAAACACATGGTGTTTATTGAAGGTAAACTAAATGCACGACCAAATACTTATCATGTCACGATAGTATTATGAGGTTTTTTTCTTGGTTTTTCCCTCATAATTTACTATGGAATCACTAACACGAAAATTTTACTGTCATCATGGCATGTGTTTGTCTTTTTAAAGTCTTTATTTACAGATAGTCATTTTATGGATTTAAACCAAGTGTACTCCTACAAATCGTTATTATATTTACACAGTGAGAAATCATTTCTGAATTGTACCCACAATGCATATCAAACTAGAAATAGAAATTTAGCGATATTAGTACCGAATAATACCGTTACAATAAAAACAATCCACTTAAAAAAAATTAAAAAAAAAATAGAATAAAACAATGGATCCATGGTAATCGATATAAATTGCATGAATTAATGAATAGCTTTTAATGAGCTTAAATTTTAAATAAATAATATATTTTTAAATTTTATGTTTTTCTAATTGTAATTTGTTAATAGTTTGTATGTTACTATTTTAAAATTTTTATAATTGTAATTTGTGCGAATATATTAAAAAAAATTCAACCCTCACGTACAAGTTGTAGTTCATGTGACACACAACTTCTGTAAGAAACTGGGTTTATTTATAAATTGTATAAAATATGTAAATTTATACTGTAACACATTTTTTTCTGCTCTCTTACTAGTAAATTGTATATTACCTACTATTTGGATGCTAAGTAAATGCATCATAACAGATACTGACACGTAATGACTAGCACGTAATAAAAAAAATTACGCTTCAGTTTTATAATCGTATATTACATAACGAGAGTTGTAAGAAGCTTATTACATGCGAGTAAAAAAGTTGCGCGCGAGCCGCGTAGCGGCGAGCGTATTAATTTTACAAGCATGTAATAAGCTTACAACTCAAATTGTGTACTATACTTTTTCTACGATTAGTTTCGTTTATAAAAATAAAATTAAATTACCACTATATTAACACTGACAGATTAATAATTTTCAATCTGTCAAAATTACGTCTGTTAATTCGTTTCCATGGTTACTCGACCAACTGACTTACGAAGCTTATGTAATATTCAACATTTTTTTCTACTCTCTTACTAGTAAATTGTATATTACCTACTATTTTGCTGCTAAGTAAATGCATCATAATAGATACTGACACGTAATGACTAGCACGTAATAAAAAAAATTACCCTTCAGTTTTATAAAAATGTGTAATATCACATAAGCCTCGTAAGTCAGTTGGTCGAGTTACCATGGAAACGAATTAACAGACGTTATTTTGACAGATTAAATTATTATTAATCCGTCAGTGTAAATATAGTGGTAATATATTTTTATTTTTATTTTATAAACGAAAATAATCGTAGAAAAAGTATAGTACATAACATGAGTTATAAGCTTATTACATGCTTGTAAAATTACTGCGCTCGCCGCTACGCGGTTCGCGCGCAACTTTTGTACTCGCATGTAATAAGCTTCTTACAACTCTCGTTATGTAATATACTATTTTGTTATAAACAAACTTTATTGTTATTATTATTTAGCTAATAATAAATTTATGCGTCAGTCTGGACGCACACGTAATAGGTATAATAACGACAAACAAATTGACAAATTTTTTGCAACAAATCACACACAATATGAAAAAAATGTGGCTGTAATGACATATCAACTCGAGATGCTGTATTTTCTCAATGTATTAAAATGTTTTTTATAGGGTTATCAATCTCAGTAATTAAATTGGTAAAAAATAAATCATATAACTCAATTAATAAATTAACCCGATAATTTCGATGATTTATCATCCGGTATATAAGTTTTTTTTTTCTGGGCTTTTCAATCAAATGCAAAAAAATCTACGTTACTCTATAATCACATTTCCTGTAAAACTTTTAAGACATAACATGAAAAGTACACATTTTAGTTGTCAAAACCTACGTTTTCTTTTAATATTACACGTTAAAACATAATTATTGCATTGAGATAATATAATTTTAATGATAAAACGAAAAACTCCAAAATAAACATTTAAAGATTCAAACGTGTAACGAGAAGGCGGAATCATCAAAAAATCGTTGTGTGGGCACAGAGGATATCTTCAAATATAAATTTTGTTATAACGAATAAAGAGCCTTTTTAAATTGGACGTAGGCGAGTTTGCAGAAATAATAGGGTCAATTGGATACAGTTGTAATGGGGGTTGGGTAGTGTTATCACAAATTATTCACGTATCCTGATAGCTCGTCTTTTTTGAATTACGCAAATGGCGTATGCAGTTACGGGGTTGTTGGCCAATATCATTTTTATTGGCTTATGTAGCAGGTTAATTAGTAGCTTTTGGAATTACTACGCAAAAAAACCGTTTCAGTCAAATGATTTGCATAGCTTTATTGTTGTTGGATTGTAAATATTCAGGTACAAATATTGTTGTATAATCATACGCATTACTAGCTTTTATCCTAGTAATTTGTATCCGAATAAATTTAAATATGCATTATGTATTTAAACTTCGGGAGATAATGGAGTAGGAAAGCATCTCAAATACACCTTCTTACTCACATGTCAACCTCAGTTTTACGTGGTAGTCCCCATATGACGAATTCCACAAACAATATCTACTTTTTTGATGACAAAAAATTGATTTTGAAATTTTAAAGCACACTCTTGGGATTATTCTTTTTTATTCTTTGGTAGGAACTTAAAATAGATAAAAAAAATAGTGCTAATAACAGGAACGAGGGTAATCGTACATTTTTTGGGAGATTTGGGAGACAAAAATTTAATTATCGAAATAGTAGTAATTTTGGAGTGTAAAGATGTCACGACTTTAAATCATTGTAAAGTCTGTTCAAAAGCAAAAAAAATAGTTCAAAAAAGTTCAAAAATAAAACTATTGAAAACCTTTTAAGGTTTAAAAATGTCAGAGCTCCAAGCAGACAATTAATCAAAAAAGCAAAACGAGAAAGTTGGAAAAAGTACGTTTCTTCAATAAATCCTTCCACTCCCTTAGGCAACATATGAAACCAAGTCCGCAGAATAAAAGGGACAAAATACTTTCGAGGTATCGATACTCTATCATACATTAAACAAACGCATTTAAACAAAGAAGATATTCCAGAAATACTAGCAGATATCTACGACCTTAATTCTGGTTATTCCAATTACAGCATATCCTTTCTGGAGCACAAAAAACTAACGAAGTCTTTAAATATACAAATCACAGAGAGTGGCAATCCAATAAACAAAGCAGTAAGTCTTCAAGAATTCGAATTTTGTTTAAGTGCTAAAAATTAGAGTCCAGGACCTGATGATATACACTCTCTTTTCTTAAGAAATCTTTCTCTGAATGCAAAGCTAATATTAGTTGATATTTTTAATATGGTCGCAAGCAACTATAATTACAATCCTTAAATATAATAAACCAAAAGACTATCCAAATTCCTATTGTCCAATATCACTTACGTGTTGTATCTGCAAACTTTTAGAAAAAAAATCCTTAATTATCGCCTTAAATGGTACCTCGAAAACAATACCCTAAGTATCTGATCAATCCACTTTGATACAAAAAGTATCAGACAAAGTGGATTTCATACGGGTAGATCCAGAACAGACAATCTAATAACACTTGATTCAAGTATACATGAATCCTTTCTGCACAATCAAAAACTTATTGCCGTATTTTTTGACATAAGAAAAGCGTTCGACACAACATGGAGATATTTTGTATTAAAAATACTTTAAGAATAGGATCTTCAAGAGCACATGTTGTCCTTTATTAAAAAAATTCTAGAAACACGAACTTTTCGAGTTAGAACCAATTGATTTACATCTTCTAGACGAGTACTTCAAAACGGCACTCCACAAGGATCTACCTCAAGTCTTACTCTGTTTCTAGTTGAAATAAATAGTATTATACTATACATTAAATAAAACTATCTGTATTTACTAGCCTATATGCAGATGACTTAGTCATTTATCTAAGAACCAACAATGTAATTCTGGGAACACATATACTGCAAACAACCTTACACACAATTGAAAGCTCAAAAATTGGTCTCAAAACACGGGCTTTATATTCTGTAATAGTTGAAAAGACACGATATTTAATTTTTTAGTAAAAGAAAAAAATTATCCTAATGTTCAATTAGCACTAAATGGAGTTGTCCTGAAACAAGCAGAAGAAATAAGTTTCTTAGGACTTTCTTTTGAACGTAGCTTAAACTGAGAAGCCCACATCACCAATTTGCAACGTTCTTGTCAATCCAGAATTAATCTACTAAAAGTACTGTCAAATACCTCTTGTGGGGTAGATACAACAACCTTAATTACTTTGTATAGATCACTAATACGAAGTAAACTAGACTACGGCTGTTTATGCTACGATACTGCTAACAAAAGACCTTTAAAAAAGCTTGACTACATTCAAAATATGTACTTGAGACTACTTTTAGGTGCCACAAGAACTAGTCCAGTAAGTAGCTTACAAGCTCTGGCTAATGAACTGCCTTAAAGCCAACGAAAGCAACTCCTATTACTAAATTACGTTGCCAGAATTTCAGCAAACAACAGCAACGTAACAAACATTGCAATAAAAAAACTACCATTTTCTGTACGAATAAAACGTATTGGTCTTAATTTAGAACAGTTCAGTCTTACTATGCCTATTCATGTAAATGTTCCTCCTTAGATAATCAAACCTTCAAAAATAGATACGTCTCTAAAAGAACTCCCGAAACATTCCACACATCCTTTCCTTATACAGCAAGCTTATAAAAATGTAATATCCAAATACCCAACAACCCATCAAATCTTCACTCATGCTTCCAAATGTCCTGAAGGACATGCTGCAGCCTACATCTACAATAACGCCAAGTCTACCATACGAATCCCAACAAATTGTTGTATATATACCGAAGAACTTACGGCAATTCACCAGGCGATGTTATTGTTATCATCACCGATTCAATGAGCGCATTACTTGGAATAAAACAGCTATATAAAACTCACGCCATACGCTTTGATCTCAAGATCAAAGAAGTGTTATTTCATCTACAGACTCAACAAAACGATGGGTACCTTCCCATATGGGAATAAGTGGTAATGAGGAAGTGGACTCTCTGGCAAACAATGCAACCATCGACCAAAGTATTTCTATCATAAATCAAATGGCTTGGACTAATCAGAAAGTATATATCAAAGACCACATGTACAGAGCTGCAAACTAATTGTGATCACACTGCCAATAAAGTCAAAGAATGTCTAAGTCAAGTAGGAACCAAACTCATCTTACTAAATAATAGAAAAGACCAAGTCATCATCAACCGACTCCGAATAGGACATACTTTTCTTACCCACAAGTATATCTTCAACCAGGAGGCTGCTCCGATGTGTAACACTCAGTTGTCAGTGAAAAATATAATTGTTGAGTGTCCAGTGTACCAGTGTACAATTTAAAAAGTGTACTAACGTCAAATTTACAGTCTTTATCAAGTTATCTTAAAATGACTAAACTATACAACAGATTGTAAAAAATATTTTTTTATGTAACAATATGTAGGTATCCTACTCTTTGTGTATGTCCCCCTGCTAATAACCCTTAGTGGTTGATGCGGGTATATTTGTTTAAAACAAAAAAAAAAGTATGTAGACCAGAATTCGTGAGACACAAAATAAAGGAAAACACGGACATAAATAATTAAAAAACACAATTTGGATTACGTTGGAAGAAACAAGAAATAGGGGAAGACCCAAAAAGAGATGGTGGGACCAGATAAAACAGGACATCAACAAAATGAACGTAACAGAAACGTAACGATAAATTGCAGAAATATAAAAGAGTGGCAACAAATAAACAATGTTTAGAAGGCACGTAGTGATAAAAAATAAGTAAAGTAAGGAAGCGTAATCCGCCTTAAAAAAAAGGTTGAAACAGTGGGTGATCAATTTATTATGATCAGTCACACAAGTTTAAGTTTTTCAAATTTGTTGATTTTATAATAAAATCATATGCTGCTATACGATTAAGGAATGCCAATATATTTTGTCATTAATAACCTTACTTTTTTGACGTTTACAGCTCTAGAACTGTCATTTGTGTCAAATTTGCGCTTGGAATTTACAACTTAATTTGTATGTTTTTGTATTGTTTTTTAAGGAGTATCGTTTTATCTTTGCAGTACGTTTTATTAATGTAATAGTGGGGATTGTGAGTGAAAAAACTATCAGTTTTAGTTTTAAAGACATTTTCAAAACATTTCGATTTTTGAGAAGAAAATCATAATGGGTAAGGCTAAAGACACCCCTGTGTCTAAAATTGTGGAGATAAAGACACTTTTATTAAATACAAAGCCTTTCGAACGTCACATAGCTCAACAATGTCAAGTAGCGCAAGCAATAGTGAGCAATTTCAAGAAAAAAAATTGATACCAACAAACCACTGACTCACCAACGTGCCCAAAAATATGGTAGAAAGTATATCACTACACGCAGAGACGAAAGAAAAATGAGGGATATCTTAAACAATAGAAATACGCCAAAAAGAATTGTTCAGCAGTCAACAGTGCAAGAGCCGTCCCTGCACGGACCACAGGACGCAGGCATCGAACACTAGCGACAGCGACACCACGCGTAGCTACAGTTCACAATACTTCTGAAGGCTCAGAAATAAAAACTTTATTCAAGAATCATCACAGGACTTATCGTAAAGCTGGGATGCCAGTTTCTGACATGACAGTCCGCAGAAGGCTTGCCGAGCCAGGTTTCAAATCATGTCGCCCTGCCAAAAAACCAAATTTGACCATCGCAATGATGAAAAAGAGACTGGAATGGGCCAAAAAATACCAAAATTAGACAATTGGGGATTGGAATAAGGTAAATTACGTCACTACTAAAGTTTAAATCCCTCTAACCACTGTTTTTATCCTAAAAAAAATTTGTTATAGTTTTTTATTCACAGGTTTGTTTTTCCGATTAGTCCACAGTGGAGGTACTTATGAATAAGTCGGCCTTCGCCCGAAGGCGAGTGGGTAAAAAATAGTACAAGGATTACCTAGTGGAGCGAGCAAAGCATCCTCTCAATATCATGGTATGGTCTGTGATCAGCAGTAAGGGACAGAGAGGCTGTACATTGTGAATAGAATAATGAATCAACATCAGTATATTAAAGTTCTGGAGAGAAAGCTCATCACAAATCAAAGACTTGTTTGGCGAATCGGAGGATTTTACCCTTATGCACCATTCATCCATAAGGCAAAAACAGTAACATCGTACCTGGAAAAAAGAACATTGAAGTACTAAAGTGGCCAGGTAGTTCACCAGACCTCAATCGTTAAAAAATCTATAGGAGCTTATGAAGAGGGGGATTGCCCAGAAAAATGTGACAAATAAGCAGCAGTTAATTGAGAGACTCATTGCCACCTGGCACAGAAACGATAAAAATATGACTGGAAAATGATACAAACCAACATAATTATGGTATAGTTCTAGTGAGATGTTTTTAACATTTTTTTTACTATGAGCTATTATATTATGTAATTAGTTTCTTTCATCTACAATCAGTATTTTATTTCTTTTATTGTAATAGTAATATCTGCATAAAACTAATACTATGATATATTTTTATCTCTTATATTCTCTATAAAAATTTTTTATAGAATATTTTCATTTTCTCGATAATAAAACTCTATTCTTTTCTGTTTCAAAACTGATCCGATGGAACAAAAGCTTCTTTTCTGACAGACTCTCTTTGTATGTATCAGCGCCTTTTCAACTATCTTTCTAACAATTCGTCACCCGAGATAAAATTGAACAGCGCATCCATGAAAGTTGTGTTGAATTCCCGATCTAACTCCAAGATATAGAGGATATATTCACAAAGGACAAGAAGGAAATATGAATTATTGCTGGTAATATAAGCTCTCTGAAGCAGTAGTATTAGCTTTCACAAATAAACACAAAGAGAAATTGCAATTTACACAGCGAAGAAGGATTTCGGTGCAATTTCGCGTATGAAATTATTAATCCATGAATATGAGACTTTGGTATATCTTAGAAAGTTGCTGGTAGAAATTATTTAAAGCCTTATTTATAAGAAGTATAATGTAAAAATTGTAAAAAACGTAAATCCAACTTTATTTTCAGATAAATAATATAAATCCTAGAATTCGATTTTTAACTTTACAGGAATAATATA
This sequence comes from Diabrotica balteata, assembly GCA_918026665.1. Taxonomy (NCBI): domain Eukaryota; kingdom Metazoa; phylum Arthropoda; class Insecta; order Coleoptera; family Chrysomelidae; genus Diabrotica; species Diabrotica balteata. The sequence goes on from OU898278.1 coordinate 124,865,473, forward strand.
TTCAAGATTTGAGTTTATAGAATTAGCTTATACTACAATTATACAAATTTAAGGCTGTTTTGGATTATCGCTAAATACTCGACAACCAATGGACCCCACTGCTGTACAGCATAAAAAGTACGAAAATCAATTGCTCTAGTAATGAAAATATGAAACTAGTAATTACTAATTAAGTAATTGACTTAAAAAGTTCTTTTATAGAATTTTATTATTTTATAATATTTTATAATTTGTAGAGTATTAACAAAAAATTAATTAATAGTAAATTCTTTTGATATGATTCTTGCGCACTGCAAATTGTATGCGAAAATGTTTGTTTAGCATTTTTACCTTTTTTGCTCAAGATTAAAGACAGATCCATGTTAATTAACCTTCATCGATCTGGAGGGGTCTATTTTGACCCCAGATCACAATTTTTGGCTGTTAATTTTTAATCGGCCGATCTTAATTTTTAATCGGCAGTCTTCCATCTATCTGTAGTTTATATATATATATAATATATATATATAATATATATATATATATATATATATATATATATATATATATATTGTATTGATAAAAAATTATGCCTACAAGAACATTTAACAATTTACACGGGTACCTGGAGGTATCTCACCTGAGCTTATAAAATACGGATCAAAAAAATTACACCGAATGATACGATGGATATTTCAGAAAGCTATAAATGGAAAACAGCTCCCAAAGGAATATATGGAGGCATATATGCATATATGACATCTATATTTAAGAAAGGAGATAGAAAACGATGCGAAAACTATAGAGGAATAAGCGTAATATCATCAATAGAAAGATTATATGGGAAGATACTGCGAGAAAATATAGAGCAAGCGATAAAAAGCAAAATCGGGGAGAATCAGGCAGGCTTCACGGCAGGAAGATCATGCATAGACCACATATACATACTGGAACAACTGTTGGAAAAGTAAAAATTAAAAAATAAAGATAAATTTGGCATTTGTGGACCCGAGAAAGGCGTATGACTTTAAAAGAAGGTCAGAAATATAGGAGGCAATGTACAAATTAGAAATACAGAAATACGGAACTCACAGAAGCTACAAAAGTTCTGTATAAAGAAAACAAAGTGTCCATTAAAGTGGGAACAAGAATCATGGGAGACTCCATCACAACAAAAGGGCTCCTGCAAGGTTGTTTCACATCTCCAACCCTATTCAAAATATACTTAGAGAAAGCCTTGACTACATGGAAAAGAAAATGCGAAGTCATGGGTGTACCGGTACGGAACGAATACCTATATTCGTTAAGCGAATAAATATGAAGACAAAAATACAGATATGATAAAACATTAGTGCAAAGTATTGACATATAAGACTGAAAATTGGATTATAAATAAGAAAAAACAGCTGTAAGATAGTAGCAATAGAGATGGAATGCCTGCGAAGATGCTGCAGAGTAAAAATAATGGATAGGAGAAGTAATGACGAAATGAAGCAAAGAAAATCGATAGAAACAGACTTACTAACATATATAGAACAAAAGGACTAGTGTTAATGGACATGTAAGAAGAACTAGCGACAGATGATGGATAAAGATATTAACCGAACGAGTCCCATAGGAAGGAGAAAAAGAGGACGACGCCGAAGATCCTGGAGGAACAGGAAGAGAGGCCTAAACTATGGAGAATGGGACAACAGAGAGAGATGGAAACAGTTAAGCGAGGAAGGCAGTGAATACTGTAGAATCTCTGAATATATATATATATATATATATATATATATTATATATATATATATATATATATATTATATATATACAGTAGAACCTGTTTAATTCGAATTTCGTTAATTCGAAATCTTCTTTAATTCGAATTTTTATTCTGGTTCCAGCATTTCCTATATAAGTAATGTTAAAAAGTCGTGGATAATTCGAATTATATTTTGGATAATTCGAATTTTTCTACAAGTTAAAAATGCCAATTTCATGCTGGAAATTTCCGCTAAAAGAGGTAGTATTCTTTTCTGTTCTAACGTGCCACTTGTTTCAAGGCATTCAAAGCCATTGTACATTGTACGCGTACCTGTCACCTAAATTCTAGCCCATCGGGCACGCCCCTTCAGTTGAGATGCGTTGGCGTTGCAATTGCAATCACCGCAAATCACGTCAAGTCACTTCGTATTGAGTAAAGATGTCGTCTCATGGTAATACGAAAACATACAAAACCTAAACGTTATCGAAAAAAATAGCAGCGATTAGAGAAGTAGAAAAGGGGACGAAGAAAAAAACTGAGATTGCCAGGGACTTTGGAATTCCTCCTAACACATTATCCACCTACTTGAAGAATAAAGAAAAAATCTCAACAGTGAAAGTGAGTGCGGTAAAGATCGAAAAAGGTTTAAGGGAGCCAGAAAATCCAAATTTAGACAGTTGTGTGTTAAAATGGTTCAAACAAGCTAGGGATAAGAAGATTCCCGTAAGTGGTCCCCTTATAAGAAGCGAAGCTGAACAATTTGCTATTGAAATGGGGAAAAACAATTTTAAGGCGAGTACAGGGTGGCTTGACGGCTTTAAAGAACGCAACAAAATTTCTTTGAAATCTATTTGTGGAGAAAGTGGGACCGTTAATCAACAAGAAGCCAACCAGCGAAAAAAAATTTGTAACAGATGATTCAGGGTATAGAGGAAAGAGATATCTTTAATGTTGACGAGACGGGTCTCTTTTTTAAATGCACTCCTGACCAAAACGCTAGCATTTAAAAATGAAAAATGTCACGGAGAAAAACTAAGTTTAAGAAAGAGTAACTCTCCTAATTGGTGCAAAACATGGACGGATCAGAAAGACTACCTCTACTGATGATTGGCAAGTCTGCTAATCCGCGTTGTTTTAAGAACGTCAAGTCAAAACCAGTGGAATATGTGAGTAGCGCAAGAGCTTGGATGACTAGTGATCTTCTCGTGAACTGGCTGAAAAAAATTAGACAAAAAGTTCATAAAAAAAAAAGAAAAGTTATTTTGTTTATTGACAATTGTACGGCACACACCACTATCCCACTGATGGAAAATGTAAAAGTTATGTTTTTCCTGCTAACATGACTTTAGTTCTCCAGCCCTATGGACCAGGGTGTCATAAAAAATTTTAAACATTTTTTACAGACGTTTTTTGGTTGAAAACATATTGATGGAAGATTGCGACACCCTTAAAATAAAGTTAGACATTCTACAAGCATCTCGAATGTGTAAGAAAGCTTGGGACCAAGTAACACCCGAAACGATCAAACACTGTTTCAAAAGGAGCTGGTTTCATAAAAAAGGAGGAGAACACAGGCGACAATTTAACAGAAGAGCTGCTTTCAGTTGACTGCTGGGGGGACATCATTTCTGATCCTGCCATCTCTTATGAAGATTTTGTCAACGTGGATGAAAGATGTTGCAGTATGTGGTGAAATAACCGATACAGAGATCATCGCTGAAGGTGCTTAAGTACAATGATGAAAAACAAGAGAGTGATGAAGACGACGCATCATCAGTATGCGGAAGAAATACATGTTCCGAGTGCGGCCGAAGCAACACACCATATTACGCAACTTAAACGGTACTTTGAAAGTAAAAATGATGTAAGTCACTCTATTTTTAGTTCACTGAACATCTTAGAAACGTTTTGCCATTACTGAGACGTTAAATTCTAAAAAGCAGCTAAAAATTTTGGATTTCTTTAAAAAAAATTAGTCTATTTTTATTAATTGTAACAAATATGTATTCTTATTTTCAATAAATTTTTTGAGACAAAATGTTTTATTGTTTTATTGATGCGTTCTCACTGGGAATTTTTATCTGCCGATTGTTTCGGCTAAGATTTGCCAAAAATACCAATGAGAAATCCTGCAAATGATAAAAATCGACAATAATTGACCATTTGTTATAGCTTGCAAATGCTTTAATTGTATTCTGGCCTAATTTTGTTGGCCCATTTCTTTTGGTTGACAAAATTCGGGCAAAAATAATAACGAAAACATCTGCAAGCGATAAAAATGGTCAACTATTGTTGATTTTTATCATTTGTATATGTTTTTGTAGGCATCTTTGTTTTTTGTGGATATATTTTTTTTTAATTCGAATTTTTGGATAATTCTGCAAACGATAAAATATTTCGATATCTCTGCAGAAAAACATCTGCAAGTGATAAAAATGGTCAACTATTGTTGATTTTTATCGTTTGCAGATGTTTTTATAGACATCTTTGTTGTTTGTAGATATATTTTTAATTCGAATTTTTGGATAATTCGAATTTTTTTTAACGGTTCCTTGAGGTTCGAATTATCCAAGTTTCACTGTATATATATATATATATATATATATTATATATATATAATATATATATTATATATATAATATATATAAACTCACTTTTTTACGAATTAGTACTGACTATGAAAGTGTGACTAAAATTAGGACAAAATTTTTTTACCACGTAGGTGATGACAATAATTCCTTGGGAGGAACCGGCTTAATTCTACACGTCTCCAAACAAGTATAGTATCAATTAAGAAATTTTTCACAAGAGTGGTTTGTCATATTCTCAAATTAAATACAAAATATAATATGAAAATAATACAGGATTATGCACCAGCAACAGGCCATGGTGAAGAAGTTGATCTATTCTATGATGACATCGAAGCTGCTCCTAACGACCATCAAGCACATTTTCCTTTTTTAACCATCAAAGAAACCGCAGAGAAGATGGACATGGCAAAGTCCTAATGGAAAAACTAAAAATGAAATTTTTTATTTTCTTATCACGAAAAAAAAAACACACCGTTAAAGACATCACGGTTCTATATAGATTTGTTTAGCCATTTGTTTAACCAATAGCGACCATAGAATGGTACGAGGTAAAATAGATTTACTCTTAAAGATGGGGAGGTATAAGATAATTAAAAAAGAAGAACAAATCAAAACCATGGATGAAACTATCAGATGTAGATAGTTTTCAGCAATGTATTTCCGGCATACTTAGTAGTCTGAAACAAATGCTTTACTGGTAAGTCAAAACAAATTCTGTCCTAGAACTCAAAAAGAAGAGATTAGCCAAAATACTAGACAACTAATGCAGAAAAGAAGAGAAATGAGAAGCGAGACGGAAACTAAAGCCTACGAACTACAAAAATTAAATAAAGAGATATCCAAAGCTGTTAGCCAAGACACATAAAAATACAATTAAAAACAAATCGAACATACTATTGAGAACAAGAGAAGTATGAAAGTATTGAGAAAAGACTGAGAACGAGAACGAGGCAGATAATAAAGATTAAAGATAGAAATGGTCATCTTACAACCAACAGAGAGGAAACCCTTAAAATAGTTAAAAACTCTACAAATTGTTGTACATAAGCCAACACAAAGCAAATAGCAGAGAAGATCAAGTACAAAGAAATATTAACAAGGAAAAACGGCATTGTTAACCAAGGATTAGAACTACTATCGGAAATCACAATGAATGAAATAAAACTAGCCATAAGAAAAGCTAAGAATAACAAATCTTCAGGAGAAGATCGTGTTGTTATTGATGCAATCAAAATTGGAGGCACTGTCTACTTAAGAAAACTAAGAACCTTTTTAACATGTGCCTTTTGGATAGTAATATTGCCAACAAATGGCACAATGCTGAGGTAATTCTATTGTACAAATAAAATAGATCAACATGAATTAGAAAACTACAGAACTATAAGTCTTCTTAGTCACCTACACAAACTCCTTACAAGAATAGTAACGAATCGTCTGGAGAACAAACTTGATTTTTACCAGCCAATAGAGCAAGCTGGATTTCGTACCGGATTTGGAACAACTGATCACCTACAAAGCATTAAAACGGTAATAGAAAATACGATCGAATACAATCGACCATTCGTGCTGGCTTTTGTAGATCTCTATAAAGCCTTTGACATGGTAGAACTTGACAAAATCCTGAAAGCACTACAAAGCATGCCGCATTGATTACCGATATACAAGGTTAATTTAAAATTCATACAAGAACCCAACTATGTCGGTGAAACTACATGAAAACACGGATCAATATCCCAAGTCGACTGAGAAGTCCGTCAGGGTGATACCTTATCGCCTGAACTGTTTACTGCGGTACTAGAATATGCTTGTAAAAAAGCATAACTGGGAAGAGAAAGGCCTGAACATTGACGGTAGAAGATTAACAAATTTGAAATTCGCAGACGGCATAGTTTTATTCTCGGACAACCTCAAGAAGATATGTACAATGCTACATAAACTTCAGTTAGTGTGTGCTAGTGTGGGTCTTGAAATAAACATTTCCCAAACAAAATTCCTGACAAACTGAGTACCTAGCTAAAATATCAATTTTGGAGACAACGAAGTAGAGCTGGTGGAAAAATACATATATCTTAGACACGAAATAAAGATCACAAGAGACAACGAAACATGCGAATTACAAAGAAGAATAAACTTAGAGCAGCCTGCATGGGCAGCCTATGAAAACTTAAATACATCTTTAAAAGCAAAACGATATACCATTTTTTTTAAAACGTAAAACATTTGACCAATGTGTGCTGCCTGTGATGACCAACTGGGAAACTTTGAAATTGACAGCGACAAGTTCTACAACGCTGCAAAATTGCGAAGAATAGGAGGGACCGATGTAATTTCCCGAATTACCACACTGAAATGGAACTGGACCGGACACGTCGCCCGAATCAGTGATGAAAGGTGGAAGAAAAGATTGCTTGAATGGAGGCCGAGGTTAGACATAAGAAGTAGAGGAAGGCTCCTACTCGTTGGACTGACGATTTCAAGAAAATGTCAAAAAACTGGGATGGACAAGTGCTGAATATAAAGCACAATGGCACAGTCACCTTTACTTCCAAGCCATGAAGTAAAAAAGGCAACACCGCATTCTATGACGTCGGTATTCCGATAATCAGCTGTAAGGTCTACCAGAATATTAAACTAATTTGAATTTTAGGAAACTGATATTTTGAAAACTTCAATTCATTATAGAAATATTTTTAGGGAAATTAAATTTATAAAACCTTATATATACCTAGTAAATATATATAAAGTTTTATTATTATTTAGGTTATATAATCAATAAAATAATCACTAGAGTAAAATTTATTGCACATTAAATACAGTGTCAAATAGTTAATCTTACAATCAAATGCAGTCAAGAATCTCTAGAAATTTTAAATATTAAGTACTTAAGCATATAAATAACACAATACATTAACACGACATTTAAAAAGATTATTAAAAATACAAAAGATATAAAATTTGATAAGTAAAAAACTTAGTGTAACTATTATGAAAAAAAAATTAATCCTAAGAAATCAGACATAATATAAATATGGTTCTAAATTAATCTAATTAAAAATTAAATATTTTACTATTTAGTTATAACTTTTGTTGAATTTGCATACTAAGGTATACGAAAGTAGCAATTTTAAATATGAATAGGTTTGTTTGTCATATAGACCAAGTTAAAAGAGGTATATAGAGACTATACATGAAAAATGTGTTGAATGTAACATACCATTTATAACTTGTATATCGATTTAAAATAGCCTATATTCTCAAAAGATTTTTGAATGTAATACTTAAAATTTGTTATCATTATCTAAAAAGCAGATCTAAATGAGAAGTAAGTTCTCTAATTGTGACCATCTTTTTAATTTACTATATTGTAAAATCCATTTCAAATCATTACCACTTAGTGTATTCTTACCTACATTGACTATTACACTAAAATTACTGCTAACTATTACACTACATATTACAAAATATTACCACACTTGTGTCCCAGCTGATTAATGTTTAATACATAGAAATATACACAGTCACTTGTAATTTTATTTGTCCAGTTTTTCAATGGGATTTAATATGTCTAATTGTCATAATTATGTTATCTCTTGTTCCCTCTTCTTATGCAAAAAGTTTCTTCTGTCTTCGGGATTCCTTCTTTCTTTAGTACGATAAACAGTTACATATGATGGTACTTCAGGAAATATATTAAGAACTGCATTGCCTTTTAATTTGAGAAATATTAACTTTTCAATATATACATTTTCATCTTTATCTTCTCATTGTTCAGTCCGCTGAATATCATCTTCATGAAAATGTGTTGGCACATACTACGGAAGATTTGGTAATTGTACAGACTTCTCTATGAATAGAGCATAACCCAGTATACCTTCTTTGGGGATCTTTGGGAAACAAAACGTACTTTCTGCCTGTTTCGTTTTTAAAGTACTGGCATAATTGGTTTTGCAACCAGGTACACAACAATGCCAGAGCATCTGTAACAAAAAACAAAGTATTATTATTGTTGTTTTTAGTTTACATATTTTGTAACAAGAAGCAAAAGTATTATTATTTTCAGTTTGTTTTGTAAGTTTATATTTATACTTGCCTTTTGAATTGTCGTTAAGAATCTTCTAACAGTTCTAAAATTTAATGAAATTTCACTTATATTAGTATTTTCTAATTGATTTAAACACAATTTACCAATAAAACAGTCGAATAAAGTTAAAGAAACACTAAATTCAACAAACTTCACAAGCCTTCCTATATGAAATGTTAAACAAAACAAACGACAGTCGGACTAACACGCGTTGTTGCCAAATTTCTACTTCATGGCTTGGAAGTAAAGGTGGCTGTGACAATGGGCAAAAATGAGGAAGGCCTAAATATATTGAGGCTGTAAATATATTGAGTTTCAGTGCTAGTTGGTTTCGTTTTGTATTTGTTAATAGTGCATAAAATTCTGAACATGAGTTACGTTTTATTTATATCTAGCCGAAAACAACTATGTGAAGATAGACTTTTACATTTACTTGAAAGTGATGACCCAGAGCTTGATATGAATGAGGATACAGCAACTGATTTAGAAGATGAAGACAATGTAACAGAGATAAAAGAGAAAAAATGACCTTATTAATGATCAAGCATAGAGCAAAATGAACCAACAGTTACTGACTTCGTAGGCTTACCGGTATATGTATCTAAAGATGGACCTGAGTGGTCAAGGTTGCCAAAAAACACAAAAGTGAAACGTGCAATGTCCAATATATTCATATACATGCTCTAGGACTTACAAATTGCAGTGATGATATATCTAGTATCAAAACAGCTTTCCTTCTGTTTTTTTTACGAAATTCTAAACATACTATCCTGGCAACTAATCAAAAGGCTCAATTAATCAAGGCGAATAAAAGAAAGAACATGGTCCTCTAGATAAAGTGATACAATTTTTTTAAGAACAACTATACATTCGTAATTCCCAGGATAAGTCTCTGGAGAGTTTTCAAACACTTTTAGGTTCAAATAGAAGACAATAGAAAAGTCTTGTGTTGTTAAAAAAATCGAGTGTTTAGATAATTTCATTAATGTTTAAAAAAATTACGCTTCAATTTTTTTAAACGAAAAGTGGATCTTTGTTAAAAAGTGGAATAGAACGGATTTGAAAGAACGAGAGTATAGAATATTCATAAAACATATCGATTCTGAGACAAAAAAACATATTATATTGCTATTGAACGGATCTTGTGTTTTCGTCAAAATCAAAATCGGCTGATTATCACGATAAACATAAATACAGAGATGTTTGTGAAATGATTAAAAAAACTACTTCAAGGTTTACATAAACCATCTGTTATAGTTTTCAATAATGTTCCACATTTTTTATTTTTTATTTTTATTTTAATAACGCATCAACCACGCAGGGTCATTAGCGTATTTAGATTGTTTATTTATTTATTTATTTAACGGGATACCACCCAATTTAATATATACACAAATTATTACAAGTATTATCTAGTGATACAATAATTATAAAGATATAGTAAATATGTATGAAAAGAATTGGCGATGCAGCTATATAGAAAAAAAAAAAACAAATATTAAAATTATATAAAGCACATAGCAAACATAAGTCACATAAAATTACAAAAATTTTTTTAAACACATTCTACAGACATTTTCCGAAGCGCACAGCAACAAATCAAAGTCTATTCCATTTCCATTTAGAATGATTCTACTCAGTGGAGAATGCCTACCAAAAGTTAGAGCGATGAAATTTAATTGCAAAATTTTGAGATGTTCTAGTAACTCTAGAGCGAACATTAAAGTCAATTGGAGACAGTAAATCATTGCAATTAATTTTTGAATTCAGTAGTTTATGAAGAAACAAAACTTCAGCATACATCCGTCTGGAAGATAAGCCTAGGAAGGTTTAATGTATTTTTAATTTCTGAGTTGGAATGGTCGCTTAAAGGTTTGTGTAATTTAAAACTTAAGTACCTAATGAATTTATTTTGGACTTTTTCAAGCTTGGCTATATGGACTTCATAAGTGGGTGACCAAACGACTGAGCAATACTCAAGAACAGATCTAACTAGGGAAATGTAAATCAGTCTGATGAAATTAATGTTATGCAAACATCTAGAGATTCTAATAATAAAGCCTAACATTTTAAATGCCTGGTTATTCCCATAATCAAAATGAGTGCAAAAAGTTAGTTTGGAATCTAATTGAACACCTAGATCTCTTACAGTTGAGACAGCTTTCAGTGGTTCTTCAGCTAATTTGTAATTATAAGAGAGGTTGTTAATTCTTCTACAGAAACTAATAAAGTGACATTTTCCAACATTAATGCTCATTTGGTTTATTTATTACACTCATTTGGTAGATTAATGTGACAGTTTATACAATTAGCGTATTTACATTAGTTTACAATAATATTAATAATAATATGTATGTGTATTACAATGTATATTTTAGATATTTTGAAGAAGTTGACAGTCTTTAAGATAAGAAAATATCTTTTGGGTATCTGTCTTTTTCTAGGGCATCTCTAAGGCGTTGGATATGCTAAATTTGAGTCGTTCACTGTTATATTTAGGACACTGTATTAAAAAATGTTTTACCGTTAGAACACTGTTGCACACTTTACACACTGGTTTATTTTTGCGCTGTAATAAATAATCATAAGTAATGTCGTGTATGGACGATACGGAGACGAGTAAGTATCACTTGCTCTCTTCTGTCTTTTATTTTTGGTTTCCAAAGATGTGAATGTTTGTTGACTTCGTATAGCCTTGACGGAGGGTTGTTTCAAGTTTGTTGCCATTTTAAATAATTTTTTCTTTTAAGTATGGTTTTCATCGGGTTAGTTGGTGCATTTTTAGCAAGTTTATCTACAACTTAGTTATCTTCAATTCCAACAATAGAAGCTACCCATAAAAAGTTAACTTGGATGTTCTTATTTTTGAAAGGTTTTTAAGTTCTTTTTTAATAAGAAGTAAAAGGGGGTTGTCACAGTACAATTAAGTCAGTGAGTATAATGAACTTAGAGAATCTGCAATCTGAAACATCTTTCTTTATTTTTTGTTTTGTTTTGTTTTGTAATTGAAGACAATTTAAAACTAACTGAAGAGTCTTCCAAATTAATTGCTGCCCCAACTTTGTCTTCATTTTTTGACGCATCGGTGTATACCTTGTAGGTATTGATATATCTGTTTAATAGTCTATGAAACTTTTGTTAAAAATGGTTGATGATATCTCTGATTTTCTTAGGTTTGTCAGACTGATGTCGATAACAGGAATATATATTGCCCATGGCGCAGGGTTGTGGATTAAAGAGGTCTCATAGGTTTTTGGAAATTGAAAATGTAATTTAAATAAGTATAATTGTATACGAAAATAAAAAAGGATGATTAATTTAATGTGTTTGTTGAATTGTATTTGTAAATCGATCAGCATTAACCTTATGCAGTACTGGATTATTTCGGTTTGATGGCAATGCTGCTGCATATGTTAGGCTTAGATATTGTCTTCTGAAAGAAATAGAAAGGTCAACACTTTCCCAATAGAGACATTGAATGGGGCTTGTGTAGTGAGCACCTAAATAAATCCGTAGACATCTATTTGTAGACGATAGCTCCATAGTCGTTTTAATCGAATTATTGATTTTTAAATAAGTATTAAAATTTAATACTCAGCATCCCAGTTTTTAAAGGAAAGTGATCGTAGTAAATTTATACCAGGTAGACAGGATTTTTTCAGCTGCTAAATATGTGTCTTCCAAGTAAATTTTTTATCAAACGTCATATCCAAGAATCCACTTGAAAAGAAGTCCACTTAAAAGAAAATGAAGTCCACTTGTAGCTGACCATTTCTCAATGTGTATTAACGCTTTTTAAATGTGATTGTAAATCGTTGCTATGTTTTTTCGTCTATAGAAAATAACTAGGTCGTCAGCGTATAGTCTAGCTTTAACCCTACAACAGGCGCGCCGACTACCGTTTCATAACCGAGCGCGCTGTGTATTTTGTACACAAAACACATTTTAGTTGATTTTACCAAATTTAGTGCGTTTTAACAAAATGACAACCACGATTTACAAAAATAGTTTATTGTTACATAAAATAATAAACATAAAACATGTACCTACGGGTTACTTTACTCAATTTCTTCTGATTGCTGCCGTTCATTGTTCTTACATTTTACGCAGGTAATTGTGGTTTCTGAATGCATTTTACATACAGAAATTCTACATAGCCCACATCTAACTGTTGTGCTGGAATTTTTTGAGCCTGGACATATTGCACAACGTCCACTTTTTCTAGAGCTTTGCACTTATGTTCTAGTAGGTTCTTCACATGATTTATATTTCATTAGAAAACCTTGAATATCCTGAGGAAGATATCGCATTGTCGCTCTTTCTGAAAGATGTATTTTCATTAAACTCAAGCTTAAATTCTTTAGAAAAATTCGGCACATATTTTGGGATTTGTTTTATTGGCACAAAATAACTCCTGCGCGTTGATACCCGCCATATCCATTAAAGAAAAAGATATAATTAGTGGCCATCTTGTGGTTATTCTTTTTACAGAATATGATATACACATTTGGGTGAATAGTATCCACACCGCATTTTGTGGCATTATAATCTAGAATAATTTCTAGTTTTTTAGTTTCGAACGTCTACGGTGGCAGTGTCATGCATCGTGGATAAACGTATGACCGACTTACTTTTTTTGGAACAAATAAAACCAAAGTGACATTTTTATGAAATCAAAAGACTGACGTCCCACTTCTTTTTGTTTTTGGGGTAAAAATTCAATAGGTATTTTCCTTTTGTTTTTTCTCAAAGTGCCAATTGTAGTTATGTTTATTTACCAAAAGGGAAATAGCTAAAGGATAACTGGTATACCAATTATCGGTTGTCAAATTGCGAAATGAACCTTTTATATAATCAATAAGCCCATCTACAATATCACTGGGAGAGTTTGATACAGCATAAGGCCCCTCAAGTTGCCGTCCACAATAAACCTCTAATTTCCAATAAAGTAAGTTTGTGCATCGCCCAAAATGAACAGCTTGGTACCGTATTTTGCTGGTTTATTTGGTAAATACTGGAATGAAACTACAACCTCCTCTGAATCCCTCTAGTTTTTGTGACAAATTCACTAAGATTATAGGAATTTTTACAGTTACTAACAAATGCGTCCAATATTTTTCTAATTGGTGCAAGTTTGTCATATATTTTCTGTTCATGTCTTGTGGTTTTGTCATCACAAAGCGCATTGAACGTAACAAAAATAAAAATCTTTTGTAACTCATTACAGCTCTAAAAATTTCTATACCTGTTCCATCAGATGTCCAAAGTTCAAGTGCGTTAGTATGGTTAGCCTTTTTTAGTGCCTAGGAGGTAAAGCACTCCCAGTAACGCCATTATTTCACTTTTTGAAGTATGTTTCATATCTCGGTCTCTTTTATATTGAACAGATTCTTTTTTACTATCAATGTACAAATTAGTAAATTGTACGATGTTCCCTAATATATCAGAATCTATAATTTTTTTCAAAAGCTGAAAGTTCTGAGGTCACTTTTGAAGCCACTGCCTTTGGTCCTGGAAGTATTTTGATAATATTTTTCTTTTTAATTTTTGATTTGCTACGGCAGCGGAGTCTTACGCCATGCAGTTTTTTTTATCTTTACCTTGAAAATATTCGAAAGCAGTCGTACTTACTGCAGTATTATCCTCGAAGTTACTGGTTCTGTCGTGGTCATTCTGTTCTTGTTCAGATTCAGAATTGTGGATCATAGTGTATTATTTCTTCATCTTTCTCAGATTCATCGGAATATTCTATTTCACTAGTTTCTGTTTCTGGGTCTTCATTAAGAATTTTATATAACTCGGCCTCAGTTAAAAACTTCTTTCTAGCCCTGCAAAAAAAAGTAAACACACAAATAAATATAACAATGCAACTAAATTCTTACATGATATTCTCTCAGCATAGCCGTTATATTCCTCTCAATTATGTTACAATATCCTGTTTCAGCATAAAATAAAGCAAAAATTTAAAGTTAATTTGACTTTAATTTCGAATTACAACTTTTTATAAAGTAAACTAATCAATGGATAAAATACTTACACTAGAAGGCGCGCCGTGTTATGTACACAAAACTGTCACACTCTTGTATTTCTAAGAATTCTCACAAAACTCAGCTGCAAAAAAAATATTACTCAACTATTCGAACGGACAGATCTCTACTGGACGAATAGACGCGACGATATCGCCAGATTGACGACACTTTTAGACGACTTTTTTCTATTGAACGTGTACAAAATACACGGGCGCGCCCGCTCGAGGTTTAACGGGGTTTTTAATTTATGTTAATATAGAATTTATTGCTACTAAGAACAAAGTTGTGCTTAAGTTTGATCCTTGTGGTATACCATTTTGTTGAATTTTGTTTGAGAATATGTTCCGTCAACTAGAACTTGAAGTTGTCTGTTTTTTAAGCAAATTTTAAATATATTTTAATATGTTACTCCTTATTAACCAGTTGCAGAGTGTTTTAATGATTGAATATTTCTAACCTGTGTCATATATTATTTGCTTATATCAAAAAGTATTCCAACACGGTGCTGTTCTATTGCAAATGATTCGTGGATTTCCGATTTTAAGTCAACAAGGTTGTCTAAAGATGAGCGATGTTTTCGGAAACCACATTAATCTGGAATAATTAAGTTGTTGTTAGGAAATTTTAAATAAGCAATTTTTTGACAGTACATAAAATACAAAAAAATGTAAATGAATGAAAATATTACACTTCCTCGGAATTCTTTTAAAAATGGATTTATAAATAAAAAATAATTTATTACGAAAAGAAAAAAATTCTTGTCGTATTATTGAGTAAAAGAAAAAAAGAGAAAGACGGTTTTGAGATTTAATTTCAACGCAGATCATCTGCTATTTCCTTATTCGTATTTTAAACTTAGTAGGCCTTATCAGAGCCATAAACCAATGATGATGAAGTAGTTTTTGGGTATTGTTCAATACAAAAATCAACAGCAATTCATTAGCAATAAAATATACCATCAAGATGGGCTCTGCAGACCTTTTCATTGCCGAGATGTAGATATGACTACGCAAGCTTTACCACACGCCCACACAAAAAAAACTGCGAGCCTGATTTGACTAAAATTTTTTATATAAGCCGTCTACAAAAATGTATTGGTAGTAATTATCAGATCGGCAACTATTGGTCTGAATAAAGAATATTTAAAAAAAACTATAAATTTATTTTCAATAATGTTTGAAACGTTGAAGATGAAGTATAGGAAAGTTCAAGGAGTCAAGAATAGAACCGAATAGTTGTCCTAGTAGTTCTCTCACTTTCAACCTTCAATCTCATATGCTTTTGTTTTAGAAATATACTCGATTGTCACCTGCCTGCAGTACAAAACTTCGCCTTGTGTACGTTGGCAATCGATATCGGAAAATATAAAGCTCGGCTTTGTTCCGTTGCAGGCTTCATTTGTACAGAATATTGGTTGTAGAGGTCGTATTTGAATTTGTTTGCTGTAAATTAGCGCACTAGATTTCGGTTTAATCAAACAAACTACCTCAACCTGTCAGTGCCGTAACATGCAGGTAAATGCGACCCATAAAAGGTCGTAATAAATCATGATTTTTATGTCTAAACTTGAAAAACGAAATACTTGAAATCTTTTATATTATTCTTTAAATTAGTTTAGATAAGAATTAATTAATTTAAATTAATTTAATAGGGAACCAGGGAGGCACTTTTTCCCTATTACAAACATGCCGTGACCAAAGAAAATATGTATTTGCCTGTAAAATTAGTGCAAACACTAAAAAATATCGGAATAGATGACAAGGATATTCGTGTCATTAAAAATTTGTACTGGAATCAAACTTCTATCATAAAAATTGGAGATAACTACAACGATGAAATCCCCATACAACGAGGAGTCAGACAAGTTTGCATTTTACCGCCAACATTGTTCAATGTTTACTCGGACCAGTTATTTTAAAAAAGACTTGAGAGACAACCATACGGAATCAAAATCAACGGGGAACTACTTAATGTGATTAGGTATGCAGATTCTATCAAATAATATTGAAGGTCTTCAAATTCTGCTTGATCGTATTCACGAGGTAGGAAAGGAAATATGCATTAAAATAAACTCAAACAGAACCAAATTTTTACTGTTTAGTCGTGAACTACAGCCCGATGCAAAGCTTCAATTAAATGGAGCCCAAGTTGAGAAAGTTCGCAAAATGACTGTGTATTTGGGAACTTTGATATCGGACCAACTAGATTCAGACATAGAAATAAAACGTAGACTAGCAATGACTTAAACTACTTTTATGAAAATAAAGTAATTTCTTTGCAATAACGATCTCAGTTTAGAACTAAGACAAAGAATGGTTAAGTGCTATGTTTGATCCGTACTTTTGTATAGTGCAGAAGTGTGGGCGCTAAAAGTATCGATCATGAACAAAATTAAAGCATGGGAAATGTGGGTTCATAGCAAATGCTCTAGATACATTGGACAGCAAGGAAAACTAATAAAACAAGTACTAAGGAGCGTCAACAAAGATAGAGAACTGCTAAAAACTGTTAAACATCGAAAAATGTTTTATCTGGGACATATAGTAAGTGTAAGTCGATGTAAAATATTACAACTGATCTTTAAAGGGAAAATAGAGTGCCGTAGAGGTGTAGGAAGAAAACAAGTTTCTTGGTTAAAAAAACATTCGTGAATGGACTAAGATATCAAATGCAGGACAATTATTCCATAATTGCAGAATATCGAGAAGCCTTCTCAATGGTGATCGCCAATTTCGGATAATTCTGATATGACACACGAAGAAGCAGGAATTTAATTAGAAATACTTTGAGAATAATAATTAAAACAATCGAAAATATCTACCAAAACAACACAATAAAGGTAAAAGTCGAAGAAGAACTGACTAACCCTATTAAAGCTAGCAATGGGATAAAACAGCAAGATTCCCTCTATTGGGAAGATTATGGATAAAATAATAACAAAAGTAAGAACTAAAAAAGGATACCAAATGGGACAAAAAAAACTGAAAACAATATGCTATGCAGACAACGCAACACTGATCTCTCAAATTAAAGACGATTTACAACGTACACTGAAAAAAAAGCATGTTAATTTCCCCAAAAAAGGCAAAATTGCATGGTTACAACAGCAAATTTACTAAGATGTACATTGGAGCTGGAAGGTCAGATAATAGAACAAGTGATGGAGTTTAAATATCTAGACATCATATTATTTAGCTACGGAAAGGTCGAAACAGAATTGGAAGATCAAGTAAATGGAGCAACAGCAGTTTGCCTGAATGAAACAATATTGAGAAATAAAAATATCGGGAATGAAATGATAGGCAGAATTCACTACACCACACCAATAATGACATACGCGGCAGAAACACGACCTAACACTAAGACGGCAAAAAGGATGTTACAAAATGCCAAGATGAGATACACTAAACACACAACACTATGGGACCGATCTAGAAGTACAGTAAGCGGAATGACAACAAATAGAGTAGTAAAGACGGCAAGAGACGGTTTCCCAATGGAAGAAGATCAGTAGGAAGACCATGAAAACGATAAAACGACAAAAGTAAATACAAGTATCTAATTTAATTTTAGTTCACAATTAGTCCGAGCATACCTAGTGTGAAAAGTAAATTAGAATTATCAAACGTTGTCTGTTGTATTTAATTTCTACTGTAAAAATATATAATTCAGTTAAAGCCCATAAGAGTTGGCGCCGTAAGACGTTATTCATGAATGACTGACTATCAACGACGCTCTTATTAGTTTAGTTTATTATTTTTGACATGCTACATTATTGTTGAATAATCACTTTCGATCATTTTTGTTGTTGTTTGTAAAACATTTATTAATCATTTACTATTTGTCGATCACCGGATACTAATAACTCATTTAAAATATGTAGCAGTGTTGTTAAGAAAGCTTACCAACTACTTTATTTTAATAAATTTACAGTCACTACACTTTTGTGACATTCTTGCATCAATTACCTATATACTTATCTAATAATATTACTTAATTCATTTTTAGGAGTCGTGGGCGATTACTTGTTGCTATGGCAACAAATACTGAGGATTGCGAGCAGGAAATCTCTTCACCGTCATTATTGTCTCCGGAGAGTACAAATAATGAACATGGTGCCCAAATAAAAAACAGTGACGTTGCGAAGTACAACCACCACCTATACCTTCATTATTTACTAGTCATCAATTATTTTAAGTAATTGACGTAAACAGTGAAAGGGCGAATGAGATTGGGAGTTGTACTCAATAATATATAGAAAAATTGTACACGCTACTCCTTGTTGAGAACTGGACTTATATTTTATTTTATTGTAGGTCATTATTGCAGAAAGCAAAAAAATAAATACATCCTTACAGCATATGCGTACGCAGTACAGAAATAAATGTCAATAGCATAACCCATAAATTTCTGAATCGCGGTAACTCTCAAAACGGGAGTGACAATTTGGTCCAGTGTATGTCACACAATAATATGACATTACTTCAGACGGCTAAAAAGACAGGCTAACGGTATGGCGTGACTGAAATAACTAATGAAAAATTTTATAATCTGAAATTACTTCACAAAGAGTAGGGTAATAATTTTAATGTTAATAAGGAGAAAGACAAAATAAGACAAATAAGATTACCAAAAAGTTTTCTTACATGCCTTACGACGAACTGAAAACCAGACTTCATTATTTGCTAATGGTGTGACACCAAAAAGTACACAAGCAAGATACCTTCAACTCCAAATAAGAAAATGCACAATAACGAATAACTTGGCAAAAATGTAATACCTACCCAGGAGTTATCGTAACACCTACTATAAGGATTTGACCGATTAAAAATTAAAATTGTAATCATAATAATTGATGTATACACTCTCACCGACCTTATTCAATACTATACTCCGAAGACATTACAAACACAGCACTTTCGGATCAAAATATAGGTATTAAGATAAATGGCATCCGAATAAACAACTTGAGATTATGCCGATGACACGGTACTAATCGCAGAAACATTGGGAAGAATCTTCAAATACTAATTAACAAAATAGTAGAATGCAGTGAAGAACACGATTAATCACTTACATAAAGCAAAACAAAAATAAGGCTAATATCTAAATCACCACAAAACTTCCCTGACATAACCGTGCATGATCAAAGAATCGAACGTGTAAGAAGATATAATTACCTGGGAACTGTTAACAACGAAAATAATGATTGCTCTGAAGAAATCAGAACCAGAATAGAGAAAGCTAGAGCCACAATTTACTAAATTTGAAAAAAGGTGTTCTGCGGAAGAGAACTAAGTCCAAAAACTTAAAATTCGCCTTTTGAGATGTTACGTTATGTCCAGTTCTCCTCATACGGGATGGAAACATGGACATTGAAAAAGATCGATACCGAAAAGATAGAAGCATTTGAGTTGTGGATGTATCGTAGAATATTAAGAATATCCTAGGACAGAGAAAGTAACAAATGTGGGAGGGTTTGCGGATGAGTGCGGAAAGAGAAAGAGCTGATACTTACTGTTAAAAAGCGCAAACTACAATATTTGGGAAATGTTATGAGGGGAGATAAATACCAGTTGCTGCAATTGATTATACAAGGGAAAGATAATGGGAAAGAGATCTATAGGAAGAAGAAGGCATTCATGGTTGAAAAACTTGAGAGAATGGTACAATTGCACCAATTACCAACTGTTTAGATCTGCAGCATCAAAAATACGCATAGCTTTGATGATAGCCAAACTTCGGAACGAAAGACGGCACTTAAAGAAGAAGAAGAATAATTGATTTTTTGAGTTGATTTAAACTAAGTTTAAATAATTTGTTTTTTAAGTATGTGCTTTAATTGACTACGAATTACTTAAATATGACTAGATTTTGTTTTTGTGTTCTTTTTTTGGAAGGTTTATTTTGTTAAATACATAGATTAAGTGCAAAATGTCCAAGAACACTGTATTTTGTTATCTGTATCTATATTCTTTAATTATAAAATAAACGTAATCCAAAAACAGACTTGATTTATTTATTAATATCAAAAATAACAATTCTCTGCTAATTTGCTAACGTGTAATACAATCCCTTTGGATCCAATGTTAACAAATACCAAGAATAAGTTCCCAAAATTGTTGTAAGTTCAAAAACTAACGTAAACCGCAGACAAAAATAGTAAATTAAATTGCGAGTACTACAAAATATTTCATAAATAATGTGATAACTAAAAATAATATTTCATTTTGAATATTTTTTATTTAACTAAGAGTACAAAGAAACTTTAATATTAATTAGAAACATATTATGCATTATTTTTTTACCGGGTATAGGAAATTATTAATGAGTTTTTTCGTTGAATTCGGAAAAATCATCTTTTTTGAGTTACGACATTATTGTATTATTAGTGCGATATATATAAATATATATTAATGTGATATTAAAAGTCTGATTGTGCGCCAAGCAATTAATTAGCTAATTAATTAATTAATTAAACTTATTTAAATAATGCAATTATGATTCTATCAACATTATTAATTTTTTATCTCAGGGTTATACTCGTGCTTCAATATCTATGCTTTAACATATGATAGTAAGTCCAAAAACTACCGGAATAATAAAAAACATATATATACAACATTATATATTGAAATAAAATTTACACTTAAATATCTTCAATAAAAAAATATACTCATATAAATATTAATCAAAATTTGGTCTACGTACGTGAACCTTCAAAAATTAATGGTATACTACAATGTAAATTAAAATTTCAAATCAAAATTGTTTGTTCTAAAATCTCCTGATCAAAATACTCCTATCGTTTTCTAAAGCAATTGTTAAAAAAATGTGTTGTCAATAAAGAAAAACTGACGAATAATAAAACTTTCTCTCTGATGATGAGTTGTCCAAATCCTTGTTCCTTGTAGCCTACACTATCTATTCTTAGCAGTTCTCTAGGTAATCAGCAATCTTACAACAAATTGTTGCGAGCCTATCGCCTTTAATGATCTATCTTCAAATGCACGTATCGTTCAAAGGATGGTAGCCTCTTCTCCTCTCGATAAACTGAATCTCTCGTTCTGACCTGAACAGTGACTATAACAGTGAATAACAGTGGAATATAAGTAGAAAAATATAGCTTACAGTATTAACTGGATCAGCTTCTGTCAGATACACTTACTGCCCGAAAACAAACAAACATTCACTTCCACTGCTTTCTACCTCTAGGGAACCATATAGAACAACGACTGGTTCGCCATTTTACCCTTGGAAAAAACAACTTATTCCTCTTTCTCCTCCTCAAAAATCTAGCTAAACTCCCATTCCTACATACCTATCCCTTTGCTTTCCAATCTCCTCCAATCAAAGTTCGCCACATTTTTTCCGATCTACCATTTAGATAACAAACAGCAATTTTACTTACAATTATAAATTTTTTAAAAACTAATAACATGCCTAATCGTTTCTACAAATTCTTAAGAATTAACAGAGAATTATATTTTCTATATATTTCTATTATATTGGTCTTATTCACTGTTATACCGGCGTACAAATCCATTTGGAAAAACCCCCGCATTGTTCACGATTTCACTAAGCGCACTACACGTCACTCAAAATATATTTTACAAAGAAAATAATTTATGCATATCTTTAAATTTTGTGTACTACAGGTAATCCAGGATAACGACTTTTATTTTTCGAATATCTTTTATTTTGTACTTTGAAATATATTAAAAGCAAACCAGAATTATTTTCAATTTTACATATCATAATAATAATATATATAATACGCCATCATAATAAAATAAATTTAAAATTAAAATACTTGTATTTAAATAATAAACTTGTGATATTTACGTAATTATCTGATTAAATGAGATTAAGCCACAATTAAAGGTTAAAATACGTTTATTGACGTTTCAATTTTCACTTCGGAAATCGCTCTCAAAATTCAAACATTGATAAATTAAAAATTAAACGTATTTTAACCTTTAATTGTGGCTTATTCCCATTCAAATAGTAATTAATTTAAATAATTGTTAAAAAATAAATTCAGCTTCATTCTATATAAGAAAATCAAATTTAATTTTACATTTTACAAATTTTACATTTTTTTAATCAATATGTTTTATTAATATAAATGTGTTTCCGTAATGACCCCCCATACACATAAAGGAATAAACAAAGGGAGGCACCGTCACAAAGTAACGACTCAAATGTTAAGGGTTATTTCAAGATACGGTAATCTACACCTCTATTCTCGACAAGAGACCGACAAGCGACAAGCTGCATGCACGCTGAGCTGAGAAACACGTGTGCCAGGCATGGCATGCTTTGTATACTAATAAAAATACTCACCCCTAAATAGCATAATAATATCGACAAAAGCTCAAATAAATTTGATTTTTAAAACAACTTTCGGTTCTCACTCTCACAATACTATTTACTATAGTGTATTTCACTTTGACTATAAAAAAATTTAACAATACGTAAACTTTATCCTAAAAAAAGATTGAAAATTGTCACAGTAACAATAACAGACGCTTATTCTGAGTACTACACTTGAGGGATATAATGTGGTGGGAGTGTCAGGTAAATATTAATAGAGGGACGAATTAAAAAGTTTTTATGGAGATATGATTATTTTTTAACTTCTGTATTTTTTTAATTTCCTTTCAAGATCGATATGCAGTTAAAAAAAATAAAAAGCTATTAAGTATGTCTATCATATAGGCTTTGGATATATATTATTTTACAGAAACATTCGGTAATTGATACTTGACATAATAAAAGTATATACATTTAAACTCTTTATTTAAAAAATTAAATGATGAAAAAATAGAAAGTGTGATAGTTTGACAAAAAAAAGTGTGGCATTTTTGTTTATCTCTTTTTGTGTTTATTCAAAAATGAAACAAATATAAACAAAGAAGTAACATTTCATTGAAAGCAACTCTAAAGTTCGTGTAAAACTTGGCAAAGGAAAAATGTAGCTTTTAACATTTGAAAATAAAATTATTGCTACAGAACCAAAAAACGGTACAGAATGAAAAAACATCGGTACCTACTTAAAAGTAAAAGATATCTCTGTAATATGTTATATAAAGCCTATGGTATTTACTTAATATTCGCAAGTTCACTAACACATAAGAAACAACGTCATAATATATGTTAGCTTATAGAAAGTGTAATGATCATATCGAAGTGACAGGACCAATTCAAGCTTTAGAAGAAATCCTAAGCCTTTCTCCTTTTCAATAGTTCGTGTCCAAAGAAGGCAAAAAGTAGAGCCTTAAAATTACACCAAACAAAGTAAATAAAATATATTTTAGTCGCCTCTATTTTCTGCCTATCTCAATATTTCCTTTGTTTAACACTATAATAAGAATAATAAGAAACAGTAAAATAAGAAGAAAGAAGAAGTTTGCAAACAGAAACTAATAAGCCACCACTTAAATACAGGGTGTTTCAAAAAAAGGTAACCCCGTCTCTAGGGTAGGTAAAAACTGAAAAATAATTGGGGTTGGCTAGTAAAAAAATTTTTGAAACGCATCCGTTTTCAAGATACAGGGCGTTGAAGAAAAAAAAAATACGCAATTTCTTACGATTTTGCCGAAACTACTGACAACATTATAATGAAATTTTATACGAATAGTTTTGGAAGGCTGATACATCTCATGATTTGTTTTTATAATCTGATTCTCATAGAGGGCGCTAGTTTACACGGATCATACTAAGTATTAGTCATTATAACTTTTTAAGAGTGATAATTTATTAATCAAAATTCAAGTAAACTTAAAACATCATTCAATTTTACACGAAAAAGGTACTCTTGGTAAAACTCGATACTGTGTACCGTTTTCGGATATTTTGATTTTAAAAATTATAAGTAATAAATTTATGCTGGTAGTAATCATAAGTTCTAATAGAAATACCTCTATTTTCTCCAAGTTGTCATAGAAATTTGACATTTATTGATTATTAGACAGATAAATCAACAATAATTGGAGTTTTGCAACCTTGTTATTTGTATAAAATCAAATCAAAATGTATCCAAATGTTAATTGGAATACACGACATGTTTTAACCTTAGGCGAATGTTCTAGTGCAGTTGTGACACGTTAGCAGAAAATTACCAAGTAAAAAAACATTTAGAGCCGTTGAACGAAGTTGTCGAGAAACTGGGAATGTGAGACCAAATAAAAAAAATTTTGGTAGACCAATAACAACAAGAAACAATTAATAAAGAAAATAATATTTTAAATTTACTTGACCAAGATCCAACAGTTAGCGAAAGGAATATAGCAAGACAAACAAATACTTCTTCTTCAAGTACTTATCGGATACTGAAAGAACAGTAATTACATCCTTATCATTACAAACAAGTCCAAGAGCTCTTGCCAGATGATCTACCGTTAGAGTGGATTTTTTGTGAACATTGCAACAAAGGACAGTCCACAATCCAAATTTTTTAAAATGCATTCTTTTTACGGTCGATGCCACTTTTACGCGACAAGGTATTGTAACTCGGACTAACGCAGTTTGTTCGTATATTAAGGAAAAAGTCTAGCTACAGAGGTAAATTCACGCCAAGAATTGGAAGAAAGAATTCAACGTCAATTTAATGACATCATAGATGATCCTTTACCGTTTAGAAGGTTAATGGAATCTTTACAAAAAGAATAGACTTGTATATTCGCGAAAACGGAGGGCATTTTGAACACTTATTGTAATTGAATTTTATTTATGTTCTTCATTAATTTTAATTTTTCTTCTTGTGAAATTTTTGTTAAATTACTAACTATTTTATACCAGCACAATTATTACTTCATAATATTCAAATCAAAATATTTCGAAAACTGTACACTGTATCAAGTTTTACCCAGAGTACCTTTTTCGTGTAAAATGGAATTGATGTTTAAGTTTACTTGAAATTTTGATTAATAATTATACTCTTAAAAAAGTTATATTGAATAATACATAGTACGATACCGTGTAACTAGCGCCCTCTATGAGAATAAGATATAAAAACAAATTCATGGGATGTATCAGCTTCCAAAACATATTCGTATAAAATTTCATTACAATGTTGCCATAGTTTCGGTAAAATCGTAAAAAATAACGTAAATTTTTTTTTTACTTTAACGCCCTGTATCTTGAATAACGGATGGCGTTACAAACATTTTTTACTAAGCAAACCCCAATTATTTTTCAGTGTTTTACCTACCCTAGAGCACGGGGTTACCTTTTTTTGAAACACCCTGTATAGAAAGATACACTTCACTCTACATAAGCTTATGTGTATTTGTACAATTTTGTGTTTTGTAAAGAAATTAGGTAAGTACATATTATACTAATACAGATATTGGTCAAAAAAAGTATTGTGGATGTAATCACGCAAAATAAATATGTATAAATTATTTCTGAAACACAATTTTCTAAAATTTTCAGCAAAAAGTTGGTTAAACTAAAGTTACACCTAATGGCTGAAATGTTACAAAACATTCGATACTAAATTCATAAGGTTTTAAATTAACGTATTTATCTTCGAGATAAAGTGGCATATTTTTTTGGGAGATATATTAATAATGTATAGACGAAGACTATTAGTCTTAATGATGATTCCGAAACTTCCACTTCCGACACGAATAAAATTCCTTAAAATCGCAATCAATTGAGACCAAACATTCTTGCCCTTTGACAAGTGAAGAAATGGAGATCGCCCATAAAGACGTTTCGCCGGGAAAAGGCCAGGTTTCGTCGGTATCCACCCCGAAATACATACTCAATTGCATTCGAATCCCACGGAAATTTAAACATATCAAAATTCAGATCAATACTAAAATCAGATAATACAAGCTGATCACCCAAATAAGCTTATCGACCACATTTGGTATAATATAAATCTTATAGTATAGACTACTTTAAAGACTAATGTTCAAAAGAATCAGCCCAATAAATCTGCAGCTTTCAACAAAGTCTGACCAGACAATATGATTTATAGACTCTTACGTACTTCGCCTGCAAATTCACCGGTAGCCTAATAGAAAATATGCTCACCGACAAAGTATCTCAAGTAACTATGGGATCCGGAATAAGCAACCCCAGAAAATTCAAAAATAGTCTACCACAAGGTCGGTACTCGCAATATTGCTTTATAGCCTTTATATCGCAGACATTATCGACAACAACAAAAAAGTTTGGCTATGCTGATGACTGGGCTTTATTAACACCAACAAAATCACAAAAAAAAGCTGAAGAGGCTCTGGCGGAAGACCGTAGCGATTATGGAAGTTACTTTAAAAATGGAGACGCTCGCCTCTATGCCTCTAAACTGGTAACCTACTTTCACCTAAACAACAATATGGAGTCAAGAACACTACTTAAACGTTCTTTTGATAACACATGACTCAACCAACAATAAACATCCAAAATACCTAGGCGTGGCTTGGACAGAACGGTAAGCTTTAGAGAACATATTAAGTATAGTTGCTAAGAAGCTAAAAAACCAAAAAAAAACATAATTTCAGAAAGCTCTGCAGCACAAAATGGAGGCATTAGTATCCAGATCTCAGGTCTTCAGGCTTAGTTTTGTTTATTATATAGCTGAAGATTGCATACCAATATGGATCAACAGTACTCACGTTCAAAAGATTGATATACAGCTCAATAACAGCATGAGGAAAATGATAGTTGGAGTAATCAAACCTACACCAACCCATTTACTACCAATGCTGAACGACATTACACCATAAACACCTTCGCCGACTCAATCTACTGACCGAAGAATATAGAAGATCCTTAGCAATACGCGCGCCGATTCATAACTACACAAAAGATGCAAACCAAAGTCGACTGCGCTCCAGAAAATCTCCAATACAAACCGCAGAATTAGCTGCAGCTAACGAGTTCAACAGGACCACCAAATGGATCCATGAATGGTCGGAATCTCAACTAAATCAGTTATACCTTGCATCACAGTGGACACTCCTGGATTTGACCTACCGCGTAAGACCTGGTGCACATTTAAAAGCATCAGAACTCAACATGGTAATGTCTACATTGCCTAAAGTTAGCCTATAGTATTTTGATTCCCATTTCTTCCCATTTGTTAAAGACACTTCCAGGTTTTATTGTTTACTTTTTAAGGGACTTCTATTTTTTTTGTATTGCATTAAAAATGTTTAAGTTATAGGTCAGATTGAGGTTATATTTTAAAGTTTTATTTTAAAATTGTATTGTCCACTTCTACGCCAAATGTTAGAAGTTTGTTTAATAATTAACACTAATATATATTTCCCGTACAGTCAAGCTTGCGTTATTTACATTTTAGCGGTATCTCAAGCTTTTAATGACGCTCCCAATTCACCTATTGCAATTTACGGTTTTTTTTTGGTGACTGTAATGATTGAAATGATTATAATATTTCATGAGTTCACATGGTATTCACGTGACAACTCCGTCTGTTTTGTAGATAGATTATAAAAAATAACACATTCACTGATAAATTTTAAAAAACTTGAATCCTAAAAATAAAAATGTAAAACGACCATTTTACTAAAGAGTTAGACAAACTCTTATGGCTTTACAAATTTTCGACATCAACTACCTATTCCAACTTCATAAGAATTTCTCCTCCTTGGACAATAAACATTTTTCAACATGACTCCTTAAATATCTTTAGAGGAAACGATACCCCCTACTTCTAAACAAAAAAATAATTTCATCAACAAACTTACAACAAATTTTCAAATTTCTATCACATATACACAGACGCCTCTAAAACATCTACTGGAGTTAGGGCAGCTGTTGTTACATCAAATATTACACTTGATTATAAACACCATCCTAAGCTGTATACTTACTAGCAAGCTATATACCATCCGCCAAACTCTCATCCATAATAACTCAAATAATATATCCAATTCCTTATATAATTACCGATTCTTTCAGTTCCATCATTAACCAACTTTATAAAACACGTCCCATTGCTCTCCTTAGTAAAAAAAAACTATCTACCATAGAAAACAGCAACCAAACTGTACAAGTTCTATAGGTTCCTTCACACATTGTCCTTCAAGGAAAGGAAGAAGCGGATCGCATTATACAACCAGCAAGAAACAGTGAAAACGCGAGTGAACTGAGAAATTTAGTACTAAATGACATAAAATCATTTGTTAAAGTAAAAGTCAAAAATTTGGAAAAAAAAAACAATGGGATAGTTCATCTTTAAAACTTTTCGAAGCCAAAACATTATGTAAAAACGTGGAAACATCAACTTTGGACGTTGGCTATTAACATGGCAATTTTGATCTTGTTTGCGGCGCTTCTGAATATTTCGACCGATGTGAGCCCGAACCACTTCCGCAGATTTTGGAGCCACGAGTGTCTTCTCCTGCTTGGCCCTCGCTTACTGTCTATTTTTCCCTGGACAATCAATTGTAGCAGACGTACTTATCATGTCTCAATATGTGGCTTAGATATCAAGCTTTCTTTGTTTAATTGTATCCACGATTTCTTTCTCCTTTCGATTCTTTGGAGTACTTTTATGTTGGTAAAATGTTCGGTCCAGGATATACGAAGAATGCGTCGTTACACCCACATTCGAATGCTTCTAGTTTTCTCGTTAGCGTCTCCGTCAGCGTCCAGGCCTCCAGACCATACAGCAAGATCGGAAAAATGTAGCATTTAACTAGACGTAGTTTTAGGGAAGAGACAAATCCTTGCTTATGAGAGCTTTTTCATGTTGCTAAATGCTGTTCTAGCTCGTTTTTAATTCTTGCCTAATTTTCTGTGGCCTGTTCCCATTTTGCATTTACGTGGTCGCCAAGGTGCACATAAGATTCTACATGGTCAATTAGTATGTTACTTATCCGTAATTGTCGAGCAGGTTGTTGCTTTTTTGCTTATCAGCCATCCACTTTGTCTTCTTGAAGTTGAGGCTCAGGCCGTATGCTTCACTAACTGAATAAAGTAATATTCCATTACGTTGTTGTAAATTCGTCTATGGTACTGGCAGGATCACCGTGTCGTCGGCATATCTTATATTGTTCGTTAACTCGCCGTTTATTTTTATGCCTCATTGCATTTTCTATACATTTGTTAAATTATTTCCTCGAATACATAGGTTTGCCACAATTCGAATGTCTTGTCGTCAATACCTGTCTTTCGCAGAATACTTATCAATTGTTGGTTGCTTGAAAATGCCTTTTCTAAAATCTACAAAGCCCAAAATACACCGTCCCTCCTCAACGTCTCTACACCGCTTTATTAAGCACCTGGAGAACGAAAACATGTGCTTTCTCTATGTTCCAAGAGCTGTCCGAAACCAAACTGTGCGATCTAATCAATAATCTTGACTCCACATTTATGATATAATTCTTCTATGACTGATCTTAGTGGAACGCTTTAGTGACATGAATGATCAAGCATATATAGCCGAATAGTCATTACAAACTGCATCTGGGCATCTTGGTTTCCTTCGGGATTGTAATAAATGTTTGACAGCAGCCAGTACTCACCGGTGATATTGCCGCTATTATATATGTTTGTTAAAAAAAGAACAACAAGATATCACAAGGACACCCTGTATTTGTCTAAATATACATAGTGAAATCTTTAATATTACACAGGGTACCATGTCCGGACCTGCTGACATATTGTTTTTTGTGCTGCAATGGCATCTTCTATCACCCGATATAAGGATGTGCCTGTTCTCCCTATCTCGCATATAGATCGTTTTTAAGATCGTTGATGGCTCCGAGTACAAGAATTAACATCGTGCTATCATTTAATGCTGTTGGGTGACCTTATTGAATTTTCCTTTTGTTTTGTCATACGATTTATTTTTTTTTTGTGTCCATGATCGTAACTGTCCGTAATTTTCGTGTCTAGTATTGTTTCTAATTCCCTGCAAATCGTTGGGAAAACCATTTTTCTTTGGGCTGCTCAGAATTTTCGTTTCTTATGGTTTTGTGGATCTGCTGGTATTTTCTCAGCATTTTTATTATCTTGAATTTTACGTCATTCATCCATCAGAACCATTATCGTCATCAGCCAATCCGATTTCGTTTGTTCTTCCGTCGGTCACGCTTTAAATAGAGTAGCGCATGTTGTTTTTGGATTTCATTTCCCTGCATTTAACCTACTCGTCTCTTTTATGTCCGACGTGTTTCACGTTAATGGTCCTTTATTTTCTTTCCTAGTTAATCTCGTACTTTTATTTCGGTATTCTGGGCATAATAATTGGTCACACTAATCCCACTTTATGTGACAACTGTAATGTTGTGTTAAGCACGACCTTGTAAAGTGTTCAAGATACAAGTGGCAGAACAACCTACCAACCCCATCTATAGAGATCAGCAAGCTGAAATTTTAGGAGAGAAATGATTGTAGAGATTGAACAGTTGAGTCAAATTCCTTAAACACCATTACTATTTCTTGAACGAGAATTTAATATTTATAATAAGTAAAGGTATCTCAAGTATGTCGCGCTAATAGACCTGAGAGGTTAAAATAAAAGAAAAACCTTGGTGTATAAAGTTCTCTTAGTAACAAAATAATTAAACATGATTAGATGCTCTGAAACAGAAAACGTAAGTCTATGATTAATATCATCATAATAATTGATAAAATGTACAATCAATAGAAAGTCTAAGACTAAAAAATACAAATACAAGCAGTAACAGCGGCTAGGGCATTCATGATTTCTCCAGGATGTAATAGAAAAAAACAAAATTAGAATAAAATAATTGAATTATGACATCAACTTCCCTAAAAAAAAAAGAAAAAAAAAAACGAAATAAAAATGTATTTATTATTTTTTGAATAATATTTGACAATTTTTTTCTTCTCTGTGTCTGTAGGATTAAATATATTCATCCTCCGGGTTATTCCTCGGCTTTAGGTTCCTCAAATATTAACGTAGTAATTATTGTTAAGTAGCCTGTATTGCAATTATTCACGAACTGCCACGATAGTTTGGTTTTGCACCATTTTCCCCCTGTTTTTGCCTTCCATTACAGCAAGTAAGCGGAATTGAATCAGTCAATTAACTTTTGCTTAATTGCCTTTTATTTGCTAGCGACTAATTAAAAAGGATTCGGTAGGTTACAGAAACGCATATATAACGTAATTGTCTTATTGTAATATGTAACTACGATGTTAAATAGGGACCCATTAAACTAGCTTAACTACCACAAGCATTGTTCAATAGAAACTCATTTGAAAGCCAGAAATAAAAACAGTTATTCAGCCGAATTTTAAAAAAATCCCTAGTAACTGTATTGAATTGGTCTCATTATAAAAATAGAAGGCTTCTGCCATGTAGTAGATATTATGAGGCCAAATAGCTTAAGGCTGTTTTAGCAGTCAAAGCACACTGCGATTTGAAATGGGCATATCACTTACTGATTCTACACTGATAAGGTCAGCCGACGGGTACAGCTGTTTACTCAGTGGCGGCGGCCGACGGGTAGTTTAATGACAACAAATGCATTATTCTCCATTCAATTAAATTTGTCGGTATACCTTTTTTAATTGACTTTCTGGATGTTTTAAAAAGAATTATCATATTTTTAATTCATATGTCTTAGCTAAAGATAGAATTTAATAAAAATTTGTGAAACGTGCCGGCAAACAACATCATGGTGTTTATGTATAATAAATTTAAAACAACATTATAAATATTATTATCAAAAAAATATATAATTTGTTGTCACAAACAAATAATCAATTTCGCAGTTATAGCTTGAAAATGATTTAAAATCGAATTAACTGACCGTACGTTCATGCATATTTTGACGTCACGATGCGATAACGCTGGAAAACTAGTGCCAATGATGAGTAACACGTTCACATATTAGATTTCAGTATTCTTTTTAGCAATTTCTTCAAAGTTTGAACACGCTTTTGTTGATTATTACTGTACACAGATAGGTGAAAAAAAAAATCAACGAATACAGAAAAAAAAACTCTTCAGAAGTGATGAGCGTAAAAAGATTGAGTTGTAATAGAACGTTTAAACTGCATAAAAGTCCGATATTTCAGAAAACACTAAAAAAAGAAATTTACAAAGTAAAACCAATCCAGTTTTCAAAGAACAACCGATAATGTTTAAATAACAGTGCCCAAAGTATCGAGACGTTTTGGTCGTTAAATAAACAGAGAAAAACAACGTGTCTGTAGGTTTTGGATTACCCGATAAAAACAGCCTTAACTTTAACAATATTTAATAATGAACTTCTCCCTTATTTTTGATGAGGTAATATTGAAGCGTTTAAAATACCATTACATTTTTATTAAGATTTTTCAAGAGAGAAAATTGTCACGAAGCCATTTGTTTTCTAAAAAAAATAATAAGTACCGGATCCCAGAAATTAAATTAAATTAAATTATCAAAGAGAATAATAAATGAGTTTACGTTTAATCTGGAAACCGATTAATACATTGTATTCAGTAAATATCATTGGTATCCCTAATTTATCATAAACTGGTTCTGTTTCTTCTTCGGTTGGTGGACCATGATGTTGGTGCAGGTCAGACTTAAGTTATGTCCCCCCCCCTTTTTTTTTAATTATAAAGAACCCAGGGATCCAGACAGGTTAGAGTAGTACAACCCCAACAATACTGAGCGCCTAAAACAAACGGAAATTTGCATGTCGAGGCAACAGCGCTAGATAGCATTCTATAACCAATCTATGTCGAAGACACACAAGTGTTTTCTAGTTTCGCCAAGTATATGTGGAATGAAACAGCGGTCAGAATTATTTTTAATTTTATTTTAATTCCCTATAAACTACAGTATGTGAAAGAGAATAAATACTTATTATAGAATTTAGACATATTTTTATTCTTCAGTATAAAAGCTAAAATTAATTACGAACGAGAAAAAGGAGGCCTTCAGGCCTTATGGATGAAGTAGACAGTGACGAAATGTATAGACAAAGTGATTCGGAAGTAAGTTGAAGAAAAAGACAGTGTTAGTGAAAATAGTAACTAACCTGATTCAGCTTCAAGTGTGTTGATCGTTCCCCGATGTCACGAGATAACTTTAGCCTGAAGATGGATAGGTCCAAAATGTAAGTGCCCTACTTTTTAGGAAAAAATGAAAAGTAAATGACAGTAAAAGCTGTACCAAACAAAAACGTTAGAACGAGATCTGAAAAACTTATACATCATAACTACCGGGTGTTATAAACGAATGCTTAATATCCGCCAGAACTCCTAACGAATGTTTTAAGTTATTTATATTCTTGAATAAATGATTGTATGACATTGTTTACATGTACCAAGATGAAAGAATAGGTGAAAAGACTGAAAAAAGGGAAAGATTCAAATTACTTTGTGAGAAAAAAGTTCTTTAGAAATAAAAGCTCGCATTTTTCCTCCTAATACTTAAGCCGGTGCATTTAGAAATAATCATCTTTGGTCTATGTGAGCTATGGAATGTGGATGGCAACAGGTAAGGACAATGATTTCGGTGTACAATGAGTCAAGAAGATAGATCGAAGCTTTTATTTTTCACATGCTTTTCGGTTTTTATCATAAAAAGAACGGGCAGACAGACTGAAACGTCTAACAAAGTTGGCACATAATCGAAGAATTGATTAGACCGAGTCGTGAAAAACTGCACAGAACGCCTATACACTGTCTTAATATGTAGCAATGCGAACGGAAAAATTGAAGGCGTTTCGGGCGCCGGCTGCAGTTTTTAGACAAGTATTATGCGCGAACAAACCAGCTAAGTGACGGTATAAAAGTACACACGCATTGGTAGATTGCATGTACATACTACCCCTGTAAAATACGGAGGTTTATGTTGGTCAGACAGCCCAGATGAACTTAGACAAAGCAATAGCCCTAAAGATATTTGTAGAAGTGTCTAGTTGAGCCCCGATAACCGTGAATAAAAACACAAAACGTGACGTGTGATCAACTGTATAATCCCAGCTACGGACTCTATCGAAAAACTTACGAAATACTTAGAGAACGAGCACAGCGGATGGAACAGTTTAGAAAAAATAGAGCGACACATACCTCCCAGCATTGTTTAAAAATGTACGCAATAGAAATATGGTAGTCTAACACTGTTAGGGTTACAAGAAAAATTGTACCACCAAAATCCTACTCATCACAAAAAAGGGAAAAAGTGACATTAATTGATGTCCCAACACTCCAGCATGAAAATACGGTGGAGATACGGAAGAAGAAAAATTCCGTGAGATAGTATCTTGATACAATTGTAGTAAGTGTGGAAGTTGATGTCGTGGAAGTAAAATGTCCCCGCATCTTACACGGCATTTTCACAGATCCGGGAGGTCCGCCGCTGGCGAACTGAACAAGTCTTTTTCTCCCCTTCATTAATTACCGCAGGAATTATTTGGCCATTGAGAATAATTTAAGTGCGCACAATGGGACTTACAACTTAAAATGGTCATTGCAAAATATCCTGAGTTGCATTCCTGGACAACTTTATATGTAAGATATGCTCCTACGGTTGTTGAGAAATACCCCCGCTAGAAAGAATAATAGCAGTGATTTATTGCTATGTAAAAAGACAACCACATTGCAAAAAATGGGTTTGTTAAACTCTTCCCGTTAATGATTCCATAGGTAAATTATTTTTTTTTATATATCTTATTAACCCCACATTTATTACAATCGAATCTGTAACAATCAAAACCAAAATATTTAGGTAGTATAAGTAGACAATAAGTCATAGGACAGACAAGTAATATTGGAATGACGTTGTAGGGAGGCATCCCAGTGATAGCACCCGCTATTTTTTAAAAACATAGCCTACAAACACTGACTATTTACTGACATAGACTTGTACACATTAATTTAGAAACCTATTGTTTCACTTAACACTAACGGAACTTTTCGTTTTTAGCCTACGAACAGCAGTACGCGGGTTTATTCACTAAAACTTTTAGCTAACACTTGTTTTGGTGCACGTTTTCTTTAAGTTTCGCTTTAATGTTTTTTTTTCGCGCACTTTTTGATGTCCATCTTTCTGACATATTGATAGTCCCGGTAAGCCCGATGAATGTGCATCATCGGTTAGGAACCATAGAAACGTCCCTAGTATTGATCCTCATATGTTTTGGACATGGAATCGTTTGTATTAATTGCAATGTTGCGAATGTGCGGCGGTTCCCCATAATTCCTATCGCATAAGTCCCACACACGTGTTTTAGGATGGATTTAGTAAAATTAAAATATTAATTTTCGGTTGATAGTTTTTGATTATTTTGCCCACACAGGCCAATATATGGTTTCTTCAACTTATACCCCATTTGTTTGTCGCTTAGTAAATATATCTCTTCCTTCCAGTGTTAAACTTCTGTCCACAAGTTACATACCTAGAAATTTGACCTTCATCCCCTTGTGGGAATTCCTGGAACCGTTGAAGTAAACAGCCGACATGTTTCCCTACGCGTGGTAAATGTTAGGTGTAGCGATTTGTTTTTCATTAATTTTGACGTCTCCAATTTTGTCATCCATTGTGGATTTGATTTAGATTATTTTGTAAGATTTCTGAGGCTATTATGTGATTTTTGTTCGACGATATTATTGCCGTATCATCCGCAAATGTAGCGTGAGTTATGTGTGTTTCTGTCGGTAGGTCAGCAGTAAATATAAGGTATAATATAGGTCTTAGTACACTTCCTTGGGCAGCCCAGCGAGAATTTGTTGTATGTTTGTGTATTCATTCTCATACTTTACCTGGAAGTTTCTGTTGGTGATTATAGTACTTTAAGAGTATATTAGTAATTTGTAGGTAAATTTTGTTTTAGTTTACATAATAAGCCTTTATGCAGACATTATCAAAATGCCTGACTTACGTCCAGAAATACCGCCGAGCAGTACCTATTATTTTCAAAGTCCTACGTTGATTCTCTCTACAATTCTGTGTACCTGTTGTATCGTTGAATGCTGTTTTATAAACCCAAAAGGTGTGGTGGTATTAGTTTTTTGTTTTCTAGTATAGGCATTAGTCTTAGTAAGTGTCAGCTTTTCAAAAACTTTTGGATACCACTGGAAGAAGACTAATAAGACGGTAGACTGTACACTTTCTGGTTCTTTTTCCTGGTTTTAGTATCATGGTTATTTGTGCTAGTTTCCATTGTGATGGAAGTGGCCTAATCTCATTATAGAGTTGAATAAACTGTGTCAGAAATTGGAAGCCTTTCTCTGGGATGTTGCTGAAGAGTTTTCCCGTAATCAGGTCATATCCTGGAGCCTTTTTTGGATCGATGTTGTGTGTATAATATTTTTTACCATCATTTTTTTGAATCTTTTTCGGGAAGTTCTAGTTGATAAGTTTTGTGAGTATCGAAATAATTTCTTCTTCAGTTTGTAGTGAGTAATTTCCCTCATTTGGTGTAAAGACTTTTTTAGTGTGCGCAAATGTTTCGGCTTTTTCTAGTGGACTTCTCGCCCAATTGTCCTGTTTGTGTTCTTACTGTGGGACTGTATAGTTACTGGCCTTCGTAGAGTCCTTGTAGCCTTCCATAACGATAGTCAGTGGCTTGAGTTGCATCTAGTTTTTGTAGGTATTCTTGAAAACTTGCATTTTTTTCTGCCATTATCAATTTTTTTTAGGTCTTTTTGTGCTTTATTAAGGTTGTTTTACTTTGAGGTGATCTTGTTAATTGCCATTGTTTTCTGAGTCTTCTTTTCTCAATTATTTTTCCATGTATTGTATTGGAACAGTTTTTTGTTCATATGTCGATGTGTAAGGTAATGGTGTGGAGTTCCATGCTGCTTCCTGTAAAACTGTGTTAAAATGTTCTACTGCGTGTTCGATTTGTTTATCTGTCTTAGTGGGATGTCTAAATGATTTGATTGTCTATTTGATATCGAAAATAACTCCATTTGTTTTGTTGTTGTGTAAGTATACAGCTCCTTTCTATTTTTGTTAGTTTTTGCTTACAGTTATGATAACAGTGTGAGTGGTCAGAGGATAAATCGTAACAGGACTTTGGTTTAATATTTTTCATTTATTTCCTCTCACTATAGCAAAGTCGAGAAGATCTGGAATTTTTGCAGGTCTGTAGGCCAGTATGTTGGTTCCCTTGTGGTTACTATGTTTAGATTATTCATGTGTATATTCTTTTTGTAGTTCCCGGCCTTTGGTATTAATAAGTCTAGAGCCCCCACATTAAAATGCTTTGAATTGTAGTCTCCGCCACAAATAAACCTAGGTCCAAGTGTATCAAAAAAGGTTTTAAATTCTGGTTGTTTAATTGAATGTTTTGGTGGACAATATACACTGAAAAGTTATAGGTCCTGTCCCAGTCTTCTACAACTACATTTTGGCCTGAATATGTGCTTTTGATAGTGAGATTGTCTGGTAATGTTTGATGTTGTTTCTTATAAATGATTGCTGTCCCACATGTGCAGTTCCATCTGGATGTGTTGTGTGATTTATTTGTAGTTGTGAAATTTTAAGAAACTTTTTTTTCGTGAAGTGTGTTTCTGAAATCAGTATTATGTCTAATTGATGATTAACTATAAATGCATACAACTCGTGTTTGTGTTGTGTCAAGCCATTAGCATTCCATATGGTAAATTTTAGTGTATTAGCCATTAGTTCATTTTTGAGACAAGTGTTGTTAGTAAGTTTAGCATGGTGCTCATTGTTCCATAAGCCCTTTCTCATATTCTTTCTTTAACTCCTGCATGTCATTTGCCTGAGTGACCATTGTAGTATCTTGTTGGTTGGTAATTTATCATTTGAGCATATGTAGTCTTTGTGTTGTACTTATATTTGCGTTGTAGACCACTGGTAGCTGTTGGTTTGTAGTTGATTCTGTGACTTTGTCTTTCTAAGGTTTGGAAATCTTGCTTCTTGCAGTTGTTTTATGTACACTGCATCCTCTATAATTCGCTGGATGTTTTTACCGCAAAGTACACACTTTTACAAGATCAGATCGAATTTTCTTAGGGCAGTCATGCTGTTTGTGATTTAGAGCACATTTACACACCTGTATTGATGATAGCAGAAATTTTTTGTGTGACCATATCTTTGACATCTTGTACATTGTACTAATTCTCTTTTTAGTCTTGGGCTTCGACATGAATTTTTGCGTTGAGTAAATATTCTATCTGATAAATTTCTTTATGATTTTCTTGCATTTTCAAGTCCACAAAAAATAGCGGTAGGGGTTTTTTTGTAGTTCTTTGAAGTATATTCGTTATTTGTAGAACGATATGTCCTTGGCTCTCTAGTTCTTTTTTGATTTCGTTTTATATCCACTTGGGATGAAGATGACGAATCACTACTCTAAAGGGTTTATCTTGCTTCTTACGATATGTATGATATTCGGTTTTTTCTCATCAAGTGCTTTTATTATACTGTCGTAATATTTCAATTGTTTGGGCCTGTACCTTGACTTGTTCTTAAATTCAACACTCTGATTAAAATGTTTGTCTTTGGCTATATGTTTAATAGTTCGTTTTAATGGTTGGATGTATTTAACACCGGCAATAAATATTGGTGGGGGCTTCTCTTCCTGTTTTTGTTTTTCCTCTTCTGCGTGTGTATCTGCTTCGTGATGTCTCTTCATTGATTAATACATTAAATTTATTTGCTGTTTGTGTGTTGAGCCAGTAGTTATCTATCTTGGTTTGTTTAAGTTTGGGGTGTTGTTCCGACTGTTCTCCCACGTTTTTTATTTAGTACTATTTGCCATTCTTCATCATTTGCTTTCGATGTGCTTGGGGGGATTGATATTGTGGTAATGTACTTTGGACTGAATACTGTATTGAGGTTGATATAACTGCATTGGCTGGTTTAGCTGGCTTGGAGCGAAATTTTGCTGGATTTGTGTGCGGGATGTGGTCCCGTTGCATTTGTTGTGGAAATATATCCTAGTTGTTGAACATGTTAAGTTTTGGTCGCTGAGGTTCATCTGGCTAGAATGTTGAACATTGAGTGTATGGAAATGGATATTGATTATATCCGTTCGACATTGTGGTTTAACTATTTAATATTAGTATAAGATGTTACCTTTGATTTTGTGGATTCCAAAAAATTAGCTTTCGCAACACATTTTTGACACAATCGCCAGCACTAATATTAATAATTAGTTACTATAGTAAATTATGAGGAAAAAACCTTGTGATTACACTCCCGACATAGTAAGTATTTGGTCTTATATTTAGTTTATCCTTAATAAACAACCAACTTTGATTTTATATAAATGGTATTTAAAAAACATAAATAATTGTATCTTTGATATGTTATTGACATCAGATCCTACTGCACTCTGCCGAGAAATTTGTGACGCAATTGGTCTCATTAAGCACAATTAGAACCGTTTTCTTGTTCATTGTTTAGGTTAAGTTTAAGATAAAATGGATCTCAATGTGTGTGTTGTTTTTTATGTTGTTAAAATGTTCAAATTATTTCCTATGGTTTTAAGTATTTTTGATAATCATTTTATGTATAATATTGTTATATAATTATAATGGAGTTGGAAAATGTTAATAAAATTAAACGAAACATTAGCAAAGAGGAATAAAGGCTGTAAGTACTTAAAAAATAACGATCCCTAATTATCCTTCCAGCAGACAAGGGAACTGCAACTGTGATAATGGATAAAATTTATTATGATAACTGAAGTCTACGTGAAGCCACATTAATCAAGATGTTCCAGAATTAATTAATCTAATGATAAAGCAAACTTAAGCAACCATAGCCTGCTTAAAATTATGTGCAACGTAATTTAATGTTCTTAACTAATATTAGTGAAGAGCCGTCAAAAAACGAACAACAGATGCGATTTGTCTCTACAAAAGAAGCTGAAAAAAGAAAATGCTTTTTCTATAGTAGCACCAACTAGTCAAGAAAAATAGGGAAGAACACAGGTACTAAGTCTCGTCCTCTTAAGTTATTTTTTTCAATAATAGTGTGGTTAAGGACATTTTAAGGAATAAAAAAGGACTACCGAACTCAAAAATCAAAACAAATAGTGATACAATAAATATACAAAGGGATATGTTCAGTTAAGCTTAGAAAGAATTAAAAGACAGAGGGCAAAAAGACATTGCCATAAAAAACAAAAATGGTTTATTAAAAATAGAATCATTCAAGAGAAAAGGAAAAAACTAATTTCATCCCCATTAAAGTTTATTGCCAAGACGTTCGAGGGACTTCGTTACAAAAACTCAAGATCTTATTAGTTCTATTTTATGTTGTGATTGTGACATATTTATATTTGTTAAAAGTTGGTTACACGAGGATATTTCAGATTGTGAAATTATAATACCTTTATTTAGAACTTTTAGGTTTGAAGGTAATACAAGTTATAAGTCAAGAGGAGGGAGTAATTTGACTGTTTGTTAAAGACTACATTAAGGAAACTGTGTTATAAATTATGTATACAAATCTTTCGAACATTTTTTTCTTTTATGATCATTTGGCAAAGACAATTTTATAATACAGCCAAAATTTTAGTTTAAAATTAATTTATTTGACGTATTAAAAATCGTTTTTTGTAATCGGTATTTTGATAACGGTTTCCGAAGTGGAAGTAGATACGTCAAATAAATTAATATCAAACTAATATGGTGGCTTTCTTCCCAAAACAAAATAGTAAATTACATAAGATGCCCAAGGAAATGGCTTTATAACAATATATTTCGGATTTCAAAAGGCCCCTGACAGAAAAAAAAAAACTGGTAGAAGAGGCTACGCGTATTATGAATGATGAAGACTTTGACTCAGATCCCGTCGTAGACAGTGGCAGTTGACTGGGAAGAAGACAATCTGGAGGTAGAATCTTCACAATCGGATAATAAAGTTGTCAAAGATTTGATTGTATCTCCTTGTTCCAATGTACCGACAGGCAAGATGCCATTTCGGACATTGAAAAAGTTTCTACGTCGATATCTAGAAAATCAAAGTATGTAGTGGTTTCAATAAAAAACGTTTAAGTGTAAGAATGGTTACAAGTGGTCGACCGAAGTTCCCCATAAATCAAGCAAGAAGGACAGTTGCAAGGAATCTTATTCACTCCGTATCAGGTCCCAGAGATAGGTACCGCTAAAAACTATAATACTTTTAATGAACACTTCTTACATTTTTTTTCAAATACGCTACTTGTAATTATTTTGCAACATACAAATGCAGAAATTTTAAGACAAGCTGAGAAACATAATAATTATAAAAATGTGTTTTAAATATTATTTGAAGAATTAAGGGCCTTAATTGCACTTTTGTCCTTTCTGCCGCAAACAAGATAACCATTTCTCTGTAAAATATATGTTTAACACTACATTTCAGGAACGTTTTACAGAGCGTGTATGAGTTGTAATCGCTTTACATTTCTACTAAATTGTATAAGATCTGACGAAAAGCAAACAAGACAAGAGAGACAAGTGAATCATCCTTTCACTCATATCTGCGAAATATGAAATATTTTCATTGAAATATACCGCACTTCATATACTCCATCATCATATCTTGACATTGATCAGCAACTGCTAGGATTCCAGGGAAGATGCTCTTTCAGGATCTACATCCCCAATAAACCTTTAAGTACGGGATTAAGATTGTTATGTAATGTGATTCCTCCAGTAGATATATGCCAGTCCTTATTTGGGAAAGAAAACTAATACCAATAACTTGCCACTAGCAGAGCATTATCTCAATGAACTAACAAAATCTGTCCATGGATCAAATCGGAACGTAACCATGGACAACTGATTTACGTCAGTGAATTTAGTCAATGAACTGTTACATAAATTAACAGCATTAGGTACTGTTTGAACAAACAAAAAAAATTCTCACAAAGATGTTGGCACTAAAAGATCGAAATGCAAAACTCTTCGATGTTCTGTTTTGATCAGAAGAAAACTTTGTCATCTTACGTCCCTAAAAAACAGAAATTAGTTTTACTATATGGGTAATATAGCCCGTATTAATTTCTATGTCATTTACACATACAACACATTAAAACGAGGTAAAAAGCCCGTCTCTCGGTATCAGTATATGGTTGATTTGAGACAGTCTCTTTCCGAACCATGAATAAGACAAAGATTTGCAACCTCTACTTTGCGTCGAAATATTCGTCACGATATAGTTACTTGATCGCGTGTACGATTAGAAAATATTATTGAAAACTACCGAAATATGACGGAACAATCTACCTACCAAAATAAAATAACACAGAAATTTCCCTGAGTACAAAAGGTTTTTAATCCTTCCGTCTTAATCCTGAGTATGAAAGGAACTAATGCTTTTCGTGAAGGCGGGTCCTTATATGAGATTTGAAATATTCCAAAGGCAGGTATAGTAATTTTTCGGTAATAACCTAATTCTAAGGATTCTATTTTTCTCATGTCCAATTGATGGTACCGGTGTCTCGGAATTTTATCTTCTTAGAAATACATACAACAGGCCTATGATTTTTGAGTAGGAGATATCCCTTCCTTTTTTGTGGTGAGTTTGGTAAATTTTTGCAAAGAAAGACTTACTTCTGCGTGGGCTCTCGTTGAGTAAAGGCTGATATCTCGTGAGACCCTTCGCTCACATTATCATATTTGTTATCTTACCGTCCTTGAATTGTTATCTAAGTGTGTATACACTTGCTTATTTGAGTTTTTTACCTTATAATATATTAGATTAAATATAGTTATAAAGTACTTTTAATGTTAATTAAATTCATGTGTTTAAACAAGTATAGTAACTAACTTCAGTGATATAATGCAGCATCATCAGGAATTACTGTAAGTTACCATAATTAGTATCTCCACTTATCTGGCGAGTAATATAGTATGGTATTAAATCATCTGCAATTATCTGGACGAATCTAAAATCATCCATTTCTTTACGTGTAGTTGAGAGTAACTACTAAATTTTGCATTTATTTTAAAGAGCATTCTATATTTTTTTACGAACTTTCCATCAGCTACTAAGGAATTTCAATAAATAATAATTATGAGCATTTAAGTCTAAGTTTAACATTAAATAATAGTGCGAAAGCAAATAATCGACTTAACCAAGTGCGATTTGGTTAAATTTTATGTCTGTAACCTTCTTGTATTCTTGTAAATTTAGATTTAATTAATTTTTGTTATTTGCTATAATTGTTATTTTTTTTTACTGTAATATCTCGAGATACGCCCTTAAAACTTTATTTGTGCATGATTGTATTAGATATATGTGTAAAGGTATTTTCGAATTATATTACTGTTCCTTTTTATATGTATAACACCATTTAGTAATTGATAATGTATTTTTATTAATTGTATTTTATTCGATGAGAATATCAAGAGCCGACAGAATACGGAATGAAGTGATAAAACAACAAATGGGTATAGAGGGCACTATAGTTAAGGATATTGAGAGAAAACAGCTCATATGGTATGGGCATGTGAGCTGAATAGGGGACGGAAGATTGCCTAAAAAAACGATGATGTGGCAACCCCAGAGAAGAGGAAACGAGGAAGACCACCACAGAGCTGGAACCGGGGAGTTAGGAAAGCGATTAGCGCTCCAAATCTGGACGAAGACCTAACTAAGACAGAATGCAGTGGTGTTTGGGAGTCGGACAATGTCGTGGGACGTTATAAAACCGAATATATATATATATATATATAATATATATATATATTATAAATATATATATATATAAATATATTATATATATATATATATATATATATATATATAATATATATATATATATTATATATATATATATATTATTCAGCCGCTTGTAGTCATGTATCCGCACTGGCTGTTCCGAGTTGCAAGTCCCTTTAAGTGGGTCCAACAGGACCAAGGACGCGACAACTGAGCACCGAGGTCATGTACCAACAGACGTTGGCCAGATCGTGGGTACCCAGCTGGTAAAGAAGACAAAATTTATTTTGACAATTCAACAGCTAAGCCACCGACCACGCACCGTCCGAATAGAGACA
This sequence comes from Diabrotica balteata, assembly GCA_918026665.1. Taxonomy (NCBI): domain Eukaryota; kingdom Metazoa; phylum Arthropoda; class Insecta; order Coleoptera; family Chrysomelidae; genus Diabrotica; species Diabrotica balteata. Next base: position 124,909,828 of record OU898278.1, read on the forward strand.
TATATCTCAGTGGCGTACTGTCTATAGTGTATTTTTGTGTATGAGAGAGTAATAAAACAAATAAATTATGTATGCAAATCCCTAAACTGTTGATACGGGTGACTCAATGAAAAACAGATATTTGTCAACAAGTTTACAGAAGTATATAGGGAAAACAATTTTAAATTGAGTATGACCACCAGGTATAAAGGTTGGAGTAGAATAGAATACAATAGTTGTGAGGGTTACTAATCCCTAAATAAGGTGCCAGTGTCGGAGTGATGGAGGTTAACAGGTACTAATGAATTTGCAAGAAATGTAAGATGTTTATTTTATTGGTTATATATAACCAATAAAAGTTTAATAAGTACCTACCTATTTGCAAAATAAAGTTTAATTCTTTAGATAAAATAAAACGTTTTATTTTATCTGAAATGAGTGCATTCCACGAAGTAAGGGTTTCAACAATCAAACATTTAATTCTTTAATTCCAGGAATCTACGACAGTAATTGACTAGATAATTACCTTCTAAACTTATTCCACAGAAAATGTGATGGTGGATTTTTTCCATTTTGTAGGAAGGTCCAAGTGGCGTATTCAAAATTCTTAACAGTTCACTAAAAGTAGGTACTTCAGTTGCAAGGTGCAGTTTATTGTGTATACTAGTGTTATGGAAAATTTGGAAGTGCCGCGTAAACGCCGAAAAATTGGTCCTTTAAACAGTTAATGAAAAAACATTAATATTTAATTGTTTTAAATCATTTACAGACAAACGTTTATGTGAAAGTGTTGATGAGACCGTTGAGTTAGTTAGCAGTACACTTGGTGTTGGGAAATCTACGATTTGCACAGTTATTAAAGAAGAGAAATGTGGTAGTTTTCAAATGCCACGTAATGCTCCAGGGAAACCAAAATTTCAAATAGAATATCATTTTAAAAAAGGACTTCGACGGAAAGTGCATGAATTCTTCTTTAGACAAGAATTTCCAACATTGGATAAAATTCTTGTCTCAGTTCGAGATGATAAGGATTACCCAGAAATGAGTCGAAGTACGTTATGGAAACTTTTAAAAGAAATAGGCTTCCGCTGGAAAAAGAATCCCAGAAAGTCTACTATTTTATTAGAAAGAAGCGATATTGTCATATGGAGAAGATATTTTCTAAGAACCATAAAGGAAATGAGAAACCAAAAAAGAAAAATATTTTATCTTGATGACACATGGATCAACGAGGGTCATACACCAAATAAATTTTGGCAGGATGAAACTGTTACAAGTCAAAGGCACGCTTTTGTAAATAACTTATCTACTGGTTTAAACCCACCATCAGGAAGGAGACGCAGGCTGGTAGTAGTACACATTGGCAGTTCAGACGGTTTTGTTGAAGGTGGTGTATTAACTTTTGAATCAACTCGTACCGGTGACTACCATGATGACATGAACGCTGATGTCTTTCAAGAATGGTTCGAACAAATGATATATCTTCTTCCTAAAAACTGTGTAATGGATAATGCAAGTTATCACTCCAGACTTATAGAAGGACTGCCCACAACCAAGTGGTTAAAAAAAACTTGCAGAATTGGCTGAGTTCAAAAAATATTACGTACCATCCCGGATCAATAAGAAAGGAACTTTATTCGTTGTGTGCCCTTCATAAAGAAAAATTCAAAAAATACGAAATTGATAAAATTGCCAAAAATCGTGGAATGACAGTACTTAGATCCCCAACATATCATTGTGAATTAAACCCGATTGAACTGGTATGGGCACAGATAAAGAGTGAAGTTTCAAGAAAAAATACCACTTTTAAAATTCATGGTGTTAAACAGTTGTTTTTGGAGGCCGTAAATAATGTAAAACCTGAAAACTGGGAAAAGGCAGTAAATCACACTATTAAAGAAGAGGAAAAAATGTGGAAGCTGGACAATATTACTGATAAAATGATCGAGCCAGTTATTATAAATCTTGGTTCTGAAAGTTCATCTTCTGAATCTGATTTGGATTTGTAACAAGTAGCTGTAAGTTTTATATTAATATTTTTATTCATCTATTTAACATAACGGTTTTAAAAACTCTTTTTCTCTTTGGTAATTTTTAAAAATTAAAAAAAAAAATGTGAATTTTTTAAAACCCTTTTTAATGTAGGAAAGTCAGTTCTAATATAGTGTGTGATAAAAGAGGTCACTTTTGTTTACATACACAATAACACTTTATAACACTGAAATAATTCATTTATTTTTTACACTTATTCAAAGTAATTTTTTAATTAATCTTGAGCACACCCATGGAGTGGTCGGAGATACCAGTTAAAATTATGCTAATTACTCTCTCGTTCATAAAAATAAACTATAAAACACACACAAAGGAGCAAAAGTTTCAAGTAAAGTCACAAATTTTAGTAATCCAAAATAAGTCATGCTGTTCAAGCTTAAAGATCGTACAATCAGTTCTAGGGTTAGCCGGCCCGGTCGACACCAGAAATTTTTAAATTTTTAGTTTAAATGAGAAGTCAAGCTCCAGTGAACTTTGGAGAGCACGGAAGCCGTCATGTCAGTCCCAGATAAGTATGTAGCCATTAACACTAAAAACCTGAGCTAAAAAGTTACATGAATGGAAAATGCACAAGCCGATTCGCTCTACTACGACTGGTTATGACAATGCACTTTCGAAAAAAAAAAAATAGTAAAATGTTTTTTCGAAATTTTTGGAGGCTACGACATCTAAAGAAGAAGAAAAACAAACATAATTTTGCATTAAAATAAGCTTTAATCATCTTAAAAATATTTATTAAATTGTGACAATACCCATTATATTAAATATACTCGATCATCCGTTCAAATTTAATGTAACATAAAATCATCATGTTTAATTCTCCGTCACTTTTGCAAACAAAATAACGGAAATATAAGTATTGCCGTTTATAAAAGCATATCAAGGGAAATGCGAGCTTGTTTATGGAAAATAACTGACTTTATATAAAAGCTAAGCAATTTCGATGAGACAGAGAAGGGAAATGACAAATAATTACATCTTCCCTTCCATTCTCCTCCCTGACATAGCACACCGAGATGTGATCGTATAATTCCTCCTCTTTGTCGTAAAGGGCTGCTAATGGAAAACAATTGCCTGTGTATCGGTTGTCTCTGTCACTCCCTATGTTTATCTTCTGACAAAGACGTAGTACATCGTCCTTATGTAAGAACGTCTCATTGGATTTTCCACTGTGAGCGTTTGTCTTTGAAGATGGTATTAAATATGAAAAGTGATTTGTGTTTGCCATGTTATTTAAGTGCTACTATTAAATATACAATGATTACAGTATTAGAAACATTGTTATTAAATAAATTCATGGTAAAGTCATAATCGATTTTAAGCGTATTATAGTTGTATATACAAAAACGGTAATTAAAAAAACGAAATAGATTACATCCTTACAACACAAAAAACCATCATCAAAGATGTTACAGTACTGAACCGCTTCTCAACCGCTAGCGATCATAGACTTGTCAGAGCCAAACTCAGGATTAATAGCCAATTCGAAACAAAAAAGCCAACGGAAAATGTATCGAAACTTGATATGGAAAAACTTAAGTAATCAAAAGACGAATATAAACAAAAAATAAAGGAAAGTTATACCGGTCACTAGAGATTTGGAAAACAAAAATATCGACGAAATAAATCAGCTATTAACCGATACATTAGCAAAGGTGGGAAAAGAGATAGCACAAACAAGAATAAAAAAGCAAAACTATGTATCCCAGGAAACAAAAAATCTCATGAGTAAAAGAAAAACATTACTGGAACAAGATAAGAGAAACACAGTAGATTACAAAGAGGTAAACAAAGCTATCAGAAGGAATATCAAGGAATATAAAAGGAGCGAACAGAAAGAAAAAACAGAAAAAGCAATTGAACAAAATAAAAACATGAAGTGCTTAAAACCACAGCTTGGAACCATACAAAATTAATGGGATAAAGAACAAAGAAGGTACAGAGACCAATAAATATAGAAGAAATCATATAGATAACACAAGAATATTATAAAAACCTCTACAATACAAAACAGAAACCAACCCAAGAAATTCTTAAGCAACTACAAATAAAAATAAAAAATGTTAATTCCGACTTACAATCCGAACTCAGTAAGAACGATATAAGAGAGCACTGAAAGAGATGAAGAATAATAAATTGCCAGGAAAAGACGAAATGCTAAAACATGGTGGGAAAACAACTAGAGAAGTTTTGTACATACTTATGAATAAAATATTAACGACAAAACAAATACCCAACAATTGGAACGAAGGAATAACACTGTTACTATTTAAGAAAGGAGATAAAAAGCATCTAAAGAATTACAGACCCATAACTTTACTAAATGTGATGTACAAACTATTAACAAAAATATTAACGAATAGATTAACAACTAAATTAGATGGATACCAGGCAAGAGAACAAGCCGGATTTAGAAAGAGTTTTAGTACAAGTGACCACCTTTAACGATGAAGATTTTAATCGAAAAAACTAACGAATATCATATACCGCTATACATGGCATTTATTGACTTCGATATAGCATTTGATAGTGTGGAACACTGGGCAGTACAGAATTCCCTACAAAATAGCAGAATAGACTACCGATATACCGACTTAATTACAAATATATACAACATGGCAACAACAACTATTAAGCTAACGAAACAAACGGAGCCTATTAGCTATTCAACCAAGCGCTAGAAGATGTTTTCTAACGAAAACACTGGGATGGCTTGGGAATTAACATAAACGGGCAAAATCTGAATCATTTACGATATGCTGATGGTATTGTATTATTAACAGAAAAAAGTGAAGAATTACAAGAATGATGGAAGAACTAGATAGAGAATCGAAAAAAATTGGACTCAAAATGCATTACATTAAAACAAGAACATGATTAATCAACCAGAAGAACTAATAATTACAGTGGCACAAAGAAGAATAGAACAAAAAAAGAGTATATATATCTAGCCAAATCACTAAATTAAATAAAAAAAATCAGACCGAAGAAATAAAGAGAAAAATAAGATTGGCCTGGGCATCATTCGGAAAACTGTCTTATATTCTAAAGAATTCAAAATACCCCCAATACCTAAAAACCAGAGTCTTTAATCAATGTATACTCCCTGTCCTCACATATGGCTCTCATACATGGACGTTTACAAAGGAAAATATGGAAAAAATAGCAAAGACAGAAAGATCCATGGAAAGACAAATGCTGAACATTAAACTATCAGACAGAAAAAGAAACGAATGGATCCATAATAAAACAAAAGTGACAGATGTCTCAACCCAAGTAGCAAAGCTTAAATGGAAGTTTGCCGGACACACCCTAAGGCAGAAAGATGAAAGATGGACTAACAAAATTATACATTGGAGACCATGGAATTACAAACGAAAAAGGGAAAGGCCACAAATGCAATGGTCAGATGACTTGAAGAAACACGCCGGGTCAAAATGGATGCAAATTGCCCAAGATAGAGGGGCATGGAAGAAGGAGGAGGAGGCCTATATCCAAGGATGGATGTTTAGGGCTGTATAGATAGATAAATAGATAGTTGTCACTATTCCCAAACCAGGAAAAAACCCTAAATTAGGTTATGGAACTTTAGATTTCTTAACAACTCTTGTTGTAGGCATTCAGAATAGTTTTTCCAGGAACAGTTATGTACCTGGTTTATTTTTAGACATCGAAGGTGCTTAGGACTCGGTATCTCTTACAATTCCCCAAGAAAAAATGATTAAATTTTTTCATATTCCAGCACAGTTTGTTCTAATGTTGTGAACCTGTAAACAAATAGGATAATTTATTTAAAAGACAATCTTACTCTTATAGGACCTAGACTTATAACAAAGGATTACCTCAGGGCTCTGTTTTGGAACTATGAACTATGTATAAAAGTATGTCGAATTCACTCTTTTTTAAAAGCTTCGCTAAATTTAATCAGTTACCAAGATCTGTAAAAAAATATAGTAGTCTCAATAATTTTAAACTGTTACTTAAACAATATATCAAAAATGTATAGTGTACTTTCTTTATATTGTATGTATATTAGGGTTTCTATTTAAATAAAGGTCTATCTATCTATCTATTTCGTAAAAATTTATATTGAATATAATATGTTGATTTAGAAATCTCTTTCAAAGTATAAATATGAAAGTACAACTTAAAATGTTTTACTAATAACTTTTTGTCACACTTGAATACAATTTTTGAACTGATAATTGAAGAAATCTTCTTCTTTTTCTTCTTTTTCGTCGTTCCAATCGTTTTCGTGGTCTTCCTATTGATCGTCTTCCTATTAGGGAACCGTCTCTTGACGTCTTTACTACTCTATTTGTCATCATTCGGCTTATATGATCGTTCCATTCTACTCTTCTATTTCTTACCCAGTTTTTGATGTTCTCCACCTTTCATCTATGTCGTATATCTGTACTTCTAGCTCTGTCCCATAGTGTCTTACCATCACTTTTTCTATGTGTTTTTATCTCTGCTGTTTCTAACATCCTTTTTGTTCTCTCTGTGTTAGGTCTTGTTTCTGCCACAAACATCATTATTGATCTAATGACTGTTTTGTAAATTCTGCCTTTCGTTTCTTTCCCGATATTTTTGTTTCTCCATATTGTTTCATTTAGGCAGCCTGCGGCTCTGTTTGCTCTATTCACTTGATCTTTCACTTCAGTTTCGAGCTCTCCGTCTGACCTTCCAGCTCCAATTTACATCTTAGTATTTTTTTTTTTTGAATAGTATTTAGAATATTAGTAAAAGAATTTTTTAGGTCAGTTTTATCTCCTTTTATGTTTGGCAGAATTGTTACTACGTTATTTCATTTAAAGAAAAGTAAGAACTTTTCTCGCAAGCATAAATTCATGTAGTACCAACTAAGCACAACTTCAGGTACTACCAAATTACTCTCCACTGAGGTGGAAACTTTTTTAATCACTGTTTGAATAGCTATTTCATTTAACAACTAAAAATCCACAGCTTCAAAGAAAGAATCACTTTTTACCAAAATTTTCTATAATCCTTGGATTTTCAATTTTGGAAACGAAAAAATAAATGTGCGTTAATATAGCGTATCATTTTAATGGAAAAAGGGTTGATTTCTATGCTTTACGCCACTCTTTAAATAAAACTAAAAAATTGTGTTACTAAGAGATGGATTTTATGACTCAAAAAACATTTATCAAATTTAGAAGAATTATCCTGATTAATAAAAATCATGAACAATATTTTTTGAATTTTTAACTTTAATTAACCGTATTTTAATAAAAGGAAAACGTTATTTAGCATTTTTTGTTAAAACGTTAGGAAAGCAGGAAATCATCTGGTATTATTGTATGTCCTATTCTTTATAGGATATCAAGTATAATTCGAATAATACATAAATAAGATTTATTGAGTTAATGGTACTGGATAACTTACTTTTGAAAAGGCGCTAGGCCTATGGCATCTGTGGTCCCGGTGATCCGCCGCTGGCGGCTCCATGGGCGTGCGGCGCCGAGGGCGGCTCCGGGGTGAGGGGGGCGGCAGAGGGGGGACCAGCCGGCTTAAGTGGCCGCTGCGGCGGCGGCGGTTTTTGGGCAGCCGGTCAGCCGGCGGGCAGCCGGCAAACGACCTCTAGCCGAGCTCCATGGGCGAGCTCTGCCCCCGCCCCATCGTGCCCACACTCACCCCCACATAAAATTCAAAACTGGAACAAAATAAAAACGTCAATTTAATTTATTATTGTAAAATAATATTTAAGAAAAAGTCTGATAATATTTATTTAAACAAAAACCGTTTTTAACAATAAAGTTGATATGTGTATAAATATTTTTGTACACATGTATCGCCTATTGTAATTACAGGACAAAAGTCAAGTTTTTCCAAAAACCGGTTTTTGGTTTTTTTAATGCAATATATTAGAAAGTTACATTTACAATGCACTTTAGTTTGCGATACTACATTCGACTCGATATCAATATGATCAAAATTAGTACTATCAAAAAAACATCAATATCAATGTAAATACAACACAATTTTTTTGTGTTTTGTGAGAAAAAAATTCCCCAACAAAAAATTTCCCAGACTCTTTCAAATGGGGATTTAAAGAAAATAATATCAACATAAATCTTTGACTTAAAAATAAATTGGATAATGTAATTCATCTTTTATTTTTACTACCATCAAAAAAAATTATCATGTAGTAATTTTAACTCATTTACGACTTCCGGTATAGGTATAAATCGTTTTGAAAACGTAGGGAAATCCTTGAGATTCATATTCGTAATCGATAATTCGATATTCATAAGTCATTATTTTTGGTAATCAGAAAAAGCCATACACCCACTTTTAATCTTAGTAAAACTCAGATTAGTTCTTATGTAAAAATATTATGATTACAAATATTTTTCAACGAAATACTAAATAAAATTGAATTGTTTCGGCTGATGTGAGCTTGCCCTTTCAGTTTGCTTCTGTATTTATAAAATAAAATTAAAATTAAATTTTAGTTTTTTTTGGAATAATTACTTGAGAATAATAATTATTATTGTTCTGAAGCTATTTTTTTGTGGCATTTAAAATTAATTACTGTTAAACTGGGAATAAGCCACAATTAAAGATAAAAATACGTTTTATTGACGTTTCAATTTCCACTTCGGAAATCGTTCTCAAAATACAAACAGTAAATTAAACAAATTTTGTTTTTTGTTACATAGTGAAAAATTCTTCTAATAATTTAATTTTATCTGACTCATTTATATTGACAATTCAGACATACATTATGCATTTTAAAGTAGACGACTTTAAAATGATATTGCCAATATTGTTGAGTTGCGCTACTGGGACGACTTTACTTATAAGATAGTTCATTCGATTACATGAAATCAACTTTAACTTGAGAATATCCGTCAGAAAAAAATCATAGCATGTAATTCGTCTTTAAAAAGACAAAACACATGACATGATGACAGTAAAATTCTCCTGTTAGTGATTCCATAGTAAATTATGAGGGAAAACCAGGAAACAAACTTGGTGAATTTAGGTGAATCATCAAGGCCATTAAATGTTAGAATAAGGTGAACATCAATCTTATATTAAAAATAAAGAATTTGATAGATCTCAAATCTGTAAACACGCATGGGAATAATGAACATAGGGTTCAATGGAATAATTCAAATGTAGTCCTAAAAGAAACTGATGGTAAAAAAAGAAAAATTAAAGAAGCGGCTCTAATTATGCTAAATGAGGCCAATTGTGTCGCAAATTCTTCGGCAGAATGTAGTAGGATCTGGTTACCAATATTGAAAAGAGGAAGTTATTAATAAGAAAATACCAGTATTAGTAAGTCAGTAACATATAGAGGATAACATCATTTATGTTTTTTAAATAACGTAACATATAAAATCAGAATTTTGATAATAATAATAATAATAATAATGTTTATTAATTCCATATACATTGTATAAAAGAACAATAATTTAAGTATGGTTATTTACACATCGAAAAATAAACATCTGGTACTACCCGTTAAAACCAAAATGGTCGAGCACGGGCGTCGTGTGTGCATTGTGTATTTGATACATTAACAATCCAATAGGTAAACTACATATAAATAATAAAATAATTCCAATTATACAATAATTTTATATTTCAGTTTGTATAACGTATTTTTATAATATTTTGATGATGAATACTATACTTATTTTGATTTTATAACTTTCAGGTAAGCAAAACTATTACTAAAACTATTACTATTATGACTGAACTATTAGTTGTTTAATCCATTAAATTTTGTATATAAAAGCGATCCAAATTGAGAATATATTTTTTAAATATTGATTTTATCATTACCAGTGAGTTGAGAGTAGTTAGGTATATTTTATATTTATCAGGTAAGGCATTGAATATTCTTGGAGCTTGATAGAGGACGTATCTTTGACCTAATCTTTTTTGCTTACTTCCAGTTTTAACATGTTTATTTGTTTTATTGCGGGTTTCATAGGGATGGCATAGTTTATGCAGTATATGTTTTCTATTATATATGTAGACTTAAAATGGAATACATATATATTTGTCTTGTATCCATTACTTTGGCTTCAATAAACAGAAGATGACTTGAGTAAGTACGTTGTTTATAGAATATTATTTTTAGTATTCTCTTTTGTAAAATATCAACTTTTTTTAAGTATGTTTTTAATCACCACCCCAACCAAGTATTCCATATCTAATTCTGGACTCAACAAGAGAATAATATAATATTTTTAAATATTTTACATCAGTTATTGATTTTATATATTTGAATTTTGGAACTAAAGCTCTCAAGCATTTTGCCAGTTCATTCAGATGCTTATCCCATCTTAGATGTGAGTCTATAGTTATACCCAGATATTTTATATTAGAGGCTGTTTTTATCGTTATGTTATTTTCCATGTATTTAATGTTTATATGGTTAAATGAAGGTAGTGATACTTTGTTACTACAAATGGAATAACAAACGTTTTTTCAAAGTTAATTGTTAATCCTTTATAATTGAACCATTGAACTATCTTAAACATATCAACTTCAATTTTGCTTTTTAAATCCTTCCATGTGTCTGCACTATACAAAATAGCAGTGTCATCGGCGAAAACTGATTATTTTTCCATCGGTGTTTATATTATATAAGTCATTTACATGTATGTTAAATAGTAGTGGACCTAAAACTGTTCCTTGGGGTACACCACATTGTAGGGTAAGCTGATCACTGTAAGTGTTATTTATCTTCACAATTTGTTGTCTTTTGTATAAATAACTTTGAATTAACTTATGTGAAATTCCACGTACTCCGCACGCTTCCAATGCTTCTAGAAGTTGCGGATGGCTGACCGTATCAAATGCCTTTGCTAAGTCTAGAAATACACAGGCAGTAGGTTTATTATTGTCAAACTCTATCATATAATATGTTATTAACAAGTTCTGTAATTGCATCACTTGTAGAAATACCTTCGCGAAAACCAAATTGTGAAGATGATATAATATTATGTTTGTTGAAAAAGGTAGTTAGTCGAGATTTAAGTGACTTTTCAAATATTTTTGCCAATGTTGTGATTAGTGAAATAGGTCTATAGTTAGATAAACTACGCTTATCACCCTTTTTAAAGATAGGTGTTATAATAGTTTGTTTAAACTTATCCGGACACTCCCCAGTTTCAAATATTAGATTTATTAATTCAACTAATGGTTTTTTGATTTGTCCATTTATATTTATTATTGTTTGAGAGGTGATTTTGTCAATTCCCGGAGACTTCTTATTCTTTAAATTGTTTATAATACTTTCTATTTCACTTTCTGAGACCGGTGTCAAATATATTGAATGGCTTGAATATTTATATGTGGGAGTATATGATTGTGGTGGTATTATTTTTTTAGCATATGTTTTCCCAGTTTCTGTGAAATAACGAACAAAAGCATTTGAGATGGTTGTATTGTCTTTAATAATAGTGTAGCGAGATTAAATAAAACGAGCGGTTCGAATTTATATAAATATATTTATTTATAACTTTACAGTTCGGTATTCTCTTATCAACTAAACTTACTCCTACACCGTTACATATATATACCAAAGTATTATTTTCGAGAAATATTTCGGGAGTAGTCCCACCTCTAATTCGTTATCTGAAGGGTGGAATTTTACAGCGCTTGATGTATCGCCGACACTTCTCGATGCTTCGAGATGCGACCGTAAGGCGGGCCACTTAGATGCTGTGAGCTGTTGAATGCATGTTCGTAACACTGCTCCCCTCTTAGATCTGAGCGTCCCGATCAGGAACTCTATCTATAGGCCCAGGATGGCGGAATCTGCAGGACTCTCCAGCTCTGCATGAACCCCTCAGAAAGAAATAACAGTCTATTGTCTTTGAAGGACACGATCTCTTCGGATTAATGCAGCACACAGTAATTCTTACACCGGTTTCTCGGAAGATCACTTCAAGCATGCTTCTGACAATCTTCCAATCCAGATTATCTAGTGCATGGCCTATCTTGGGTAAAGCCAAGTTCTTAATGTCGTAATTGCAGACGACTTTCTTCAAATTAGTCAGAGCTCGCCATATATCCTCGTAGCTTGCCCTGTCTGTATACGACTTTCTGGTCACCATATACAACAAAGATCGAGAACCATCTTCTAATCTCAGCACTCTTCCAACTTTAGGCTGCTGGTTTTTTAACTCGTCCAAGCGACCAAATTTCTTATAAAATACAGATGAGATTCCTTTAGTCATCTCAAGATCTTGGGCAACACAGTGGGCTAGAGAGACGTTATGCGGAACACTAAAAAGATCCTGCTGAACTTCTGTCGTCACGCCGAATCTAGCACTCTTTCTCTCTGCGTAATTTGACATAAACTCATTAAAACTTGGTCGCCGATTATCTTTGATCTCATGTTGAAGGGTTCGGACTTCTTCGGTTTCGTTTGAGCCAGCATAAGGTGCAAGACGATTTACGTGAACTACTTTTGGTTTACCTTTCGGCAACTTCTTAATTCGGTATATTACGTCATTTATTCTCTTTTTAATTTCATACGGACCCTCCCATTGTCTTTGCAGTTTAGGAGACAAGCCACGACGACGTTGTGGATTATAAAGCCAAACAAGATCACCTACTTCATAGCTTTCATTCTTGCATCGAGAATCATATTGATCTTTCATTCTGTCACTGGCTAACTGGATGTGCTGTCGGGCAAGTTCATGAATGTTGTTCATTCTTAACTTTAGGCGGTCGACATAATCTTCACTTGCAACATATTCTTCAGAAGGTCTGCAGCCAAACTCTAGGTCGCAGGGCAAACGAACTTCACGACCTAACATCAGGCAGGTTGGAGTCTGGCCCGTAGTTTCATTCACGGCCGAGCGGTAGGCCATTAGGAATAAATGAATGTGCTGGGTCCCAATCTCTTTGATGTTCTGATACAACTTTGGACAGGTGTTTTACCCATCGTTCGGTTCATTCTCTCGACCATTCCATCTGATTGAGGATGAAGGGGTGTCGTTCTGGTCTTATTGACACCAATCAATTTACAAACGTTTTGAAAAGGTTTGACTCGAAGTTTCGCCCTTGGTCGGAGTGGATCTCCAAGGGAACACCAAATCGGCTAAAGAATTCTTTAACCAGTACCTCTGCAACGGTAGCAGCTTCTTGATTTGGTAGCGCATAGGCCTCAGTCCATTTCGTAAAATAATCCATGGCAACTAGGATATATTTATTTCCATCATTTGTCTCTGGAAGTGGACCTGCAATATCGATTGCTACTCGTTCCATAGGACTACCAACGTTGTACTGTTTCATGGGTGCCCTCTTTTTACCAACTGGACCATTACTGGTTGCACACAGTTCGCATTTCCGGCACCATCTTCTTACATCATCTTTACAGTTCACCCAATAGAACACGTTCTCGAACCTTTTGCAGAGTCTTCGTAATACCAAAGTGTCCACCTGATGCACCGTCATGCAACTGACGTAATACTTCTGACACTTTACTTTTAGGTACAATCAACTGAAACTTAGTTTCTGTACCATCATCGTTTCTCAAAGGTTCTATAAAGAAGATCATCTTTGAGCACTAGGCAATTCCATTGGCTCCAGTAACACTTGACTTCAGGACTACATGCACTAATGTCTTGCCAAGAAGGCCTTTCACTTCGATGCATCCAATCTAATACTCTCTTTATACATGGATCATCTGCTTGAGCGTCTTGTAGCTGTTGTGGCTGCCATTGATCATTAATGACGGTGGTTCGTCTCACAGGGCAAAGTCTTTCTTCTAATTTAAGACAGTGATTACAATGTTCACTGCACGGCCTTCTCGAAAGCGCATCAGCATTTAAATGAAACTCTTCCAGCCCTGTGTTCGATCTCGTAATCATATTCTTGTAATCGTTCTAACCATCTTGCCATCTGGCCCTCTGGATTACGGAATTGTAGGAGCCATTTTAGAGCAGCGTGATCCGTGCGAAGAAGAAACTTTCTGCCATACAAGTATTTATGGAAATGCTCGCAAGCCTTTACTACACCTAGCAATTCTCTCCTGGTAACGCAATAGTTTCTTTCTGGTTTCGACAAGACTTTGCTAAAGTATGCGATGACTTTCTCCTGCCCATCTTGGATTTGGGAGAGAACAGCTCCTATTGCACTGTTGCTGGCATCGGTGTCCAACACAAATTTTTCTGCCTGTCTAGGGTAGCTTAAAATCGGTGCGCTGATCAGAGCCATTTGTAAGTGTTCGAAAGCTCTCTGGCACTCTTCGCTCCATGTATATTCTTTGCCTTCTTCTGTCAACTTTGTTAATGGCTTGGAGATGTTGGCAAATCCTTTGACAAAACGTCGGTAATATGTACAAAGGCCAAGAAAACTTCTAATTTCGTGTTTATCTCTTGGTACTGGCCAATCCTTAATTGCTGCAAGTTTTTCAGGATCAGCTGTTACTCCATTACTTGCTACAATATGTCCCAAGTACTTCACTTCTCGTCGAAACAAGTGACATTTCTTCGGACTCAACTTCAAATTTGCTGCCCGCAATCGTTGAAAGACTTCGGTCAGATTATTGGCATGTTCATCGAAGGATCTTCCAACTACAATTACATCATCCAAATAAACCAGGCATGTTTTCCATGTTAGGCCTCTTAAAACTGCCTCCATTAATCTTTCAAATGTGGCCGGAGCATTACATAAACCAAAGGGCATAACTGTGAACTGCCAAAGCCCTGATCCTATCGAGAATGCGGTTTTCTCACGATCAGCTGGCTCCATGTCTACTTGCCAATATCCACTTTTCAGATCGAGTGTGGAAAACCAACGAGAACCAGAAAGTGTATCCAAAGTATCGTCTATTCTCGGCAAAGGATAACTATCTTTTTTAGTTACCGCATTGAGCTGTCGGTAGTCAATACAAAAACGTGTTGAACCATCTTTCTTCTTTACTAGCACTACTGGTGATGTCCATGGACTGTTCGATGGTTCAATTACCCCTTGTTTGTTCATATCTTTGATAATGTCTTCGGCTTCATCTCTTTTCGCAAATGGAAGTCGTCTAGGTTGTTGTCTGATTGGCTGAGCGTCTCCGGTATTAATTTTATGCTTTACTATGCTTGTTTTGCCATTATCCTTCTTATCAATGGCGAAAACATCTTGAAATTCTATCAGCATAGACTTCACTTTTTTAGTTCGTTCATCATCAAGATCTTGGCACGTTTTAATCATCGTCTCAACAAGCTCCTTTGGATACTTTGATTTCGACAGTTTCTCATTAGTATTCATGGAACAAATCGAAGCCACGGGAACACACTGTCCGATCAAAGTTCTTTTACTTAGCTTAATATCAGTTCCCTTTAAATTCATAACTCTTACAGGAACGACATCTCGAATTCTCACCAAAGCTTTTGCCGTTAGGAACTCGGCATTGTTCACATCTTCGACCATCCTTAAACTTCCCTCTCGGCAGTAACCATCAGGTCTGGTCATCAAAATTTTCTCACTATTACCAGGTATTGTTACGTCGCAAGTAGTTATTAAGCTGATAACATCTTCTTTCTCTTCATGAAACGGCAACTCTTCACCACTGATCTGGAGAACTCCATCTTTGACATTCAGTACAGCCCCAACTTTCCTTAGTAAATCCATCCCCAATATGAACTCATCGGAGATCTCTGCAATTAATACTCTATGTTTCACTGTGGTCTGGCCAATGGATACTGACATATTAGCCTCGCCATATGTATTAATTATCTCACCAGTTGCTGTTCTAAGCTTTACTGTTGCAGGCGATAATTTAAGATGGTCTCGTACTACTTCTGGCCGTGCAATAGTTCTTGTTGCACCTGTATCTACCAAAAACGATCTACATTTATTGTTAATACGACCCTCGATGTACAAGCTATGAATTCCACCGGAGGACGTAATGTTCACAGTTACTATGGGGGCTGTGTTTCTCGAGGTCGGCAGTTGCCCCTTAGTGTCGACCCGTTCTAGTTTTCCGACTGTTGTATAATTTTCTTGCAATTACGACGAATGTGACCTACTTCACCACAATTCCAACATCTGGGCTCGCGTCTCTTCGGCATCGTGTTACGAACTACTTTTCGTACCATCTCTTCCAGACGTTCATCGTTTGGTTCGTCGCCTTCTTCAATGGTTCTTACTCGATGGCTCCGTGAAGTTTGACTAGCTGTTTCATGTTCTAAAGCAATAGCGAGCGCTTCATCTAGAACTTTCGGTCTTGCTAGTCGTAAAGCTTTCTGCAATTCACTTTCTTTTAACCCATTGACGAAGGTATCTACAGCTATTTCTTCCAAAATGTTGTCTGGTACCTCCGGATAAGCCAACCGCACTATACGAGCAACATCTGCTTCAAACTCTTGCAAATTTTCACTTGCTCGTTGAACTCTACTTCTTAGTTTGCGCTTTATAGACTTGTTGTAGATGGGCATCTCCGTAACGTTTGTCTAGTCGAGTGAACAAGGTCTGGTAACATTTTTCTTGACCCTTAGGAATCGATCTTAGGATATCTGCAGCATCACCTCGTAAAGCAGCAGTCAAGGAAACGGCTTTTTCTTGTTCTGTCCAATGATTGGCTGTCGCAATAGCTTCAAATTGTCTAAGGTATATAGACCAAGACGACTTTCCATCGAATGGTGGCAATTTGAATCTCATATGATGTGTCGTTTCGTCTCTCGGTGATTCTTCTTTTACTACCGGATCTAAAGCTACCGTATTAACTGGTGGTAGCATTTTTGTGTTAGTTATCATGCTCTCTAACTGTTTGATCTTCTCTTCTACTTTTTCGAATGTTTTGGAAACTTCTTCAAATTTTTCATTATTCTTTTTCGAAGTTTCTTCCATCATTTGAGAAACATTTTCAAATTTCTCGTCGAATCTTTTTGACACATTTTCGAGTTTCTCGTCGTTTTGTCTAGCTACTTCTTTAATAATTTGAGACGTTTCATTGAATCTTTCATCATTTTTTTTAGAAGTTTCTTCAATCATTTGCGAGACGTTCTCAAATTTACTATCATTTTGTTTCGAAGATTCTTCAATCATTTGTGAGACATTTTCAAATTTCTCATTTATTTTTGTTAAAACTGTTTCTTCTGATGATTGAAACTGGAATGTCTCTGGATCATCTCCATTCTTGTTAAGAACATTCTTTAGTCGTTCTTGGAGGATCTTCTTGGACCCGCTGCAGTCTTCATCGCGTTCTTCAAGTTGCTCACGCAACTGTTTTACTGAAAGTTGTACTAGCAGCATCTTTGGTCAGGCACACACGTACTTTTTAAATGTTCTTTCGTACAACGATCACTACTGAACTACGCGGATGTTCCCGACGAACAATACTTTTCAAAAGTTCAAAAGTCTTTTTCAAAAGTCACTGTTGACTATTTTCAAATCTCACACCGGACACCACTGTAGCGAGATTAAATAAAACGAGCGGTTCGAATTTATATAAATATATTTATTTATAACTTTACAGTTCGGTATTCTCTTATCAACTAAACTTACTCCTACACCGTTACATATATATACCAAAGTATTATTTTCGAGAATATTCGGGAGTAGTCCCACCTCTAATTCGTTATCTGAAGGGTGGAATTTTACAGCGCTTGATGTATCGCCGACACTTCTCGATGCTTCGAGATGCGACCGTAAGGCGGGCCACTTAGATGCTGTGAGCTGTTGAATGCATGTTCGTAACAATAGTTTCATTTTCTATAATTATTTCTGGAATATTTCTTTCTTCTTTTGTATTTTTCAAGTGTTTTATTATATTCCATAAATTTTTAGATATATTTTTGTTTTCCAAAATCTGATTTCTGAAATAGTCTCTTTTGGCGCTTTTTAATAATTTATTGAGCTGATTTCTGTAATTAAGATAATTAGTTTTTTTATCTATATTATTTGGATCTTTAAAGTATATGTGATAGAGTATGTTTTTAGTATTTATAGATTTCACTAATCCAGCTGTTATCCAAGATTGACGCTTTAGTTCGTGCTTTTTGGATTTTCTAATATAACTGTTCCTCTCTATAAGTTCACTAAGAATGTTACACAATAAGTTACATTTGCGTTCACATTTTTTAAATCATTATATTCTTTCCAGTGGTAATTTTTTAGATCATTATTTAATTTCTTGTAGTCTATTACTTGATATTCCTTAGGTACTTTGTTAAAATTTTGCTTTATATCGAGCGGCATACATATAAACGGTTGCTTTATGATCAGTTATACAAGTTTCTACAACGGCTGCTTTATAATCTTGATTACACTGTTTTATTACTTTAACAAATATATGATCCAGACAGGTTTTGGATTTACCTTGTATTCTAGTGTATTTGTTGATCATAGATTCAAAATTGTAGTCGTACATTAACCCATTAGCTGCCATGATCCCCATTTGGGGATTTCGCTTTTTGTACCGTTTGGCAACTACGCATATTATGAAACTCTGTTAGTTTAGGTTATGTTTTGTTCCTTGAACATTCACGTGTGTGGTTTTGTTGGTTTACGATATTTTGGTGGCGTAAATATTGAAATATTTAGCTTTTTGTGAAAATTTGTGGCTGGTAAGTTGACCTTTTTACATACCTATATTTTCATTATTATTTTTTGATAGATAAGTTTTGACAAGAGTTTTTTGTTTATAAAGTGTGGATAGACTAGAGTCTTAAGCATACAAAAAAGATACAGCCACACAAAAAATAATAAAAATGTGGCTGTAGGGTCCTTTTGTGTTCCGATACCCAAATGGGGACCATGGCACATGTAATATTTTTTTCTTTTTTTTTAGATTATGAGTTCCAAACCTTTCCGCTCCTTGAAAGAGCTTGAGGCTTACATAGATGATCCAGAAAATCATGTCTACATTGATGAAAGTGAATATACCCATATCGACATCGTTGAACTTCCACCAGACCGCGTAGACTGCGTGACAGATTCTGAGGATCTAGATGAGGATGTCTTAGGTGATTCCGTTCCCCTAGACCTTCCAGGAGATATTGAGCTTCACGGCCTCACGGATGTTAAAAAGATACCCCAATCTGATCAGCCGCAGCCCAGCTGTTCTACTTCAAAACGGGTAAGATCGAAAACAACTGCCCAAGCGCCCAAGAGATCTAAAATTGCTACCAGTCAACCTCCAGCCTGGAAAAAGGTAGAAAAAGCCAATTTTAGTGTATTAGCTGATCCAAATGAAGCTCAATCGGCATGCGATATCCGTCGGCAAAAAATTAAAGATGAAATTCGCGGTAAATCACCAGCCGAAGTTTTTGAGTTATTCTTTGATGAAGAACTAATGACCTATATTGTTAGGCAAAGTGTGATTTATGCAGCCCAGAACAACAGGCATGAGTTCACTTTTTCTGTAAATTGTCTGAGAAAGTTTCTAGGCATACTCATATTGACTGGATATCATTCTCTCCCACAAGAACAAATGTATTGGTCAGAAGACGAAGATTTAAATGTCCAAATTGTAAGAACATGTATGTCTAGAAATCGCTACCTAGAAATAAAACGAAACATACATTTCAATGACAATTCACTTATACCTGTCAAGCCGGAAGAGCATGATAAGCTCTATAAAATAAGACCCATCATAGACAGGTTCAATAAATTATGCATGAGATTTGGAGTTTTCAGTAGCAACCTGAGTATTGATGAGCAAATGGTGCGGTATTTTGGTCATCATTACCTGAAACAATTTATCAGGGGAAAGCCCATTCGATTTGGTTTCAAACAATGGGCGATGTGCTGCTCAGAGACAGGTTTCTGTTTCGATACCGAGGTATACGAAGGTAAAAAAGCCGATACTGCTGCCAGTGTTAGTCTAGGATCTTCTGTAATCTTGAAAAAAATGGAGGTTATCGAAAATCCCTCTGAGCATTGTTTCTACTTTGATAACTTTTTTACCAGCTATGAACTTATGAGAGAGCTATCTGATAAGAAGGTCTGCGCTTCTGGAACAGTGCGCAGTAACCGAATGGGCCGTTGTCCTTTGACATCTGACAATGAGGTAAAAAAAGAGAAGCGGGGATTTTTTGATTACCGTTTTGACCAAACAAACAATATATTTGCGGTAGTGTGGAAAGACAATAGCTGTGTCAAACTCCTGTCAAATCATGAAGAGGTCCTGCCAATAGCCAAAGTCGCTAGATGGTCGCGAACGGAAAAAAAAAGAAATACTTTTGCCTCAGCCCAATGTTATAGCTAAGTACAATAAATATATGGGGGGAGTAGACAAATTAGATTGGAATATCCAAAAATATAGAATTAAAATTAGAGCAAAGCGATGGTATTTCCCCTTATTTACAAACGTTATTGATATGGCTCTAGTAAATGCTCACGCAGTCTACTCTATTGCAAATGGTAGTGTTCCATTACTTGATTTCAGGAGAGCTGTAGCCAAAGCTCTTTTAAGGGTGAATTCACTTTCAGACCCAAAAAAGCTTGGAAGACCATCTTTAAAAATGAAATCTCAAAAACGTGTGCCTGAACCAGTGAGACGAGATCCAGTTGGACATTATCTTGAAAGGACTCCCGAAGGCAAGCAAAGGAAATGTGCGGTCTGCAAATCGAATGTAAGAAAACAGTGTTCTAAATGTAATGTTGGTTTACATGTAGAATGTGTAGTTGCTTGGCATTCAAACTAATTGCTTTTTGTCAATATTTTGTAATAAAAATATACCTTGCACTAACCTTGTACTTATGTTATTATTAAGCATAGTATATGCCATGATCCCCAATTGGGGATCCACGATAAAAAACGTCAAAAAATGACAGATTTTATAAATACATACCAATGGAGTCTATTTTTGTCAAATAATTATACATCAGTATTCAAAAAATCGATATTAGCAAGAAAAGAAAAATTGGCAGTTAATGGGTTAAGTTAAGATATGCAAAAACGTTCTCATCAGAGTTGTCTTTAATATTAATATTATATCTCCAAGTAATATATGGTAGTCAATCTGTTCAGTTTTTGTTTGTTCTAGATATTGTTCTAAATTTCTGAAGAAACTCTTCTACATTAGTAGAAGGAGAACGGTAAACACAAGTGACTAAGCATCGTTTGTTAGTTTTGAGCGTAATAAATACTTGGATTACTTGACAATGTCCGATCATTACTAAGTTGTGAGAATATACAATTTTCTTTTTTATAAACACCGCTACTCCATCATTTTTATTGAAATTGTAATCTGTATGTACAAAAGTATAATTTTCGTTATCATAATATTTAACATCACAAAGTTTAAATGTTTCTGTCAGTACGATGAGATCAAAATCCATATTTAATTGGGTGTAATACAACATTGAATTCGTCAAAATTTTTTGTTATACTCCTAATATTTTGGTGAAGAATTGTGAGGTTAGATTCATTAGTTCCTAGTTTAACAAAATTATTTAATTGCAATATATTATCTAACTCGTGTGTATCATACGGTTCAAAGTCTACATCTCGTATAAACTGATCCATGATATACGTTCTACAAACCTTTATGTATATGACAACAAATATAAATAAATCACACTTAATCAATTAAACAAAAAAGACAAATGACAACAAATTAAAAATCAAAAATATAAAGACAATTAGAACAATATAAATAGCGTTAAGACTAATAATTTATTTATTCGATGCAGAGTTATGTCGTGTTTTATATGTTGTTTTATTTTTATCTGTACCACCGGATCTTTTGATTGGAGTCGTCTTTCCACTCTTTGCTGTTGTGACGAAGTAGTATTCAGCGATGCCTGGTGTGAAATAATGCTTGGATTCCCTCTGGTATTTAGATTCTTAACTATTTCTTCTCTGCGATTTTTTTGGCTTTTATTTTCTATTATACTCTCATCTTCATCAGAGAAGGTCTTTTCCTTTTCTATTTCATACGGATGTGTTTCTCTAGTATAACGGGGGGTCCCGGGGTCACTACTTGCAGGTTTTATATCTATTGTAAGAGTTTCTTCTTGTTCTTTCAGTTCTGCGGCTGTATACGATTTTTGCGTTTATAACTAGTTTATGATTTTTTTATATAACATATATTTGTCGTGTTTTTGCCTAGCTAGTAAAAGGTGTGTTTCCGCAGAATTTAGCTTTCTTCCTGTTGTTGTTTGGTGAGATCATGCGATATATTAATGTTCGATCCTTTTAGATTTCTTAAGTTTTTCAGAACTTTTAATTTTGTGAGGAAAGATATAAATTCTATTTTAATCGGACTATTTAATTGTTTTCCTAACGCGTAAGTGGTTGTTTATTTCGGTTTCTTTAATATTTAATTTTAATGGTCTGTTTAGTTGGTCAATAATTTATTGTAAATTTAGCTCTGGATTTTCCCTAACTATTCCATAAATTATTATGTTGTTACGTCTATTATTATTGTCAATTATTTCTACCTTATGGTTTTAATTCCAGATTTTCTTTTTCTAAATGTTTTATTTATATTCAGTTTCTGCAACCTTAAGTGATAATCGTGTTTCTAAAGCTTTAATTAAAATTTTTTAATTCACTATTTTCCCTTCTTATTTCTTCCAATAAATAATTATTGAGATTTCGATATTTTCCATTATCTAGTGTATGATCGCTTTAGAGAATGAATGTACGAGGCAATTATTAGAATGGTAGTTTTTTTTTCAACAGCAATTATATATGAACGGTAATTAATGTCGGGATAGTATTATAAGGTTTTTTTCCTGGTTTTCCCTCATAATTGACTATGGAATCACTAACAGGAGAATTTTACTGTCATCATGTCATGTGTTTGTCTTTTTAAAGACGAATTACATGCTATGATTTTTTTCTGACGGATATTCTCAAGTTAAAGTTGATTGTATGTAATCGAATGAACTATCTTATAAGTAAAGTCGTCCAGAGCGCAACTCAACAATATTGGCAATATCATTTTAAAGTCGTCTACTTTAAAATGCATAATGTATGTCTGAATTGTCAATATAAATGAGTCAGATAAAATTAAATTATTAGAAGAATTTTTCACTAGTAACAAAAAACAAAATTTGTTTAATTTACTGTTTGTATTTTGAGGAAACGATTTCCGAAGTGGAAATTGAAACGTCAATAAACGTATTTTTATCTTTAATTGTGGCTTATTTCCCAGTTTAATAGTAATTAATAATAATTATGATTGGGTGGGATCCAAAATATACCTAACCTAATACTAATCAACTGTAAAAACCTAATAACCGGTTTTTACTTTAAAAATAAAAAAACCGGTTATAACTGGGACAAAAAAACAAACGATTAAAACCGGTTATTTCGAAGTATAAAAACCGGTGTCGGTTAAAACCGGTAGGTTTTTCCCATCCCTAGTAAATAATGAAAAAGATTTAAAAATGAAAAAAAAAAAATAAGTAGCATAAACAATAACATATTCTATTATGTTTAATATAACATCCTATCCATCTCATATAAACTTTAACTCACAACTAGAATAAACATTTTCAATAACATTGAAAGGACATAACTATTTAGATATTTGTAGGTATAAATATGATACATATCGGATAGTAGAAATACATTAGAATGGAAACGCAGTCATTAATAATTGTAGATATTTGAATATTGTTTCAAATAGTTAAGTAGGTCGATATTGTTTATTTTTTTTTATATATTATGGCTAATACTGTAAACAGTCGTTAAAATACTGTATAGAAATAAATATCTGTGATAAAATGAAGTAATATAAATTGACAAGATAAATCTAAAGTAGTGACAAATAGTTATTTATATAGGTCATGCGTTTTTGTAATACGTCATAAAGGTAACTAAGACATTTAAACCACAGAATAATAAACAGTCAGAATGTCTACTCTCCATGGAAAATTAAGTACGCGCATCTCGTTCGCGCAGACGTTCCGCCATGTTTAAGAGCGAACCAGTGTTGTTTATGTGGTGTGCATAGAAAAATTAACCCGGTTTAATTGACTTAACGGCAATCATAGACATACTATACAATCATATTAATATTGTTAAATTCTTCTTCTTCAAGTTTCACTCCTATCGGAGATTGGTTACTGAATAGTTCAATTGAAACTGCATCCAAACCATTCACGGAGATTGCTTAGCCACGAGATTTATGTCTTCCTACGCTTCTTCTACCTTTGATTTTACCCTGCATTATATTCCTTAGTTGTTCGTACTTTTCACCTCTCATTATGTTGCCCCAAGTATTCCAATTCACTGATTTTTATGGAATTTAAAACTTTCGCATTGTTTTCCTAGTGTTCGAGAACTTGTTGTTTGTTTTGCGATCCATCACATGATCTTTTAAATACATTGTTAAATATAATAACATAAATAATAATATAATTAAACATAAATATAAACAATTACATAACCTCACAAAGCATATGTCTGTGTTATGTGTTTCCTTCTAAAACATGGCACGCGTGCTGAAAAACTTCAAAGGCGGCATCTGAGAGTGGGCATTATGAGATTTATTATTCTGTATTTAAACTAACATCAACCTCAAAAAAGCTTCTTTAATTGATAGGTTTTTTCCTGGTATGCTGAAATATTTGCTTGTTAGAAATGTACCTAATTTAAATATTTTTGACAATGTTCACCTGGACGAAGTTCTACATTAGAGTCCCATCTTGTTAAAACAATTTACAGGCAGAAGATGACCCTCGTTTTTGTAAAAAACGATAAGATTCTGGTCCTATTGCATACAGGGAAAGTGCTCAAGCCACGACTTCAATGGGGCCATTGAATTTGCTTTTTCCTAGGTTTTAATTTTTGCATCTGACCTTAAGTAAAAATTTTTTCTAGAGCATTTGTCTCTACTCTTCATTTTTTCCAGCTTAATTCGCAATTGTTTTTCTTCTTCAAGTTGTCCAATTTTTTCTGCTACTTTAATTGAACCAGTGAAATTGCTAATTGAACGTGAAAGACAATAGTAACTATGTTTTTGGTTGTTACCTTCAATTTCCATGTTTACTAGGCTGTCTTTGGATACTACCGCTGACGGTATACTGGAATGTAATACGATTATATCAATAAACATTTTTCTAGCATTGTAAGTACTCACTTATTATGCAATATATTTTCGACTAGTTGCCTCCTTTTCTTGTTTCTGTCCGGTGTTTTTTATTAGATTGTAATGCGGAAAAAGAAGGGTTTTTCATATTGGTCAAATAAGCATTAGGTAAAGCTTCTGGATTTAGGTTTTCATTTTTTTTCTTTATAACCCAAACCTCAGCTGATGATTCAGATTTAGTAAAATGCTTTATACGGTACTGTAAAAACGTTTATTTTTTATTTTTGCTTGCATTTCTCAACCCAAATTTTGGCATGTTTTTTTTCTCCGCGGGAATGAAAAACCGACATTTTGGTGGACTTTTAGTTTTTTGTTAATATTTCAACTATCACAGTTTACCATTTTTAAAATTATTGTAAAGAGCAAATCTACCTCTAATTGTATTTAAGAATTTTATTTCGAAAAGCTCTAGCCCTATATTCACTTATGCAAACTGCCTAACAAACACAATGTACGTTCGGTGACATAGTCATAGAAGAAGAGACAGTGTTATTCATGTGCGTGGCTTTATCTTGTTGTCTTAGTATCATGGGTACAACTATTGTCCACCTGATCAAATATGGCTGACTTAGAGCTCTTGTTAACGACAACGGTCAACGAGTCGTTTTTAAAACCGTCCCGTTGGCCGTTGCTCGAGTGTCTTTCAGGTTCTTATGAATGTTTGTTCACGCAACGGCAACCAACCCGTTTGTTAACTTTTCACCGTCTACGTATCGAGTCCCCCTCGGCAAGACGTTCGACGGGACGGTGCCGTGAACCCTCAGTGAACTATTTTAGTTTATGCAAGTGTGTTGACGAGCGTCCAGCGTTGGACGATGCATCCGTTGTTTCAATAAATTTCTTTCTTGTTGCCGCTAAAATATGGATTTTGATATGAGATTTTAAAGTATTTAATAATATATAATTGTATATTATACTATAATGTATTTTTTTAGTTTTTTTATAACCGAAAGTTTTTATTCTGTTATACTAATAGCATAATTCATACATAGGTAACAGCTAGTCGATCAGCAGGTGCAAGGGATAGCCTCATATTAGTGTCAGCACGTTTTAATTTATCATGTACTATTCCTAACAATTTGCGGAAAGTTTCTTGACCTATTCGGAAGTAATTGAAGAATTTTGTTTCGTCTTTTTTTAATTCTTCGTAAAGTGTATGAAAAGCACCATACTTTTCTCTTTCTAACAAAATAGGATGTATCCATATTTTTCTTTTACGCTTCTCCCGTTGCTTCTGCATTTTTTATACAAATAATAGGCTAGTATAATTTTTTTCTTTGACGACAACATGATATAACATGTATTGCGTGCACTTGTTACTTTAAAACTGACGATATTTCGGAGATTCCATACTGTCAACGGACGTGTCAACGGACGCATATCCCTTGAAAATTATGAACTGTCAACACGGGTACCCGTTTAGCATCGGTCCGTTACCCGTTGAAAAAAACGTTCGTTAACAAGAGCCCTTATGGTTACACCGTAGTCTCGAAACCGATGTTCTTGAACAAACGAGACAGCTTTCTAGGCTGAAGTAACTGCACCGATGAAATCAATAGGGTAGGCCTCAGGACTGTAAAATAATTGTATTTACCACCAAAAGAGTTCATTAAAAAATCCACTTACTCTACAAAAATTAGTAATAAACTATCCTTAGTCTTCATATTATTGAAGTTTTTTTATTTTATCAAGTGCATAGAACATCTTACTGTAGTTTAACTAAAAGGATTAGTTAAAAGTCCTCAGGACCAAATGCCAGAGAAAAGCCTTAACTGATTTAAAAATTTATTAAAAATCTCATCATTTACTCAATAATTTTCAATCAAATAATCAAATCACAATATTGTTTCCTTCATTATTAAAATAGTATTATACTTTTAAAGACCATGACAAAGTAACGTTAACATCAACAACCTCCACTGAAACAGTTCCACGCCTATATGAAACTTACCACTTAACTCTAACAAAAACACTGTTTGTTTTTGGATAAATTTGAACATGAATGTTCACATCTGGCTAAACATTTATTTACTTTCTCATTTCATGGCAACCGCCTACATCCCAACATCAAAAACCGTCAAATTAAATCGTATTATTTTTACTGCAAAGTGCCGGTTTTTACTTCACAATTAATTTGAATTATTAAATGAATGAATTTTTAAAAACAATTATGAAAAATAAGCAAATATGCGTTGAAAAATACAAATTTTCATTTGTGAATACCGAATGAAAAATTTTATATTAATAGTCCAGTCATCAGAGACAAAATGAAAATGAACCTCTAAAAATCATACGAACAATCTGAATTTTGCTGAGAATGTTAATTTTGGGACCCAAAAAAGATGGCCCCCCTTAAACCCACCACGGTAAGAAAAGGCTAAAAGAAAAAAAAGGAAACATCAATTTACCAAAAACCCGTACGGCGTAGAAAAAACGGGAGAAAGTTCAGGTAGCGGTACTGAAAATAGAATAAAGTAACTTTATTATTTATTTATTATTTATGGTTACAAGTGTAATTTTAATGAAAATATGGTAAATGTATAGATGACGCTATAGTGTTTTACTGTAATGTAATGTACATAAAGATGTAATCACGATTACATGTTTCGTATTATTATACCATGTTGACACCTATGAAAGATCGAACAGTTCCATATCGACCCCTGCAAAGAATAACGGTGTAACCAGCGTTTAATGATGTTCTTCAGAAATGATAAAAAAAAGATACCAATTTCTTTGATTTCTTTTTTATATGTATGTGACATTTTTTTAGTGCAAGAAGTAAATAGTTATGTAAATGAACTTTGGAAAATAAGGCTATTATCGAGCACAAGTTAATTAAATCTAGCCCAAGTACTTTCGCTTAAAATAGCATCTTCAGGGGCATCTGAAATAAGCCAAGAAAACGTTTTTTAGATGAAGTAAAATTAGTTAACTTCGATAAAAAACTCGAAGTTAATGGATGAAAAAAAGTTTTTGAGATTACGTTTTAGACTTACTTCGTCAAAATGTGAACTATCCGGCAAGCGTAGAATGTGGAAACATTAAAAATAACATAAAATTGTACAAAACACTACACTAAAACGAGGACAAACAGTTTAAAATTACTTCTACGCTACATTCTCTGTCAGTATCTGGAGGGATAATGATCTAAGCGGAAATGATACGGTGACATGTGACATATGACAACTTTGATAGGCAGTCAAAGTTATGGATCTGTGATCAGCAAATATTAAAATTCTGTATAAGTTGTCATTGGCCAAAGGTCCAACTAGAACTACTACTGAAAAAATCAGCTGATGAAGTATGACATATAGAATATTTTGATTTAAACTAGATTGCATAATCCAGATCTCACACTCACACCCGTCTGTAATAATAAGGTTGTAGGTTTGAGGCTAAATGAAGTGTACATAAAGTGTGAATGAAAGAAATAGACCAAACGATCTATTGGACAGTGGGTAGTTGACTACAATAAAATGGTCTACCAGGCACTGTCAATACTGCAAAACGAGAAGAAAATTGACTATGAAATTGAAATATTAAAATTAGATCAGAATTGAAAGCAGTGTGTAAATGGGTATAGTTCAAGTAGTTCAGTTAAACCTCAAGCCAATGGGGGAACTATAAAACTAATATGTAATAGCATTACTAAAGACCAACTGACCAACAGGTGTTGAAATATAAAACTGTGGAATTAGTATATGTAGATTATGCAGAGGTATGAAGAGTGAAATCAACTCCAACTGTGGATCAATTGAATCTGAGCAAGCTAGTTGTGTAAATTGTTAAATACAATAGTAATGCTGAACAGAGCTTGAAATTTGGTAGATTCTTAATGTATATACCTCGTCCTTTAGGTACAACTTCATTAGACTCAAGCCTACACATTATTATTACAGACGGGGTGAGTGTGAGATCTGGATTATGCAATCTAGTTTAAATCTAAAATATTCTATATGTCATACTTCATCAGCTGATTTTTTTTCAGTAGTAGTTCTAGTTGGACCTTTGGCCAATGACAACTTATACAGAATTTTAATATTTGCTGATCACAGATCCATAACTTTGACTGCCTATCAAAGTTGTCATATGTCACATGTCACCGTATCATTTCCGCTTAGATCATTATCCCTCCAGATACTGACAGAGAATGTAGCGTAGATTTTAGTAATTTTAAACTGTTTGTCCTCGTTTTAGTGTAGTGTTTTGTACAATTTTATGTTATTTTTAATGTTTCCACATTCTACGCTTGCCGGATAGTTTCACATTTTGACGAAGTAAGTCTAAAACGTTAATCTCAAAAACTTTTTTTCATCCATTAACTTCGAGTTTTTTATCGAAGTTAACTAATTTACTTCATCTAAAAAACGTTTTCTTGGCTTATTTCAGATGCCCCTGAAGATGCTATTTTAAGCAAAAGTACTTGGGCTAGATTTAATTTAACTTGTGCTCGATAATAGCCTTATTTTCAAAGTTCATTTATTCGAGCATTCAACCTCATTTATTTAGTTTATGTAATGTTGAACTCCTGTTTTAGAATATGGTCTACTTTTTTTTATTAGAGAATAGGTTTTTGACCTGTAGCAGTTACAGTTTTTAATATAATATAGTTTCATGAAATAATTCTTTGTAATCTTCTGCACTTACGATGTTCTCAACACGAAAAAGTTAATATGAATTTTCAAATTATTGCTCGTCGTAAGTTAAGGATTAGTAACGTACATACAGTTTTTAAAATGCAAATTTTATTACAACTAAATATAAATTCCGAAATAAATTTTAATGTCCATATTTATTTTATGTCTAGTCTTTCTATATTGCTGTCTTTGATTAATGTTTTTGCAATCAACTGGGAGATTTTTAAAATAATCGTGGTAAGTATCAGGAATGCACTGGCTTCGACATAAACTCTGCAGATCATCATATTTTGCTTTTGTTATCCCTAGATAAGATGAATATATCTTTGGTTAAAATCACAAAACATCAAAAAGTTTTTAATTTTCGGATATTTGACAGATATTCTGTAATACTTGAACGATTTGGATAACTTTGAAAAATAAGGCTATTATCGAGCACAAGTTTAATTAAATCTTAGCATAAGTTACTTTCGCTTAAAATAGCATCTTCAGGGGCTTTTCATCAAATATAAACTATCGGCAAGCGTTGAATATGGAAACATTAATAATGACATAATATTGTACAAAACACTACACTAAAACGAGGACAACAGTTTAAAATTAGGTTCGATTTAACGATTCTACGCTACATTCTTTGTCAGATACTGACAAAGTTTTTGTAAAATATCATATCGAGATTCGGTTGGACAATATTATAAACGTTACGAAGTAGCTGCATAATTACCTAATCTGATTTATTTGACAAAATATTGTATTTTAGCATTGTAAAATGGATCCTTATGAAGTGGAAATAGAGAGGCTAATGAATCTGTATGAGGAAACTGCCACATACAGTGAAATAGACGACTCTGACGACGATTCGATCGCGGATCCAGATTTTCTAGGGATCAGAGATCATGATACAGACACCGAGCAGGAAAATGAAGATGAGCAAATTCTAAATGAGAATGAAGTCGAGAATGAAGAAAATGAGGAACAAATGGGTCATGACAGAGGCTTATATTTTTTTGGTAAAGACGGAACTACATGGAGAAAATTTGTTCCAACTAGAAATATTAGAACACGCAACGAAAACATAGTGACCCATTTGCCTGTGGTTGTTGGTGAAGCGCGACACGCATTATCTCCATTGAATGCTGGACGCACATGTTTGGTAACTGCATTGATATTATAGTTAAAAACACGAATTTATACATAAAAAAATTTCCGTTAGATATCAAGAAAAGGCTGAATGTAGACCTACTGACCCAGTAGAAATTCGATCACTGATTGGTTTATTGTATTTGGTTGGACTTCATCAAGCATCAAGAACAAATCTGGAAGAGTACTGGTCGTCAAATGGTATGGGATATGAGATATTTCCTGCTACAATGGCAAAACGTAGGTTTATATTTTTACTGAAGTGTATCCGTTTTGATGATACCACGACTCGAGACCAAAGAAAAGAAGTGGACAAATTGGCAGCAGTTCGTACTATCGTTGAAAGTTCAATGAAAATTGTAAGAAGAATACTCATTGGGAGAGTTTGTGACTTTGGACGAAATGTTACTTGCCTTTAGGGGTAGATGCAGTTTTAAAATGTATATTCCAACAAACCTAACAAATATGGGCTCAAAGTTTTTTCAGTTGTTGATGCCAAAACTTTCTTCACCTCGCACATTGAAATCTATGCTGTATTCAACCCGATGGCCCATATAAAGTGACAATTTACTGCCAGTAACTGAAAGAATGTGCTTACATTTATCGGGTTCAGGAAGAAACATAACCATAGACCGTTGGTTCACAGGATATGCAATTGCCAAGAAACTACTAAGAGAACACCGACTCACCGTAATTGGTACAATTAGAGCCAATAGACGAAATTACCTGCAGAAATAACGCAAATTAAAAATAGGCAGGTATATTCTTCAGTTTTTGCATTTAGCAACGATATGACTGCCGTATCATATATACCGAAGAAAGGAAAAAATGTGATTGCTGTTTCCACTGTGCACAGAGATGATCGGATGATGAAGATACTGGTGATCAGAAAAAACAGAAATAATTACTGTTTATAATTCCACAAAGAGTGGAGTAGATGTTGTAGACAGAATGATCACATCATATAATGTTTCCAGAAATACGAAACGTTGGCCAATGGTAGTAGTTTATAATCTCTTAATCTCGCAGCAATTAATGCATTGTAATTTACAAAGGTAACAACCCAGATGGAGAATTTTCCAAAACGCAGAAGATTATTCCAAAAAAAACCTAGGTATGGAATTGGTACAGGAGAATATACGACGGAGAGCAGTTGACACGCATTTGACAAAAGCTGTGCGTGCTTCGGCCTTGAGACTCTCAGGCATTGAGGTCGACGTTGTACCAAAGCCCCAGCCAGGTAAGAGAGGAAATTGTAAATATTGCAAAGACGCAAAACTCGCTTTTTGAAAATTTGCAAATCCTGGCTATGTATGGACCACATAATGGCATGCTGCAAAGATTGCTTAGAAAATTTGACCACCAAAGTTTGACCACTGTAGTTTGTGTCCACAATTTTATTTTTTAGTTAGTATATGTTTTTAGTACTTTGTTTGTTTCTAATTAAAGTTTTAAATGTTTTCTTTTGTTTTTTCATTATTTATTCGCTGATCACAAATTGAAAAAATACGCGTTTAAAATTGTAAACATTTTTAAAATTTACCTAATACAACTTAAAAAAAAATGGAATTGTCTCTGTCAGTGGCGGCCGTCAGGGTCAGCAGGGTCGGCAGTGCCGACCCACACCTTTATAGATAGTATTATACTTTTTAATATTTAATTTAATCAGTATTTCAATAAATAATTGTGGCAGGTAATCAGTTGATGTCATTTGTTTTTGTGAAATAAAAAAATATCTGTGAGATAATAAAGACTAAATTTTATTCATGGTTTTTAAAAGAATTCGTCCAATCTGAGCGTTAAGTGATCCCTGCGTAGACACTTTTCAAATTGATGATCCGATATCGGAGACATCCATCCGCCTGTGAATTCTTAAAAAGGCACGTTTTGTTTTTTCGGCAAGCCGATCCCAACCTTGACGATTTACTTGTAAAAATCAACGGAATATTAGTTGATTAGCAACCAAATATACATTTCTTTCCATATGAACTTAATTACCAAGTACGGCAAATTTAAATTTGCCGATGTTTCATTTGGATTGGTGATTGGTCGCGAACTGTACATTGCGAGCGCGGGATGAAATGTATTTCATATAAGAACGTAAGTAGTAAAGTGAAGTGATATTCAGTGCACGAACTAGCCTTTCTTTTTGTGATTTATTTTATTTTCTAAAGTAATACTGTGATACGTTACGTCTGCCGTAAATAGTTAAAGGTTAAAGGGTTTTTTGACATATTAGAAGTTTTTTTTTTAATTAAAGTGTAAACAAATTCAGGTAAATTAACCTAAAAAATGCAAGCCATGGGAGAAACTGTAAGTATTGATAAGTCTGATATTGTAAATTATATTTTGCATAATGGGTTTTTCATCTATTCCATACGAAGAACAAATTGTTATTAAAAATAAGGGGCGTCCTTTGCCTAAAATGTCCCGGCTTATAAATATTAGTGCGGGTAAGGGAAGTAATAGATCATTTTCAGATAATTGGTACAGCAAGTACTCATGGCTTACCGGGAGTGAAATAAAAAACAAACTTTTCTGTTGGCCTTGCATTTTATTTTCGACAAATAGGGGCAAACATCAAAATCCGTGGTGTAATCTGGTTACGATAATTTAAAGGAATTATTTAGGGCTTTACATAAACATGATATTTCGAAAGATCATACTTACAGCCAGATTAAATTAGATTTATTTGGAAAACAAAATATCTATGTTTCATTAGATAATGCCCAACGTGAAAATGCTATTAAACATAACGAAATTGTAAAAAATAATCACGCAGTTTTACGTCGTTTAATTGATATTGTAATTTTTTAAGTTGTCAGAATTATCTTTTAGGGACGATGAATCGGAGCATTCGTTAATCAAGGTAATTATAGAGAACTAATAAAAATGTTTAAGAAATACGATTTGGAATTTTCTAATTTACTTTCTGATTCGAAGACATTTACGGTGTTCTAAACAATCCAGAATGAATTAATAAAATCAATTAGTTACATTTTGAGTAACGTTATTGAATCTGAGATTCAGGAAACCATTTGCTTTTCACTAGAAGTAGATGAAACTACCGACATATCATGTCATTCACAATTATCAATTGTTGTTCGATACGCGTTACGTGGTAATATCTTAGTAGAGGTTTTTAGGTTTTACAGACGTGAGTAAAAGCCATAAGGCAGAATATATTTTTGGTGTTTTAAAGGACAGATTAAAATTTTTTGATATCAAAAATAAATTGGTAGGGCAAACTTAGACGGCGCTGCCGTGATGTCTGGTGAATTAAATGGTCTCCAGGCAAAAGTTAAAACTATTGCACCGCAAGCTTTATTTACTCACTGTCATGCGCATAGAATGAATTTAGTTTATCAGATACATGTAAAAAAATTAAAGAATGTCGTCTTTTTTTTGCCAGTTTAAGCGGATTTGCTTCATTTTTCTCAAGCTCGCCTAAACGGACTAATGATTTTAGAACGGTTTGTTTCGAAAAAAATGCAACAGTTTTTCAGACGCGATGGAATTTTAAATCTCGGTTAGTTTTCACTGTAGCAGATTTTCGTGAACAGCTTTTGGAAGTTTTTGATTTTATTATTGAATGTGACGATTTTGAAATGATGATATCTCGATCCGTGAAGCAATCGGTTGAAACTTTATAAATGATTACTTTTTTAAATATGTTTAAGAAAGTGTTAAACCAAACCGATTTGATATTCAATGTTGTTCAAAATCAGTTAACTGACATTATTCATTCCAAAAATAGAATAAACAAGACTGGTGCAAAATCTCAGAGATTTTCGTAATGATAGTAATTTCCAGTATATACCAGTGACGTTTTGGACTTGCTTGATATTGCGAACCCCAAAAAAAAAGACAAAGGCATGACACAGAAACAGATCTCGAAAAAAGAGTATATTTTAAAATTTAAGATACTATTTTTTATGCAAGTAGATACTTGTTTTTTCGAATTTTGAAGATTTGCAAATTCTTGACCTCTTTGACAATTCCTAATTTAAAAGTTACGCCAAAGAATTTCCAAAAAAATTATCCATCATTCTTTAATAAAATAAAATTAGAAAATGAATTAAAAGTTTTATATGCTGATCCAAATAATTTCGGAAATGGGATAAGTTCCAAGATATGTATAATTTTATAACACTGTTTTTTGATGGGTTGGAGTCAATAAAAGGGGCTATTTGTTGACTATTTTTTACTCGAGCTTTCAATTGTGATTACAATTTTTATCAAGAGCTTCTAAAAAATACAAAATGTCTTACAAAGTTGAACTAGAAATAAAAAATTTTTTGTTAACTCACCAAATAAAATTAGTTTTTTATATAAAACTACTGCTTACATAATAAATACAAAAAATATTAATAAAAAAATGCCTTATTCTAATAAATTTTCTCTGAAAAATTTAGATAAAGTTTCTTAAGAAAAATTGAATTTATAAACAAAATGAATAGCTCAAACACCTAAAATGACATAAATCTTTATAAACAAAATAGAATAGCTACAAACAGCCTAAAATGACATAAATATTTAGGCTGGTTGTAGCTATTCTATTTTTGTTTATAAATTCAATTTTTTCTTAAGAAACTTTATCTAAATTTTTCAGAGAAACATTTATTAGAATAAGGCATTTTTTTATTAATATTTTTTGTATTTATTATGTAAGCAGTAGTTTTATATAAAAAACTAATTTTATTTGGTAAGTTAACAAAAAATTTTTTATTTCTAGTTCAACTTTGTAAGACATTTTGTATTTTTTAGAAGCTCTTGATAAAAATTGTAATCACAATTGAAAGCTCGAGTAAAAAATAGTCAACAAATAGCCCCTTTTATTGACTCCAACCCATCAAAAACAGTGTTATATTTTTTCCAAACGAGCACAAAGTACTTCTTTTTTCTTACTCTTGTATAATTTTATATACTGGCAATTCATTACAACAAACTGTTACCGAAATTAATAAATTATTGTCATTAATTCTCTCATTACCACCAACGTCTGTCTCAAATGAACGGGATTTCTCTTGCCTCAAAAGAA
This sequence comes from Diabrotica balteata, assembly GCA_918026665.1. Taxonomy (NCBI): domain Eukaryota; kingdom Metazoa; phylum Arthropoda; class Insecta; order Coleoptera; family Chrysomelidae; genus Diabrotica; species Diabrotica balteata. The sequence goes on from OU898278.1 coordinate 124,945,719, forward strand.
TCAAAACGTATTGTCGAATTATCATGAAACAAGAGAAAGTCAAGCTTGTCTCAAATGCCAATAGAAAAAAAAAACTCTTAAAATCTCTCCAAAACTCTAATAAATTTTATGATGACATTTTTACCCATTTTGCTTCTTCAAACAACGTGTACTAGAGTTTAATTTATAAACATGTTTAGGTTCTAAATTTATATGGAAAAAAAACAAAAAAAAAAACAAAAAACAAGAAAACAAAAAATCTTCTATGATGATTGAAGTCTTTATTGATTGAAGACGGTATAACCTATCTGAGGAGACAAAAAATACCTTGCCGACCTTGTCCCTCAAGCAACGAGCCGCCACTGGTATTTGTAATAAACATTGCATTTATGCGAAATTAGCAATAAAATGAATGCTGTTGCTCGGAAGGCGGTATTTCATTTTGGTCCTTGTAGACCACACCGCGACCGAAAGTGTTTTCAGAATGGTCACCCGATGAAACCGAGGTATAAACTAATCTTTTTTTTGAAAACGAATTTTGGAGTGGAAATCAAAACTTTAAATAACAATTGTGAAATGTAATCAATTGTGGATTCACTAAATACAAACATAATATTTAACTTAAAATTACCGCAAAAATATCAGTTTCACAGGCCCTTTTTCTAAAAATAATGTCAATTCAGTTTTTACTGTTCACCACATTTTTTTATCATCGTGACTAAAAATTCGATATCTGGTTTACAAGTATACATCGTTGTGTGCATAACTTCTAATTTCCCCAAAATTTCGCGCGCTTTCCATTTACCCCACCAATAAATTAGGTTTGAAAATCCGATGAAAACGCGTGGGTGTATTGCCGAATGAAATGAAGTTAAATAACTGCTGTGTTATTTTTTATTTCTATTTTCGCTTGAAATATACCATCCAAAATATACATGCAGAATAAACACATAAATCAATGTTACAATAGGATGGTAAAAATTGCATTTGTTTCGGTATGATTTTAAAAGAAATAAATATTCCACGCTAACGATATATTTTCATGTACATTGTGATTTTTAAAACAGCTGCTGCGATGGTGGGAAACGTTTTAATAAATTATAAACTTGGCTTTGTGACTTCTAAATGGTAAAGTTATTAAATATTTCCAAAAGGAAAAATTTACATTTAAGGTTTCATTAGATCTGTAACCTAATTTAAATATTTATTTAGTAAAAATACTCTTCTTTCCCTGGCGTCTTTTTGTGATTATTACATTTATTTCATGGTCGAAATGTCTGTTAATTAATTTAAAAGTGTAAATGTCGTTCTTCAACGTCTAATTAATCATATTTAAAATATTAATAATGCCATGATAAGCTGAATTACACCTTTGTAGATTACTTCATATGGACTAGGGAGAGCAATGAAAGAGGCGATAGATTATACCAGTTCTGTCAAGAACATGACATGATAATCGCAAATACATGGTTCAAATTACACAAAAGAAGGTTATACACATGGAGGGACCAGGAGATAATTCACTACATATGATTAGAAATCAGATAGACTATATTCTGGTAAACAAGAGATTTAAGAATGGCCGTCACCAGAGTAACGACATATCCTGGTGCAGATATCGGTTCAGACCATAACCCTGTAATAACTGACATCAAAGTGAAGCTCAAAAAAGTCCAAGAAAGCCCCAAAACACCAAAATTAAATATCTCAATATCCAACAAAACGTTAATAGAAAATGACTTAAACAATGAGCTACAGAAATCAATAAATGAAAAACAACACAGAAATATGAACACATTTAAAGATCTTACCTTGAAAGTAATAGAAAAATATTCAACAACATTACACAGGCACAAAAAATAACAATGGATGACTGATTGAAATACTGGAATTAATGGAGCAGAGAAGGAAACTGAAAGGTAACAAGACAGAATATAAGGAAAAACAGAAACTTATTAAACAAAAAATAAAGGTGGCTAAAGAAAAATGGATGGAGGATAAATGCAAGGAAGTAGAAAAGTTGAATGAAAAACATGATACGTTTAATATGTTTAAAAAAGTTAAAGAAGTAGCTGGTCTTTATCATAAGAAAACTCCACATACTATAACCGATTCGTCGGGAAAAATGATAATAGACGAACATGAAATTCGAACAACCTGGTGTAATTATATAAGTGAACTATATAATGATGATAGACCCGAAGAACTGAAGACTTTAGTTGAAGGCGAAGGACCAGAAATACTAAAATCAGAAATACTGCATGCTATAAAGTTAGCAAAGAACAAGAAAGCCGTTGGCCCTGATAACATACCGACAGAGATGTTAAAGCTTATAAATGAGGAGAAAATTGGAATACTGGTCAAGCTTTTCAATGATGTTTATTCGACTGGTGATATCCCTGAAGATTGGTTAAAGTCCGAATTCATAACACTACCAAAAAAACAACGTCCAAAAACCTGTAGCGATTATAGAATGATAAGCCTTATAGAGCCACACTTTGAAAATATTTCTACGCATCATCCACAGTAGAATCAGAGATACATGTGAAGAAGACCAGGATGAAACACAATTTGGCTTCAGAAATGGACTGGGACCTCGGGACGCCCTCTTTGCACTAAATGTATACTGCAGAAATGTCGAGATCAAAGGAAAGACGTCTTTGCTGTATTTATTGACTATGAAAAGGCCTTTGATCAAGTACAGCGATCACAAATTAATTACAATATTAAAAGATAAAGGAGTTGATAGTCAAGACATACGATTCATAGAAAAGTTATATTGGCGTCAAACAGCGACAGCTTGCATTAACGGAAAATCAACAGAAATATGTAAAATACAAAGAGGTGTCAGACAGGGTTGTATACTATCCCCAATGGGATGTGAAAGTTAATGGAATTCTGATAAATACAATCAGATATGCAGACGATACAGTTATTTTAAGTGATGACATGAATGGACTACAATGCCTTTTAAATGCCATTGATAGAGTGGGAAGAGAGTTTGGCCTAAACATAAACTGCTCAAAACAATACACATGGGTGCTGTACCGTTTAGCACATCACGATGCACGATTATATGTTGATGGTCATATAATTCAAAGAGTGTCCAGTTTTAATTATCTTGGTTGCCATATTACTGAACAACTAGATCCAGATCAAGAGATAAAAGGTAGAATCGAGATAGCCCGCACGATATTTTTGAAAATAAGGTCATCTCTTCTGTAATAATAACTTGCAACTTCAACTTCGAAAGCGCATGGTTAAATGCTACATTTGGTCAGTCCTCTTATACGGTGTCGAAGCATGGATATTAAAAATATCCACCATTAATCATCTGGAGGCCTTTGAAATGTGGCTGCACAGACGTATACTAAAAATTCCATGGACGGCTATGCTGACAAATGTGGCAGTCCTTGAGAAAACAAATGCTGCTCGCGAGCTGCTTGATAACATCAAATGTAGAAAGACGGCCTATTTTGGACACGTAGTAAGGGGAGACCGATATAATATTCTTCAACTTATTATGATGGGTAAAATCGAAGGACGCAGAGGAATTGGTAGTAAGCAGGCCTCTTGGTTGAAGAATATCAGGGAGTGGACAGGAATAAGAAAAGCTGAGCAACTCTTTAGAATAGCTCGAGACAGAGACAGTTTCGCCATGATAATCGCCAACGTCAAGGGGACTTGATAGGGCACGTTAAGAAGAAGATTACTTCACTGTTTTTTATTTAAATATTTTTGTCTCAAAAGGTAAACAATTAGACTAAGTACGTATATACAGTCCTGAAGACTGTAATACAAAAACAAACAAAGAGTATTTTATGACTTGTTGCAAAATATACCAGACAAATATCAAAAAATGATCACGACCAGTCCAGTATAGTATGTAAAGTAGTCTTTTTTCTAATGTTTTCTCATTTTCTCAAGAAAAAATGTCGTTTTTTGAGCTAGTGGTTGGTATTCCAATAACACATTGGCTACCACCATAAGATGGTTAGTTAAGTTTCTCCTTACAAAATAATATTTATTCATACAAATAGTTAACAATACAAAGTAAGTTTACATTCGTACCAATATTTTTGAAAAAAATAGCAAGATCATAAGTGATCCTAATGGCACTGCAGTAACATATAACACACGTACGTGCTACTAGTATTACCGGAATCGTGAACAACTTAATGCTTTTTAGTTAAACATGTCTGTGTCAAAACTGTTTTAGTGTAACATTAGTTACAACATTTTACTCTTCTTCCTATTGTCTTTAGTATTGACGTCAACTGTCACAACATATTCTTCTTCTTTAAGTTCCATCTTCTATCGAAGGTTGGTAAATCATCATGGCTATGCGGACTCTATTGACTGCCGCTCTAAAAAGTTATGAACTACTGCATTTAAACCATTCAACCTCTCATACATGTCCTAAGTACTTAAGTTTTCATCATTTTGATAGTTAATATTATTTCCACCTCATTTCTTATCCTTCTAGCTTCTTTCCCGTTTGACATTCTTTGAAATCCATAATATTCGTAGGATTCTTCTGCAACACCAAAAATCAAATGCGGCTAACTTATTCAGATGACCTTGTTTTAGTGTCCACGCTTCCAAGCCATAAAGAAGAGTAGAGAACACGTAACCTCGAAGCAATTCTTAGGCGTAGTTCCTAACCTTATATCCCGACAACCATTATAGGCGACTTGACAATGTCAAATTAGGGAGAAAACTGGATGAATCAGAAAATAAAATCGGCAACTTTGGATATGGAACACGAAACGAAAGAGGAGAAACATTGATGAACTATATGGAAACGAACGGTCTATATGCGATGAATACCTTTTTCAATAAAAAACCACAGAGAAAATGGACGTGGTCGCGCCCAATGGTTTAACAAAAAATGAGATTGATTACATCCTATCCAAAGAAAAGAACATAGTACAAGACGTTACGGTCATAAACATGATTTCCGTAGGAAGTGATCACAGAATTGTTAGAGCCAAAATCAAAATTAACGCCACAACAGACAGACAAAAATTTAAACCATCTAAAAAAGAGATAGATACAGAACTTCTTAAAGAACGCAAAGAACAATACATAAACCAGCTAAAAAGAAGTGACATATCACAGCTAAAGGGTTTGCAACTAGACGAATTAAACGATAAAATAACAACAGAACTACTAGAAGCAGGCCTGAAGATTGCTAATAAACAAAAGCGAAAACAACAAAAAATTAGCGCTAAATCACAAGATATGCTAAAAAAAACGACGACAACTCCTGAATGATAACAAAAGAAATACAGTGGAGTTTACCGAACTGAACAAAACCATAAGAAAACAGATAAAGGAAGATTTAAAGAAATACCAAGAAGATCGCATTAAGAAAATCATAGAGAAGAACAAAAGTTTAAAAACAATGAAGACAAATATAGGAAAAAGAAAACTAATCATGCTTAAAGCTGAGAACAATGAAGAAAGAGATCTAGGAGAAATAGTAAAAATCACAGAAAGATATTACACAGACCTATACAGTTCTAAAAATGACCCACCACTATCATCTAAACAGAATCTCTCGAGGAAAATACAAAATGTTGGCTCAGAGGTATTACCAGAAATAACTGAAGATGAAATCGAAAAATCCATAAACGACATGAAAAGAAATAAAGCGGCCGGTGAGGACAAAATACTGGCGGAACTGCTAAAAGAAGGAGGAGACACGATAAAAAAAAATGCTAAAAATACTGTTCAACAAATGTCTGTTTGAAGGTAAAATACCTAAACAATGGAGAAATGCCAACACAATCTTAATACATAAGAAAGGAGACCGAACAGACCTAAACAACTACCGTCCTATTTCCCTTTTGTCACAACTATATAAAACCTTCACAAGAATAATAAACAACCGACTAACCTATAAACTTGATAACTACCAACCAGTGGAACAGGCCGGATTCAGGAAAGGATACAGCACAATCGACCATCTACATGCGCTTAAAATCTTAATTGAGAAAACCAATGAATACAACCTTCCGCTGTACTTAGCATTCGTAGATTATGAAAAGGCTTTCGACAGCATTGAACACTGGGCGGTTGAAGAAGCTCTGGTCAATAGTAGAATAGATTCAAGATACCGACAATTGATACATGATATTTACCAAAACGCAACCATGACCGTAATTCTGGACGACAAATTAATAACGATAATATAAAAGTTAAACGAGGAGTCCGACAAGGCGATATAATTTCACCTAAACTGTTTACCTTGACCCTCGAAGACATAATAAAATCAACAGATTGGGAAAACAGAGGAATATGTATTAACGGAAAATACCTAAATCACCTTAGATATGCGGATGATATACTCCTGATCTCCTCGGAACGACAAGAACTGGAATTAATGCTGAATGAACTTCATGAAAAATCACTGCAAAAAGGCCTAAAAATTAACTTCAACAAAACAAAAGTAATGACAAACACGGAAGACCAAGAGGCAATAAAAATACAAACAGAAAAAATAGAACAGGTAAATGAGTATATCTATCTAGGACAAGCAATCAGAGCTAACAGAGAAAATCAAACAGCCGAAATATCGAGACGAGTAAGAATGGGATGGGCAGCGTTCGGCAAACTTTCTTACGTTTCTAAAAAATCAAACAATCCCTCTATACTTACGAAGCAAGGTATATAACTCCTGTATAATACCGGTGCTCACCTACGGAGCACAGACATGGACATTTACACAGGCCAATTTGGATAGGATAAGGAAGGCACAAAGAGCGATGGAGAGACAAATGTTGGGTATATCACTTAAAGATAGAAAACGTAACCAGTGGATCAGAACCAGAACAAAGACAGTAGACGCGATAGAACAAGCAGCAAAACTGAAATGGAAATGGGCTGGACACAATGAACGTCTCCAAGACGGACGATGGAACAATGCCATCGGAAAGTGGCGTCCATACAATGCAAAGAGATCAAGAGGCAGACCACAGATGAGGTGGAAAGATGACATCAGGAAACAAGGAGGTCCCACATGGCAGAGAACAGCTCAAGATAGGGAAAGATGGAGAGAACTGGGGAGACCTATATCAACAATGGAAGGATAGAGAGTAGGTTCAAAAAAATCCTGACAACAAAGAAACTTTTTAAGTTTAAGAATGATGCACGTGCTATTTCAATACGTGTCTTAATTTGTTTTGTTTGGTCTACAGCTGATGTTATCCATGTTTCTAAGTAGTTATAGTTATTTACCACTCTCTACTGCAGTATCTATCAATAGTCAATTGGATATTCACAACATATGCTTTACAGTAATAGTTTAGGCATCGGACTGTAATTCACGAAAATAAAGATTAGCATTTTCCAAAACAAAAAAACTTGCTTTTTTAGTGTGTTAAAGAAATTACATATTATAAAACTTCATTATTAGCCGTATTAAATAAAATTTTAACTGCAGCTTTATGGTACCAGCGAACAGGTTTTCTCAGATGTAGAAATAGCTTGCGAGTTGGCCTGAGACTCAACTCCATCTTTTTTCTTTGTTGTAGTCGATAATTGCTTCATGTTTACTTGTCTCTTTTATGAATAAACCACATATGAGGAGCTTTCTTACAAAATTGTTTACATGCACATTTCAAAAATTTTCAGGAGGAGTAAAAATGTGCTGCAGTTGTTGTACTAAAATTTTCCAAATGTTTCAGAGAACGTAATTGACTTTAGATTTAGAAAATTAAAACGTTAATTAACATTATTTTTATTCATTTGTATTAACAAAATATAGCCATGTGTCTATTGGAGATATCGAGTTTTGTAGAAAAGATGCAGATATAACTTTTGTCAAACTAACAATATCTTAGAAATAAAAAATATTAAACGGTACTCACTAAAACAAAAAAAAAAATGAGGAGTACAAACAAGTTAGATGTGAACATTTTTTTGGCTCATCCTTCAACAAAATAACACACTCTTCATCATGGTAGTTGTGGGTTTCTGGATCTGAATCACTAGTAACTTTGTGTTGAAGAGCATTATTAACCAATGAAGATCAGGGATATCTTTCCAATTTTGTCCAAAGTGGATTTGCAAGAAATGAAGGACATATTTTTTTTTCTCTTCAGTCACGAATGAAATAGTGAAATTTAGGGAGGAGCCTGAAGAAAATCATTTTTTTTACAATGCTTCTAACATTTTCTGTTCCATTATCGAACCTTATAGTTGGCGCAGCATTTTTATTTTGGTTGAAATATGCCAGTCCCTTGTTTTGATTTTTTTAATAATGAGGCATTTGGTTTGGCTGATTCTTTTTATTTTTTGATAAATTCTTTTAAGGCTTTTAATATCATACACCACCCATTCTTGTCCCAGTTTCTGTACAGAGCCAAACTCCTCATAAATAAAAGCATTTTCTTCGTTTTTTTCAAGCGCTTCTCCACACGGCCAAAAGCTCGATCAGCTGAAGAAAATTGTGGCCACAGTCGAAAAGGTTACATGAATTCTTTGTACATTCTCTGGAGCCTTATTTTTAAGCCAATGGCACAAAATATGGACAATAATAAGCATTTTTATTTTTGCCAGCGCAACCATCACAAAACAACGATACTGCAGGAAAAGACGAAAGATCTTGGCCTCTTAAGTGATGGATGAGTACATATCCAATTTCATTTACCTCTTTCGCTTCCCTGCTTTCACTCCACGTATAAAATGTTGGTATCTTTGAGTCAATAGCACACAGCAAAATACATAGATTGCAATTTGTCGTGATAAAAGGCATCGCCGCTTGGAGTTTTAGGGAGTGGGTGCACTAGTTGCAAATTAAAAACAAAACTATAAGTATCACTGGAAACTTCCTTCATTGTTTGTAAAACGCATCTACTCTCAGCTTGTGAATACAAGTTCAGTCATTGTACTAATTCTTTTCCTCTTACTCTTTATTATGAGATTCGACAACAATTTAGTTTACCAAGAATTGACGGACTGCTTTCTTTTTGGCTCTGAAAAAAGCTTCTCGTCGATAACCACCTCTATTTTCTTTGGCAGCAGACCTTTCCAATCCACAGTAGTCGACAAGCAGATACACCCATTGAAAAAGCAAAAAACTTTTTACAGACAGAAATTATGCGTTTCTTTTTCTGACTATTGAGAAAATTTTTCACAAAAACCGTTCTTGTGCGAGTTACAGAGACAGGTGCACCACTTCCCCTTCTTCTTGGGGCGCGAAAGCAAAAAATATTTTATCAAAACAGATGTTGTTTCTCTTTACCCTCTGCTAGTAACTGCTTGTTTATTTTTATATCCTTGTAGGATACCGTAGCACAACGAAGATTTTTCAAATTATGTTCACATAGTCTGGTCTTCTATTTTAGAAACACTCAATGAGGATCACTATTGTTGTACTTCATAATTTTTGAACGCCCTCTCTCACTTGTTTGATGGATCGTCTTTTTTAGATCCCACCGATAAATTAACACAACACTATCCATCAAAAAATAACACGCAAAACACAGAAAAAACGTTGACATACCCGAGCCCTTTAAGGAAAAACATCGTAACCAGCAAAAGTGCAATTTATAGGAGGAGGTTTTTTTCATTAATATCTGTTCCAATCAGTATTAAAAGTTAAATATTTTATATTATATTATTTGGTAGTGTGCTTTACAAATGACAAAGAGTAATTTATGTCGTATGTTTTTAGTTTTATAATAGTAACTGTTACTTACGATGTTTGGTTTTTCAAATTTTTGTGCTTAATGTCACACGCTTTTTGTCGACATGGTTACGATGTTTCGTGTGTTCAAATTTAAAGCATTCACGTTGCTTAAGATTTATTTTAATTGTGTTTTATTTGGTGAGAATCAATGAAAAAAATTACAATTATGAAAATTATACATTTATTAAACAAAAGTTATAATCAAAAATCAACGTCACTTGTATCCTCGTTATCTGTTTCCATCAAGCAGTCTGTAATATCACCATTATGGGTAATAAAAGGAAGTCATCTTTAAACTCTGCTGGGATAATACCCTTATCACAGAGTTTTTTAAGATCTAGGTACTTAGCTGACGAAATTTTGAGTCGATTATTGTACAGCTGTTGGGAGCGGATTGTTACTATTACGATTACTGCGTCGTGTTCTTAAGGTTTCCTGCAAATTTATAGTTTTACAGTTCACTATTGTCAAAGAATCCATACTTTAAAATAAAGCTTTGTGGGTTATCTTTATTAAACATGGCTATGCGAAGTTTGCTAATGTTAATTTTGAATTTATTTGGTAAATAATATTTCAGCGAAATCTTTCCAATTTAAAAAATTAGAAAAATCTAATGACCTAGTAACATAGTTAAAAGGATTCGTTCTTGAATTGCGTATAATCGTTGGCCATTCTCTTGGAGACCACACAGTTTTTGCGACGGCTGAAAAGTTCAATGCTACTGTGCACAGAGTCTACGGGCATCATTGTATGTCCTGGTAACAAAAATGTTATTTTTATATTTTTATAAATGCACTCCTTTCGATGAAGTAAAGTAAGTAAATTGTTTCATGTGTGGCTTCAATATCTTTCTTTTTTTAAATACATGTAAACTATTGACAATTTGCAGTTGCAGCCTCGTTTTTCATCTGATTCACCCCACAAATGACAAAAAACATTTGCAAAGCCGCTCTCATAAAATGTTTCATTATAAAATTCGTACTTTCTACAATAAAATAAATTTACACCGATAAGGAACGTTAAGTACTTTCTCCAGATCAAAGCTTACACACAGCACATAATCCTTTTTTTTGAAAGATTTTGGTCTTTCAAAAAATTTCAAGGCACCTTACTTTATCTGTAATGTGTTGCCTGTAGGATTCTGTCTTCTTTTCTTCCTCTTGTTCAAGGCTAGTAGATATTTAATCTGTCACAAAGATTACATTTGTCTTTCTTTGGCAGATGAAAACCAAGATGAAAATCTGACGAAAATACTTTTCGAAATTTACTGAGTGATACAATTTCAGTTAGTTTTTACAGTCAACGAGATATTTTTTATATAAGCGATACAAGTTTGTAACATTCTCAAACTCGGCTGAAGATATAATTTATTGCTTTTGTTCCTACAATAATGCGAAGGAACAGCCGGTAGTTGCTTAATATATTCCTTAACCAAAGAGACTTGATTAGAATGAAATTTATTTTTAGGGCTTCTTTTCGCCTTTGGTTTTGTTTAGCCATGTTATTGGTTAGGAGCATTTTCTTTCGTATATCATAGCGTCATTTGGGAAATATTAAGCGTTTTAATTAAAAATTATTGGCAAACTTTTACTTTTTCATTGTTATATGGAATATAATATTCCATGGTTTTTGATCTTCGTGTAGACTCAGCCGTTTTTCGTTTATTTGGGGTTTCCACCATACAGGATAGGATCCAATCTCTTTGTCTTTGTGAGCTTGCCATACCCCAATAGTTTTCAAAAATCAAAACTCGATATTCTTTACTTAACTTTTTAGCACATTGATTACCACATTTTTTATTAAGACAAGGGTTAGGTTGTGTTGCTTTATTTTTTCCTGTCCATTTTTCAATTCGCCTCGCAACCTTTTTCGGAAGTGACTTTTGCTTTCAAATTCCTCTTTCCCCTATCACTAAAAGATCTTCATTGGGTGGCATACTTTTAAGGCTCTTGGTATCAGAGCTATCTTCTTGTTGAATTTCTGGATTTCATTACATTTCTTAATCTCCCAGATTACTACTTAGTAGATTATTCTGCAATGATGCTGATGATGAAGATGATGAATAATCTATAAGTTTGCTGATATTTGGTGGTGTAATTTTTGGAAAGCTATCTGGCATATTACTATTAATCCACTGCTGAATTGGTATCCACGGTAAATTGCACCTCTGCACACGTCCCTCCTAAACCACCGAATTGTCTTGATTGACAACCTTGAGTGCGATAACTAAATGTTGTGTAGGCTTGGTGACCGATAAGAAAAGTTTTCAAGAAAAATTGTCACATCCCGACTCGACTGGTTTTTGACCAAAATATCGTAACCATGCAAAAGTATCCTAACGATTTTTTATACGCACGGTTACGATGTTTTGGCTATCATTGACATTGATTTGTGTTAGTACCGATAATATGAATTATTACTTTTAAATTAAAAACCGTGTTCGTTTGGCTTACGATGTTTTGGTCAACGAAAAAGCTTGTTGTTAGGATCATTTTCTATGAAAAATCAAAAATTCGAAAAATTGTTGGGGACGATGGTTTTCTTGAAGGGTTGTATTACAACGAATTCACAACATCCCGTCTCTTCTTCTGCAGTGCCTTATCCGGTCCGGATGTTGGCGATCATCAAGGGTATCATGGTTTTGTTGACTGCTCTGCGAAACAGCTCCGCTGAGATCATACCAAACCATTGTCGGAGATTTTTCAACCACGAGATACGACGGCGTCCCGCTCCTCTTCTGCCAAATACTTTACCCTGCATAACGAGTTGAAGAATTCGATATTTTTCTTCGTTCCGCATCACGTGGCCGAGGTACTCAAGCTTACGTTGTTTCATTAAATTAAGCACTTCTTTTTCTTTTGTCATGCGCTGTAGGACTTTAACGTTGGTGACATGGTCCACATAAGATATTTTTAATATCCTTCTGTATATCCACATCTCGAAGGTATTCGTTTTTCAGTGGCTTGCGTCAGTGTCCAGGCTTTAACTCCATATAGTAACACTGGAATAATGTAGCACCTCACTATCCGCATCTTGGTTCCCAAACTGAGATTACTGCAGCACAGCAAGGATTTCAAATTAATAAATGTAGACCGTGCCATTTCAATTCCGGATCTAATCTCTTGAGCGTAGTCCCATTGTGAGTTGAGGGAAGTTCCGAGGTAAGTGAATCTGTCGACTCTCTGGATGTCTTCGCTACCTGCCATTAGTGCCAAGGGATCTAAATTTGTACGGCTGACAACCATGAATTTAGTTTTCTTAATATTAAGGTTCAGTACGTATGTTACGCTCACAGTTCGCACTCGGTCTAGTAACGGGTCCCGTCTAGGTAACGGGTAACAACATAGACGGTCCCGTCTCATCGAACGGAAAAGTACTGATAGATAATCACATACAGCGTGGCATGGCATGGCTATGCTTCACACTGTAAGTGCGACTCCTGAGTGCGTTTTAGAACTAACAAATATTTTTTTGTTTCAGGAATTAACCCTTATTCTAGATAATGCTTTTAAAATCAAACAAAAATAGTAGAGGGATAGTTCTGCAGGTCGGAGGGTTTATACAGTTTTGTAAAACAAAAACTAATTTTAATGGTCCGCTAACGAAGGAGCTGTTAAGTTTTGTATAAAAAAAGAGTGAACATGGGGTAAAGGTTTTTGAGTGGAATAATTAAGTTTTGTGGAAGAAAAGTGTTTGTTAGGCTAATTTTAAAGGGGAAATATTAACTTTTTAACACTCTCGAAATTCAACAAAAAAATGTATTTTAGCCGAAAATGGATTTATGCAGTTTTGTAAAAAAGCTCTATATATACTTACCTCATAAAATTTCTGCATATAAAACTGTTAGTCATCTAAAAAATTGATAATAAATGCCACTAATCGTTTCTACAATGCCTTATTCTTAACTGCCGTTACAAGCTATTTACGGCATTGTCAGGCTTAACAAAAGAACATAAACAAGCTATATTAGAACAGCATATACTTATTATGTTAATTGACTTTAACCCGGCGCCAGTATGGTCGAAAATTACAACATGTATGGTATGTGGGGTATGAGATACCCCGTTTGAATAGTTATTATATTCTTTTATATATTACAAAATTACATGAATCAATGTATTATTTATATTATTAAAACAAAGTGGAGCATGAAAGGAGATTTAGTATTACAAAACATATCAGAATATGATAAAAATTTACCGATAATACTAGAGTAATCTTAACTTGGAGACTAAACGTATATAAAAGCTGCTTGTAACATAAAAACTCTAATCTTATCTGCATTACTTATTTTAAATTTGATACATATTTGCTCTGAATGTTCCATGCAAACCCACTGCTCACAAGCAGAACAAGTTAGATGAGATTTTCTATCTTTTGACCGTGGACAGATACAACATCTTCCCATTTCTTTTCTTTTTTTGGACGTTGATGGCTGAGGTTTATCTTCGTTCTTGCGCTTCCTTGATGATGTTATTATTTTCTTTCTCAACACTTTGAGTGATTTTGAATTTTCTTTCCTCTCATGAAGGTGGTCTGTAATCAAAGATAGTCCCAACTATTTCAAGAAAAAACGTCGCTTCATCCGTTTATCCACAGGATTGTTTGCATTAAAAATTACCATAGCATTAATTCCAGCGGTATTCAGCAATGAATAAAACATGGCTAGCGGCCATCTCCTAGTATTTCTACTCACACTATAGGTACCACTAAGCTCGTCCACCACATCTACTCCTTCTTTAGTGAAGTTGTAAAAACTATTCATCTTTGGTTTTTTCAGCTTCGCCAGTGGCTGGATCTATTTTGTCATAAGGGAAGAAAGAAGTAAAACATTCTTTTCTCTCCGAGAGATGTATGACAGCAATGTTACATCATGCATAAACCCGAAGAGTGAACTCCGTTCAGGTCTCTTCTTCGTTTGAACAAAGGCAGGAGGAAGCTCCTTTTTATTTTTACGTAAGGTGCAGACAGCTGTGAATTGATGCTCTTTTAGTAATATGTATAGCAGAGGACAACTGGCAAACTAATTGTCAAAAGTAACGTTTCTTGCAGTGCCAATTATGGGTGCTATTAATCTAACAACAATGTCTTCTGGTTTGTTACTTATTTGAAACGGACCTTCGGGTTGTTTTCCGAGGTACGCCTTCATATTAAACAGATAAAATGTTCTCGCATCTACAACTGCAAACATTTTCAAGCCTTATTTTGCCGATTTATTTGGCATGTATTGCTTGAACGGGCATCGCCCGCGAAAGCACTCCAGTTTTTCGTCTATAGTGACGTATTCTCCAGGAATGTAGTAGGCTTTACAATTTTCGGTAAAAAGATCAAACATTACTCGAAAAGGGGCAAATTTATCTAACTGGCGTCTTTCATTTCTGGACTTTTAATTATCAAATCGCATGGAAGATATAATGAACATAAAATGTTTCAGTGACATGGTTGTTCTAAAAATATCTACGCGTAAGCCATCAGTACTCCATAAATCTTCTAAATTCGTCCTATTGGCACGAAATACACCAGCCAAATACAGGAGTCCAAGCACCGCCTCCATTTCTTGTATTGTTGTTGGTTTTACGAGGTATTGCATATTCTTGTTATAAGCTGTTGCTTTCTGACCCATATTCAGATTCGTATAATTTACAATATCTGCCAACATCATATCATTCAAAAATAAGTTAAAACACTCAAGAGGAGTTTTTGCATTTCGAGCAACGCCCTTTGGTCCACAAGGTTACCACAAGATTTTGACCACTTAGTTTTTCCATCACGTCCTATAAAATATTCTCTTGTATTTTAGGATTCATCGTCTATTGCTGAGTTGGTAGATATTTTTTCTGTCATTGCTTCAGGCACTTCTGGATCCACAATTTCTGAATCTGATTCTGACATTGAATTTTCGCTGATAGGATCGGAAAGTTCTCCTCAGATTCTGAACCAATAGCGTGCTCATCTTGCGATTCTTCCCACAATTGCAGGAGCCTTCTTTGTTCTTGTTCATAAGACATTCTGTAATAAAATATCACTAAAAGCCTGCAAATATACAATAAATTTCAATACATTGCCTTAAAAAATATATAACACTACCGGTATGGTAGAATATACAACACCCCCAACGCTATTTACACGCAAATATTTTACTACTACTTCATTCGACGGTCGCGAACAAACTGCTGAAGACAGTATATAACCTAACTCGAAGGTAGGCGGGTTTAACTGTTTTATGTTTGAAGTTGCGCAAACGCGGGCGTTTTAAATTCTCGTGGGGTATGTGATACCCCACAATACCGTCGCCGGGTTAAACAGAATCAACCACAATTTGAGTTAAAAATACGTTTATTATGACGTATTAAGTTTCCCATCGGCAATCGTTATCAAAATAAACTTATTTTCAACTTAAATTGGTTAATTCCCATTACAGATAATAAATAGGTACCAATAAATATTACCATAGTAAAAAATCAATGGCAAGCTTTGCTTCCCCGTTCTTTACGTTTGATTAAAAAAATAAAGTTTTCCAAACAGGAAAGTAAAATACGTATACCTGTTACTGTTGATCCATAGGAATATATTTATACCTGCTTAAGTGAGTTCCCGTTGCCAACACGGAATAAATTCTAAAAGCTCGCTTCAACAGGCATTCGAGTTTTAAACATCATGAATGTTGTATAAAATGGAAAAGCCGAGCCACATCAGGCACAGCAGCTAAATTTTAATATTTATGTGAGAATCTTAAGCTCAAGTTCTTCTAGTGCAGTTCCAGGATAAATTACGTGACGGAATATCCTTCGTCAAATATTTGAGAAAGCGGCGGAACTTCGAGTTTAATCCCCCGAAACTTCAGTTTTAAAATGTTTGAAATCGTCCAGAGCAGAAATATGGAGCTCGACAAATACAATTTGCAGGCCTTTCTTAAAAAGTTTCTGGATTGTTTCAAAAGGATAATTCTTACTGGCATAGCCATTGTGTTGCAGCTTTTCAGTTTGAATTAGAATCTTGACGGAAAATTTTAAGAGCACGATCTTATTTTACCAAGTGGCGAATATTGGATGTTTCATTTTGTTTCACTAACAAAAGACC
Organism: Diabrotica balteata; assembly: GCA_918026665.1. Lineage (NCBI taxonomy): Eukaryota > Metazoa > Arthropoda > Insecta > Coleoptera > Chrysomelidae > Diabrotica > Diabrotica balteata. The sequence continues at coordinate 124,962,475 of OU898278.1, forward strand.
ACTAACAATTGACTTCATTTTTTTCTAATCTTCCGTTGCGGTTAGTATTTTTTCAGAGAATTTTAATCATCGAAACCATAATTTAAATGAAAAATTTGTAAATTTAAAATTAAAAAAACTAATAAACGCTTACTAATTCTACAGACATACGGTCCAACCACTGTATCTTTGCACAGGTATAAAATTACTTACGAATTCATTTTGACGATGGTTGGTGATTGGTTTACCTACTTAGTCCAGGCTGTGAGGCCGCTCCCGTTGGGAAAATGTTTCTGATTCGGTTTCTTCGCGGATTCCGCTTCAAAAATGTCCCCTTTAAACAAATCTGAAGGGTGCCGGGCGAAATTTTTGGGCAGAAATTGTTTAAACAATTTTATTTAACAAAGTCCAAAAATAATTTTGTTTTAATCTGGAAAACATTTTTTTAGGTTTTTTGGGCCATTTTAAACAAAAAAAATTTTTGTCATTTTTTTCTAAAGTTGATAGTTTTAGAGTTATAAGCGATTTAAAGTTTTAAAAACGCGAAAATACGCATTTTTGAGGCTTGAAAACACATATGCAAATTATTATTTTTGAGGTTACCAAGTGTCTAAATTAAAGTTTAATTATTCAACTTCAAGATTATGAAGAGTAATCGGGGCTTATTTTAATTTAGACCGTTGTTTTTTAATTGTTAAGTATGCGCGTACACTCGATTTTTCAGCCGCCGCGGCGCCGCGCGCTACCCTGCGCCTCTATCGTACTTATGCATAGTTTACATAATATACTTACAAATAATTATTATTTATTGAGTACATATTTATTTATATCAATTGAGTTATAATATAAATTTCGTCTAAAGTCTAATAATAGTTACACAAAATAATTGTACAAAAGATTGTTAAATAACACACTAATCACTCAGTTAAAGTATCTTTGTTTTCACAAAAATCTAAATCACATCCACATAATGGTACACAGTTGACATGATTTTTCTTGCAGTTGCAAGCATTAGTTTTGCAAGTCTTTTTGCATTTGCACGGTTTCCCAACCCACCACTATCAGACATATAATATCCATATTGCCAATATTGTTCAGTTGCGCTCCTGGGACGACTTTACTTATAAGATAGTTCATTCGATTACATGAAATCAACTTTAACTTGAGAATATTCGTCAGAAAAAATCATAGCATATAATTCGTCTTTAAAAAGACAAAACACATGACACGATGACATTAAAATTCTCCTACTGAGAATTAGTGATTCCATAGTAAATTATGGAAAACCAGGAAAAAAACCTCATAATACTATCCCGACATGGTAAGTATTTGTTCGTGCATTTAGTTTACCTTCAAAAAACACCAAAATTTTGATTTTATATGTTTCGTTATTTAAAAAACATAAATGATGTATCGTCTATATGTTATTGACTTACTAATACTGGTATTTTCCTCTTTCAATATTGGTAACCAGATCATACTACATTCTGCCGAGGAATTTGCGACACAATTGGCCTCATTTAGCATAATTAAAGCCGCTTCTTTGATTTTTCTTTTTTTACCATCCGTCTCTTTTAGGACTACATTTGAATTATTCCATTGAACCCTATGTTCATTATCCCATGCGTGTTTACATATTTGAGATCTCTCAAATTCTCTATTTTTAATATAAGACTGATGTTCACTTATTCTAACATTTAATGGCATTATTATTATTAATGAATTCTATAAACAAAATTTTGGTATAGCAATGGGCTCTAGTTTATCTCCATTCTTAGCCGATATATTAATGGATGAGTTTGAAACGAATATCATTTCTAAACAAAATTTAAAACCCACAGTATGGTGAAGGTATATAGATGATGTATTCTCAATATGGCCTCATGGATAAAAGTTGTTGGACACATTCCTAAATGATATAAACGATAAAGAAAAGACAATAACATTTACCATGGAAAAGGAATATAATAACACGCTACCTTTTCTGGATGTTTTAATCTCTAAGAACGATACTGGATATGCGACTCAGGTGTATAGAAAACCAACACACATCAATAGATATTTAAATTTCAAATTAAATCACAATATTAATGTAAAAAAGGAATAATTAAATCCTTATACTATAGAGCCAAAATTACTTGTTCTAACGAAAATTCGTTCTTGGAGTAAAAACATTTGTTAACATTTGTTTTATTAAAAAATGATTATCCATTATCGTTTATAAATAAGGAATTTTCAACAATCGATCGAATAAAACAGATTATTTTAGAACGAGATCCTACAGCATACACAAGGAATAATACTAGGAAAATAACAATACCGTACATAAAAGGATTATCAGAAAAACTTAAAAGGATAGGCAATAAATTCAACATTTCAACAACATTCAAAACAACAAAAACGTTGAGATCTATTTTGTCCAAAACCAAACCTAACAATGAACAAGAAAGGACAACGAATTGCATTTATAAAATAACTTGTGAATGCGATCAGTTTTATTTAGGTGAAACATCAAGGCCATTAAAATTTGAAAGTCGTCTACTTTAAAATGCATAATGTATGTCTGAATTGTCAATATAAATGAGTCAGATAAAATTAAATTATTAGAAGAATTTTTTACTATGTAACAAAAAACAAAATTTGTTTAATTTACTGTTTGTATTTTGAGAACGATTTCTGAAGTGGAAATTGAAACGTCATTAAACGTATTTTTATCTTTAATTGTGGCTTATTTCCAGTTAAATAGTAATTAATTTAAAATGCCACAAGAAAAAAGCTTCAGAACAATGTCTCCCCTATAATACAAGTAATTGTGAGTATGATTAAAAAATGTTCTATTTACAAAGGTATTTCCATAAATATGTCCCTTATGAAGCAACGAAAAGATACGAATATAATTTTTGACTTTCCAAAGTAAAAGTTTTTTGCTAAGTAACCGTAGTAGATAATTTTCAAAAAAAAAAATATTTTGTTAAAATTTAAAATATTTTTCCCTAAAGTAAAAAATTAAACTAAATAAAAAAAACTATAAAAACCTAATTTTTTGTATTAATTTAAATACTGTATGTTTCCGTACAAACCAAATAAAAGAACTCAATACCGTCATAAAAACTTTTATATTTTTATTTGTAATAAACTAAATATTACCACCATAGACGAGTAGAAAGAACATGATAATAAACTAAATTGCGTGCGTTATCCTATTCCTTATGGCTTTATTATATATTTTTATCGACTTTCTTAAACCTAATTTGGTCTCGGCTTATTCCATAAATCACTGATACCGCCCTTCCCTTGGGTGCTGTTATCCTTTATTGCCTCATCAGGAGTGCCGGTTCTTGGTCCTCTGCAGGTAATCTTGTTTTTCGTTATGCCACGTTTTCTGTTTTTATTCAAATTACTACTTCATGTTGTTTATTTTCAGGGTATATTTTAAATTATGTTTTATAAAAAGCACTCTATAGAATTAATCAAAACGTGGTTTACAGTTGTACCTTACATAGCATGTGTCTTCGCAGAATGATAGAAAATTATAATTTATTTTTACTAATATACATACAGTATTTATTTTATTCTCGTACAGTCAGATTATGTGGTGTTATCCAAATTATTTAGTGATATAAACTCAAAACAACATTTTAGTTCACTAATAAATAATTCATAAATAAATATTTGTGTTAGTAGGAGAGGAGCCAAGAGCAACATGAATGTAATAAATTTAATTTTTAATGCATAAAATTTACTTTCTTTGAAAAGGAATGTATAACACCAATGCCAAGCACTCAAATTTACTAGCGCCAAGCTTCATTTAAGAAATTTCAAACACATTAACATCACAGGTCCAGATAGAAACGTAACCACTAATGTATCAAAGTTATTACCAACGTTATAACCCCTCTAGCCAAATTCTAAAACAAATATTCATCGCAAGTAGTTACAATAAAACCGGTGATTACTAGTTACCAGTTTACCATAACAGTTTTAACTATGTTTTCTTAAACACTAAATAATAATCCTTTTAACGGCATTGGCCAGTAATATTTATTAGTTACTTATTTTTTAATTTTCAATTTTACTAGATTGTTTTCACTTTTTTGCTTTACTGTTTTACTTTGTGTATTTATTCAATTTTTACACTTATATTTATTAATCACACACATATAATATTGGCATAATTGCTGTGTAGTATATCCCAGACAGTATCCTTATACGGGTTTTATAATTTCAGAATTTAGATTACTATGTAACCTTGACCTGAAGATGTATAGAAAATTATAGAAAGTAACATTTCTATTTTCTATCGTACATGTTAAAACACCGTAAAATCTTTTTAATCCTTTTGCGTCATTGGGATTGATAATATAAATATTTTGGTCTGTATATAATAATTTTAACTGAATTTTTTTGATCGGGTGCTGCCTAATGTTGCGCGTCTAATAAATATCCACTTAGATTGGTGAGAAAGTCATACGAGGAGGCGAACGATTTTTAAGAATGATGCGACTCTACGATGAATCGTTAAAGTGGTCAGTTCATTGTTTAGTCGTACTTTTTTTTAATTCGTTATTGTTGTTCCTTATTTGTTTTTGTCGTGGAAATATAATGTAAAGTGATTTACTCTCGGTGGAATCGCTGCCAAAGTCAGTCGGTTTCATTGTTTAGTCCGGATTTTTTTTAATTCGTTATTGTGTTGTTCGTTGTTAGTTTTGTGGAGTTTTGTGCAGTGTGAAGTTAAAGTGAAAGTTAAGTTTGGGTTGAGATTTTGAAGGAGAAAGATTTCGGCGGGTGTAGTCTTCAAAAGCCGGCATTTTTTGTGGAGAACTGAATTTAGCTCAAAAGCAATGTGGCAGTTTTTGTTGAGTTAATCACCAAGTTGTTGTGTTATACCCTATGTGCGAGATTTGTAAAGCAGCGTTACAACAATTTTAGAGGTCCAAATGGTTTTAAGCAGAAGCGTTTGAGAGGCCCGTGTTTTGAAGATCGCAGTTTTTTATCATACAGAATAATCCGAGGGGCCAAATCCAGTGTTCAACTTCCAAATAATTAATCCGTAAAATAGTTTCGAAACACAATTCAGATTTCTGCTTTAATCCGTGCTTTCCAAAAATTGCAAAGCAAAACGGACGTTGATGAAGGTGTTATCTATATCTAAAATTTGCATTCCACGACATGTCTTTTTAACTAAGCAGAAATCCTTAGCGAATTGGCTTCTTGTACTCGTACAGAGTAGATCCGAATTAAATGAAAAGGACAGCAAATATTTTATTTCACGCAAACAGTGCCCATGTATCTGTTGATACGTTTTTTGACCTAATAGGTCTCATTAGAACAGTTATTCATAGGTGTTCTCAACGTGAAAGAGTAATATTTTCTGTCTTTTAAGAAGCAACACTAAAATGGCTTCGATATGGACGCAATAGCGACATCTGATAGTAAATCCGTATAAAATTTTCGAAACACAATTCAGATTTGTTAAAATCCTTTATAAAAGGTATATAAAATTGCCTCAAACGGTCTATCACAAACACATTGCAAAACGTTTCGGATTAAACAATCCATCATCAGTGCAAACAGGTTGTACATGCTAGTAGCCACCAAAATATGTGGGTAAAAACCCCTTAAAAGTTATAAATTTGAAATTGTTTTACATTATTAGTGTTTCTAATTTGTGATGTTAAGTTACCGTTGGATAGGTAACATGGTGGCGTATGACTCTACATGAGTAAAATGGTCCTGAGGCGAAGTGCCTACGAGGACCTGTTGATAACAACTCGACTGTTGTTAACTGTTGACAACTGTTGATAACAGAGTTGTTATCAACAGGTCCTCGTAGGCACTTCGCCTCAGGACCATTTTACTCATGTAGAGTCATACGCCACCATGTTACCTATCCAACGGTAACTTAACCATCACAAATTAGAAACACTAATAATGTAAAACAATTTCAAATTTATAACTTTTAAGGGTTTTTACCCACATATTTTGGTGGCTACTAGCATGTACAACCTGTTTGCACTGATGATGGATTGTTTAATCCGAAAACGTTTTGCAATGTGTTTGTGATAGCCCGTTTGAGGCAATTTTATATACCTTTTATAAAGGATTTTAACAAATTTTTTTGTGATATATGGTATACAGCCAGCTACAGGAACTTAGTTTCCTCGTGGAATTCAGATTTCTGCTTTAATCTGTGCTTTCTAAAAATTGCAAAGCAAAACAGACGTTGATGAAGGTGTTAAAAGAGACATGGGGAATCTATTCGTATCTACTCTGTACGAGTACAAGAAACCAATTCGCTAAGGATTTCTGCTTAGTTGAAAAAAAATATCGTGGAATGCAAATTTTAGATTCCCCATGTCTCTTTTAACACCTTCATCAACGTCTGTTACATGGGCGTCTGTTACATCAACAGATACATGGGCGCTATTTGCATGAAATCAAATATTTGCTGTCTTTTTCATTCCAAATAATTGTCTATGTGTATTCCCTAGTCACTCCATACCAGTTTGCATCTTGAGTGAGACACAGTTGTGCTTGTTTGCAGTATTTATATCCAGTCGAAATCTCAAAAACTTTCTTAAAGGAAATACATCAGCCAGAGTGGTATAAGGTACTTTTTGTCTCCGGTGTCCACGCAGCGGAACTCCGTGCCGCAATTTTAATATTTTAATAATTTTTACCAGTATTCTTTCGTATACGCTATTGTCGATTTAGATATGTGCACGTGACTATATTTAAAATATTACTTGCTGATGTCTCATGTAATAAAGTGTTACATTAGTTTGATATTGACCAATGAAGTGGGAGTTGTTCAATAGCGGCATTCCGTACCACAGCGTAGCTTGTCATGTATGTAAAATTTGTTAATACGGTTTTTAGCACTTAAATTAATTGATGTACTTTTTGTCATTTTAGGGGTACAAAACGACCAATTAAGTATTTGACAGAGATTGAGTTGCAAGAGAGTGTAAAAAAACTGTCTGATTTTGACGAAGATATTGCTGACTTTAGTGATGCAGGTGGAGAACAAGAAATTAATGAAAATGATAATAACGACAGTAAATCGGAACTATCTGGTAACGATGATATTATATCCGTTACAGGAGATAATCAATTTTATATGGGCAAGGATAAAGAAACGATTTAGAAAAGTGCCCCAATAGCTTATAGCAATGAAACCAGAGCAAAAAATATTATGAAAGAAGTACCTGGACCAAACGGTAACTCAAGAATCGTAATAAATCCATTAGATTCGTTGTAAATCTACACAAAAGTGAATAATATATCTTGCCAGAGAGACAAAAATTGCAAATTAACCTCTCGTAATAAAACAATAGCTTTGTTTGGGATCTTATTTACTCTTGTAGTAAAAAAAGGAAATCATGTAAATGTTCAAGTAATATGGGCAAAGAACGGAACCGGTATGATACGGGCCAAAGCTGCATTTGGTTACAAAAGATTCCTCTTTCTTCTTCGTGCTCTTTGTTTCGATGATGTTGGGACACGGAAAGATCGTGAACAAACAAATAAATTAGCTGCTATTCGCAGTATAGACAGAGACTTTTTGAATAAGTGTATGAGTAATTACTGTTTGGGAAAATGCGTCACTATAGACGAAATGCTTCACCCTTTTAGAGGACGATGAGGCTTTGTACAATACATGCCACCAAAAACCAGCCAAATATGGTATGAAACTCTATGCATTTTGCGATAGCAGATCTTACTATACTATTTTTTCCCACAAAAAATTCCAAAAGAAATATAACTATGGATAATTATTTTGCTAGTAGTTATCCTTAAGCTGCTTATCTCGTTCATGCAAAATACCCTGACAGTTATTGGCACCTTGAAGAAAAGCAAAAAACAATTTCCTTCCCAATTTCTTCCGAATAAACTACGAGCTATTGGATCTTCAATCTTCGGGTTCCAAGATAATATTATGTTCCCAATGTTTATATGAATAAAGATCAAGAGATGATGCCTACAGAAGCAGAGGTCGTCCACCAACACGTTGTACTGAAGATCTAAAACGTTGTCATAGGAATTGGATGCAAGAGGCACAAGATCGAAATAGATGGAAAATTATGAGGGAGATCTATGTCCAACAGTGGATAAGCGAAGATTGAATGATGATGATGATCAGTTTTTTCATATTTTTTCCTTTAGATAAATGTTCAAAAATTAGAAAATAGGCTAGGTAATACAAAACTAAAGCAAATTTCAAAAATTGTAAATTAAACTTTTCTGAATATTCTTAAATTAACACTCAACATTTACCCATTTCGTATCCAATAACATTTTAAATTCATTTATTTATTTCATTTTCGATAATTAAATCGTAAAGCTCATAGTAAATCGAATGATTGAGCTTGAAAAATATATTTATACTGATTGCCGCTCGGTCCATTAAAAATATAAAAAATAAATTGGACTAGCTCGGTAATTAATTGGAAAATTTCATCCATCTCGAATTCAATTATAAAAATTTAATGGAATCTTAACATTTTTAAGCTTCATGGTGCGGTATAAAACTGTAGGGAGAATAAAAATATATTTTAGATAATTCAGTAGAATTATTTTATCATTTGTATGCCTTTATAGCCTGAAAAATAAAAAGTAAAATAAGCAGTAAGTGGTAAAATATAGCCGAAATCTCGCGCACATGATGAATTTTCGGATATTATAAATTCGATCATTGACGAGCATAAGAAGATATGTTTCCTCACTGGTCACTTTATATTGTAACAGTAGAATATTATATTTCTGCTTATAATATTAAAAATAATACATTAGATCTAGTTTTTCAAATGAGTTTTTAAATACATTAATCATGTGTGGACTAGGCAGATGAGCGAAATTTGGCAATAAATGTACCTAAAGATGTAAAGTCTTCTAAGATAACGGTCCGGAGACAAGAGTGGCGACGCCACAAACCTAAACTTACGCTTATACCACCGAACCTTATACTAAGCAAGAGGAGTGATTTATTATTCAGTGGACAGTAAGACGACAACCATATGGTATACCACTCGGAAAATGACGACGGTCAACATGTGTATGGGGTTGACGTAATCGTATCTCCTCAATTACGTCAAGATGTACAAATATTATACCTGTTTCTGAAGGATTAATAATAATCCAACTGAATACTACTCTGGTCAAATTAAATATTTTACAAGTTTATGCCCCAACTAACGATAAACCAGAAGAAAAGGTAGAGCAATTCGATGAGTTGTTAATAAATTCACTTAAAACAGAAGATATAACTATTATTATGGGTTACATGACAAACTCATAAAGCTATTTAACACCGACGGTACTCAACGATTAAAAGAAATATTCAATGAAATATATTTAACCCGGGAGCCGTGATAAATTTTAAAATGGCGCCGCTTGTATAGTGGTGGTGGTACTGACCTTCCTGGAATGCTCCAAGCGGTTTTCCCTTTAGCGACTGGCGTTATATTATTTCAGTTTTTATTATTTATTTTATTATTTGGCCTTTGAGAGATATAGTTTAATATTTGTGTAGTCGGTGCTTTTGACCGCGCGCGTGTACATAAGTATCAAAGATATTTGTGTTGCAGTTTCACAGTTTTAGATATTGGTGTGCTTTTTATAGTTAATAATACGGTAAGTGAACCCTGTGTGTGGTTCTTTTAATAATATTTCTTAAGTCTAGTATTTTAGTGGAAAATATAGTCACACGTATGGTGATTTGTAATAGTATTTTTTTATTTGCAGGTTATGTGTTCTTACGAGAAAGAAACAAAGCGTATTTTAGTCATGTGGGCTGAAATTGAGAGCGACGATGAGATAGGTGGACCACCTGAAGACCAAGATGACGTTTTGGAGAACAATGATTACGACTCCAATTCAGAGCAATCAGAAGGAGAAGAGATACCAGATTTTAACGAAACTCAGCAAGATCTAAATACTCGTCTGTGTTTTGTGGGAAGGGACAAAAAGACTTTGTGGAATAAATCTCCCGTAGCTGTTTAAAAAAAAAAAGACCCTGAGCAGAAATATAGTGACTCAATCTTCTGGAGTAATTGGAAAAGCCAGAGAAGCAAAAACCATTATTGATGCTTGGCAATTGTTTTTTCCAGACTCCGTCATCAGCGAAATAGTTGAACACACAAACAAATATATTCTAAAGCTTCGGACAAAGTACAGTAGAGAAAGAGATGCTACCAGTACAAATATGGAAGAAATTAAAGCACTTATTGGTCTTCTATATTTTGCTGGAGTCTTGCGGTCATCACACCTACATTTGAGAGATCTGTGGGCACAAGACGGAACCGGCGTAGAGATTTTTCGTCTTACAATGGGAATTAATCGATTTCAATTTTTGTTGCGAGCGCTTCGCTTTGACGATCTTGATGATAGAGAGGAACGGAAACAGTACGATAAGCTATCTTCTATAAGAGAATTTTTTGATGGATTTGTTGAGCGATGCAAAGCCAATTATACTCTTAGTGAATTTGTAACAATTGATGAAATGCTTGAGTCATTTCGCGGCAAATGTGGATTTCGACAATATATACAGAATAAACCAGCAAAGTATGGAATCAAAATATTAGCGCTTGTTGATTCCATGTCATATTACACTTATAATCTAAAGGTGTATGTTGGGACTCAACCAGATGGGCCCTATAAAGTTGACAATAGCGCCTCTTCAGTCGTACAACGATTAATTAAACCAATTTCTGGAACTGGAAGAAATGTAACTTTCGATAATTGGTTTACGTCGATACCTTTAGCCTTAGATTTACTAAAAAACACAAACTAACTGTTACGGGCACAATTCGCAAAAATAAAAAAGAAATTCCTGAAATTTTTACTGCAAAGTTAAAGGAGCGTAAAGTTACTTCGAGCATTTTTGGTTTCACCCAAGACATGACTTTGGTATCCTACAAGCCCAAGCAAAACAAAATAGTTACATTATTGTCAACAATGCATTACAAAGACGAGGTTGATCCAGAAAGTGGCGATGCATACAAGCCATCAATGATTACATTTTACAATGCAACAAAGGGAGGTGTTGATACCGTTGATGAGCTAAATCGAACTTACTCTGTGTCACGAAAAAGTTGCCGATGGCCTCCAACATTGTTTTTTACTTCCTTGAATATATCTGGAAAAAATAGTCATATCGTTGCTGACAAAAATAACAATACTCATAGAACTCGCCGAAACTTTTTGAAATCATTAGCAATGAGTCTCATTACACCGCAACTTGAACGTCGTCGAGAAATGGTTATGTTACCAGTAACTATGAGAAGTCGTATAAAAGAAATGTTGGGCATCCAGGAGGTATCTACGCCACATAGCCAGTATGACGTTCCAGGCAGATGTCATTTTTGCTCATCGAAAAAAAAACAGAAAAACGAAGACCCTATGCGTACAGTGTCAAAAGTATATATGCCGAGAACATACTTCCCAGGTTTGTACTGAATGCTATAAAAGCCAACAATAAATGAAAAATAGTAATGTAAGTTTAAAATAAAAGATTTTTACTATATATTTAGATTCTACTTGTTTTTTTTATTAATTAAAACCAAAACTATGTCTACGGTCGATTTGAACGTGCGCGTGTTACAACGTAAGTTTTTTGGCGCGTGTAATGCCGGGTTAAACAGAGTAATACCAAGATCATGGCTGAAGTCAACGTTTTACAGTTATTTCTAAAAATTATACATTAAAGGATATATGGACTAGACGAAGAAAAAATCAGCCGTACACAATTTGGTTTTCGAAACGCAGTAGGTACGAGAGAATCTCTGTTTGGCATACAAGTACTATCTCAACAATGTAGAGATATAAATTGTAATATTAATGCATGCCCCATTGATTATCATAAACATTTGATACAGTAAAATACGACAAGCGGATGAAGATATTAACAAATATTGGAATAAACACCTGTGATCTCAGAATTATTAGCAATCTTTGCAAGAATCAGTCTATATGTACAGAGGAAGGAGAATCCGACGACATCAAAATCAAACGTGGAGTCCGACAAGGATGTATACTATCACCCTTGCTGTTTAACGTATACTATGAGGAACTCTTACAAGAAGGAGTAGAAGATGTTAAAGCCAGAATTCTAATTAACGGAGAATGTATCAATAATATCAGATACTCGGATGGCACGGTGGTATTCGCTAACAGTTATAGTGCCCTCCCGGAGTTAATGAATAAAATCACAGAAGTGACTCAGAGATATGGACTTTAACGATATATAACGATATATAACGACAACCAATAAAAAAAGTAAGAGTATACATCTACCTTGATACAAACGTCAATGAAAATTGGGACCATTCCCTAGAAATAAAATTAAGAATAAAGAAAGCAAAATCTGCATTTCAAAAAATGGCTAAGCTATTCAAATGCCACGATTTATCAGTATCCATAAAAATCAGGTTACTACGATGTTATATCTTTGAAGATATCCTATACCGACCACGTTACTAACCAGGAAGTTTTAATAAGAATGCAAAAAGGAAAAGAGTTGTTAACCACAATAAAAACGGCCAAAGTTGAATACCTTGATCACATCTTGAGGAACAGCAAAAGATATGGGTTACTGCAATTAATTCTTCAAGAAAAAGTAGAAGTAAAACGGGGACTAGGAAGGCGAAGAATGTCCTGGCTGCAAAATCTACGTACGTATTTTAATACAACAACCAAAAATCTTTTGAGAGCAGCAGGTTTCAAAATACAGATTGCCACGATGGTCGCCAACATCCCAAACAACGGATAGGCACTACAAGAAGAAGAGTAAGACAAAGACTGAAGAAAAATAATTTGCCCCACGAGTATCTGCGATTGATCAAAACATACTACAGCTAATCGCTCAAGCATGTCTGTGTTTTGCATGGGATCATCTGAACTGAACCTTCGAACAATGGAAATCTGTTCTGTTCTGTTTCAGATGAGACTAAAATATGGCTCTATGGTAGCGACCAAAAAAGAAAGTGTACGGAAGACGATGCGAGCAATTTGCAGAATGCTGCATTAAAGACCGTAGTCCTTATGGAAGTGGTTTCTGTTTTATCATCGGAGACGAATTTAGTTCTATTCAGGACAATAAAAAGCCGCATACTTCAAGAGTCCATAAAATGGCCGGCGTGCAGTCGAGACCTCAATCCCATAGAACGTTTATGGGATAAGCTAAAACAAAGAATTCGAGTTAGACTTCATACTGTAAGCTTGACTTAAGAGCTTATTGTCGCAGTAGAAAAACAGTGACGTAACACCCCACAAGAAACGTAACGAATTTGATTAGATCTGTGCCTAATCGTATAAGAGTTATTAATGTAAGAAGAGGTCATACCCATTGTTAAATTTTTAATTGGCAAATACTCTTTTTGTGTTAGCAATAAAAAAGTAATTCGCTTGATGCATTCATTTTATAATGTTAAACATAAAAAGTTAAAATATATTTTGTATAAGTGTATTATCATATTAAAGAATATTAAATTATTTTTTAAATATTCTATCCCTTTTTTGGTCCGAATAATCAATTCTTACTGAAAAAATATAGTTCAAGTCAAAAGTCTAAAGTATGCCGATTTCTAAGCACGCAAGTTTATTTCTTGTTAAAATAATTTCTAATATTTTATGATTTTGAGCATATTTTTATGTCATAGCTAATTACAAGGTTACATATTTACAATTTAAATTGAATTTATGGTTAACATTTACTGACATAAAACTGCAAATTTATAGTCTAAATAAAATTTTAGCAATTGAAATATCAGTAATAAAAAACGAACTTGTTTTAATTAACTTGTTCCATTTAATAATGTTTATCCATTAATGTAACAACATGCACTACATTAAAAGCTTGACGACAATTTAATTTGATCAGTTTCATCAATTTACATTGTGTCATCCAGCTAAAGCTTTAACACTCAATTTAATTTTAATAATTCAATTTTAGATGACTATGCTTAAATATTTAATAAGTAGTTTAGTTCGATCGCTATATTTAATTCGGTTTAACATACCTACATGTTAAATAAAATCCGACATAACCCCCATAATACCAGATTTTCTTTGATACGTAATAAAAAAAACAGTTATTTATATGAAATACAGGATCCTTGTATGAAATATATGTTGCTGTTCAATTCAGTACTATAATTGGATGGTCTCATGCCAGAGTGAACTATGTGCATTTTATTTGTTTTAACTTTTTCATTTCCATTATGAGGCAAACTTTTGTTCTAAACTTATGCCAAAACGAACTATGTGAATAACAGAAAACATCAGCTGGAAATTAGTAAATTCTATTTAGCAAAAGGGTGGTAGTACTGGTAGTCATATGCCACAGTGAACCATCATCCAGTCCAAGATGGCTTCCCGTGCACATAGTTTACATCGTCATGACATTGTTGATAGAAATTCTAGTAAAGATGAACACGCTGATTTCAGTAATGGGTCTTCAGATGATTACCATCCAAGTTCTGATTCGGATATTACAGAATCAGGTAAGATAATAATATTTATTGCCATAAAACTTCATTATCAAAGTTTGGTTATGTTTTGGAACGTTTCTTTTGCCAAAGTGAACCATGTACAAATTTATTTCTTGCAGTGTCCACTGGGAGTGCTAGTGAAATATGAGCAGTTATACCAACCTAATAACATAGTATTTACCTATCTATATAAGAACGAAGCAATATATTCCATTAATTTATATTGGAATTGTAAAAAAAAATTAAAATCACATAGTTCACTTTGGCAAAAGAGAACGTAAATTGTCTGTCTTATGCATAGTGAATGTGTGTTTCAAAGTGTTTTTATGTTATAACATAAAAAAGTAATATAAAATATTTACTTATAGAAAATATTAATAATTTTGTGTTTTTAGAGATGAAAAAAATACCAGAGGGCAGGAAGAACCTCAAGACAAGAAGAGAAAATCTGATCCTAAGAAGTGGAAAAAAAATATTCGCAAGCAAAAAAGGGCAGCTGGTAAAGAATATATCAATACTTCAGGTACTGTCATACACTCTAAATCTTTTAATGACTATTCCTGCAATTGCAAAATAAACTGCCAAAATAAGCTTACAGCACAGCAAAAAAAAAGTTTTTTTAATTTGTTTTATAACGAGTCACAGTCTTGGGAAACTCAAACAAGCATAATAAGTGGTGCTGTAAAATGTAGAACGATAATAAGACGTCGTAAGAATACTGATATTTAAAAAAAAACAGGCAATCGTGAATTTTATATCCCTTCTGAAAACGGAGATATTAAAGTATGCAAAAAAATGTTTATGGAAATATTACAAATCAATAGTAGTAGAGTACATCGTGCTTTGCTTAAGAAAAAAAGTGGAAATTTAAGTGATCTTAGAGGGAAAAAAGTGCCTCATAACAAATCTTCACCGTCCACAATGGAGTCAATAAAAAATCATATACAAAGTTTCCCTACCATAGTAAGTCATTACTGTAGAACTCAATCCCAAAAAAATACTTGGATTGTAATTTAAATTTGTCATTAATGTACAGACTCTATGTTGATAGTTTAAGAGAGAGAAATGTTGACAAAGTTCCAAGCCAATCGCTTTATGAAAAAGTGTTCAGACGTGATTTTAATCTTAGTTTTAAATCTCCACGAAAAGATACCTGTCAAACATGTGACAGGTTGAACATTGAAATAAAGGCAGCTGAGGAAAACAAAGATGAAGCAATATTAAAGACTAAGAAACTAAACCAGGAACTACACCACAGAAAACTACAGTTACCTCGCTCAGAAATAAATGAAGACGTTAAGATTAGTAAAGAAGGGAAAGCTACAATAATTAGTTTTGATCTTCAGAAAGTAATGCTTCTTCCTAAACTAACCACAGGAGTTGTTTACTATAAGAGGCAGCTTTCATGCTACAATTATGGTATACATAATTTTGAAAATAATATCGGGACAATGCATGTTTGGGATGAGAGCACTGCCTCACGAGGTTCCCAGGAAATAGGATCATGTATTTTAAAATTCATAAATACCCATGATCATAAGGACATATTGATTGCATGGTCTGACTCATGTGGCGGCGAAAACCGCAACATTAATATTGCCGCGTTATGGATGTACATAGTGCAGTCCCCTACTTTAAACATAAAGGAAGTAGTTCGTAAGTTTGCTGAGTCAGGACATTCATATCTACAAAACGATAGCGATTTTGGTGATATAGAAAAAAAGTTGAAATATCATCCTGAAATTTATGTGCCTACACAATGGCATAACATAATTTCAAACTCAAGAGTTAAAAAGAACAAATTTGAATGCATAATGGATGCATTAAAACAAAATCTGGTAAACCGCAAAAAAGACTCAGATGAACAAAAAGTAGAATGGTTAAAAATAAAACAAATGAAATTTACTCAAGACCATCCAGGAGTTATGGAATTTAAATACACACATAACAAAGGAATACAATTTTATTCAGTAAATCTATATAAGAGATTGAAAGGCCGACCTGTAAACCTAGCTTCATTAAACTTAAGCATTCTTTACCCCGAAGGAAGAAAATTAAGTCAAGCAAAACTTAATGATATCAGATCACTTTTGCAATTCGTACCACCATGCCATCACCAATTTTACAATAAACTTCAACAAAGTGAAGTATTGGAAGATGACATTGAAGAAGAGAATGACAATAACAATGAAGAGGAAAATGAGATGAACAATGCGATCTAAATATTGCTACTATTAGTTTTTTTACACATTTGTATAATTTAATTACTCGTAATTCTTGAAAATTTAATTCTTTTGTATTATTAATTTTAATGATGTATTAATAAACTTGATTACAAACAAAAAGAACAATTTATTTATACTTCTCATGCCAGACAGAACTAAGTGCTAAAAAGTTTGCCAAAGTGAACCATGTACTGCAAATGCTGACCAAACAGCTTTAAAAGTAAACAAAATCATGTGCTGTTACTAAAAGTCTTAAAGAAATGTTCTTTTGAATAGTCTTAGAACCTTTTATATCCTATAAGAGATTATAACATATTGCGTTTATTTTATAACACCTTCATAACTTTAAACTGTCGTACTGAAAATTTTCAATTTCGGCTTTTGGTTCACTCTGGCATGAGACCATCCAATTATTATACGGATGTTGGCAACACTTTATATTTTTATTGATGTCGGGTGACTTACTTGTTACTTGTCACTGTTCTCCGTACACCTTACACTTGTACTTGTAAAACAATAAAATTTATTTCTTTTTTAATTAAATACATATAATAATATTGTTATTATTATTAACCTGCGAAAACAGGTTATGTGCCCAGCTGCAGAAATTTAGAAATATGTTTTTAAGTTTATGTTTTAAACAAAGTAAAATTTGTTTTGCTAAAAGTGCAGAAAAAATTGTGTTTACTATGTTTGCACGTGTGTCATTTAGTTATGGCTTCGTCCAGCAATAAATTTTTTATGGCTAATAAAAAACATTTTAATGGAGCAGGTTTTGATTCGTGGAAATTTCGATTGGAAAGAACATTGGAAAGACATGGTGTCATTTCTCAAGAGAAACCTGATAGGACTAAAAGCCTGACGATAAGTACAAAGACTTTGTTAAAGGTGATTCGACTGCAAAGGATTTTATTGTTCAGTTAGTTAGGAATAATGTTATGGAAGTAATTAAAATTCAAGAAACTTCGATGGGAATAATGGAAGCTATTAAAGCTGGTTCCGAAAAGACAGGACTTCAGTCTCGAGTTTAAATCCATAAAAAGTTACGCAACTTAGTACTTTAAGAAGACGGCAACTTGGGTGAGTTTTTGGTGGATTTTGATTAAACCTTAAGAGAATTAAATGATGCAGGAGGTAAAAGAGATGTTAGTGAAAAGATAAAAACACTTTTATCTGCAATGCCTGACAGATTTAGTTCAGTTGTAACATCCATTGATATTTTATTTCTGTTTATTCCATCCAAAGTAACTGTAGATTCTGTGAAAAATAGTTTAATGGCAGAAGATGATCGTTTAAAAACAAAGAAAGTTACTAGTGTACTTGTTCCTTCACATGCCTTTGTTGGTCAAGATAAATACAAAGGTAAGAGCAAACATGCTTTTAAAGTTCGTTGTTATCATTGTTATAAAATGGAAATATTCGCTCAAAATGTCCAAAAAGATTATCAAAAAAATCATAAAACTGTTAATATGAGTAATGATGAAGATAAAGAAATTGCATTTCTTGGTAGTCACACAAAACAGGAAGTTGCAGTCAGCTGTGATTCGAATGTAATGAATAGTGTAAATCTGGTTGTATATAGTTGTAAAAATCACCTGTTTATATCAAAATACATTCAATTTTTGACTAATTTTATAGCAGTAGATAAACAAATAAATGTAGCAATCCCCTCTGTGGCTCAGTGGTAAGAGCGCTTACCTTTAAACCTAATGGTCGTGAGTTCGAATCTCACCTGGGTGGAAATTTTCTTAGCAAAGACAATGACGTCGACTTTGCTAAGTATCAAGACAATTACTTTACACACACACACACACACACACACACACACACACACACACACACACACACTACACTAGGTACCTGACTGTACCATGCCAATGATCATAGTTGTCGGGGCATTAACTCAATAAAAAAAAAATTAATAAATGTAGCAAAAGTTGGTAAAACTGTAGCAGCAAAATTTCAAGGTAGTTTCTCAGCTATATCTAAAGAAGGACTTTCAGTTACTTTGAATAATTTTCTTGTTTGTAACAATCTTTCTTACAATTTATTATCAGTAAGACAAATTAAAGAAAAATATTTTCGTATGATTTTTAAAAATAAGGATATAAAAATTATGAGGGGTGATACTGCAATTATTACTGGAAAATTTATTGGTAATTTGTAGTTTATAGAATTGCAATTGTATTCAGATGTGGTTAACATTGTTCGAGATACACCTGAGTTGTGGCACAAGCGGATGGAACACTTTTGTAGATTTCCTGTGAGTTTAGTATGTGAGATATGTTTGAAAGGTAAGAGGCATGTTCTTCATTTTTAAAAAGCATCCCAAGTGATAAAAACTCGATGCTTACTTCAATATGTGTCCACAGATGTGTGTGGAAAAATTAGCCCTTTTACTTATGATACTAAAAATTAATATGCTTCATTCATCATTACAGTCATTTTGGAATGTTATTACCTTATTTAAGAAAATAATGAAGTAGAATCACGCTTTAGGAATTTTGTAGCATTAACTGAATCAAAATTCAACCTGAAAATAGGGTATTTGAGATGTGATAATGCTGGTGAGAATAGTTCTAAAAGCTATAACCATTTTTGTACTAGTAAAGGAATAACTATACACTATTCTGTAGCTTGGAATATAGAACAAAATGAATTAGCAGAAAAATAGATCAGTACTATTTTAGATAAATCTAGATGTTTAATTTTGGACAGTTTTCTTGATGTCGTTTTATGGAGAAGGTGTATTGGCTGCTGTGTACTTAACAAATCGAACTTCTACAAGTGCATTGTCTAATGACTGTACATTAGCTAAAGTTTGGTATGGTTATAAACCTGGTGTAAGCAAAATTAAATTATATAAATGTAATGCTTATGCACGCATTCCTGAAGAAGATCGCTGTGGGAAGTTTGCTGAGAGATCAAGAAAATGTATTTTTATTGGCTATTGTGGCAATGGATACCACCTATGGGACTCTCTAAAACAACCTTTGTTTACATCTCGTTCAGTTAGATTTGATGAAACTTGTGAAAGTGAATCTCCAGGTCATGTGATGTGATATAGAGGTGTGGATGAGCAAACTATTACTGAACTTGTTAAAATTGAAACTTGAGAGCTAAACCTGAGCTAAAATTGAAAAATAACACGAGATACGTATGCCTTCTTATCTTGATGACTATGATGTTGGCTTTATCTGCTGGCTGTCTACCTTCTGAGTTACCTAAAAACTATACTAAAGTTGTTTCTATTGTTGATGGTCAGTTGGTGAAAAGAGCGCGACTAGTGGAAAGAGGGTATCAGCAGCCAGCATTGGACAACGAAGAGGTGGATGCACCTGTAGCTAGATTAACCATCTTGAGGGTACTGTTAGCCATTGCTGTCGATCGTGTTATGGATATTCGTCAACTTGATGTGAAAAGTGCTTTTTTAAAAAGTTCAGTGTCTAGTGATGTGTTTTTAAAGTCACCGAATGGCCTTAGTGTTTAACCTGGTGTAGTATGTAAGTTGGTAAAATCTTTTTATGGCTTACAAGAAAGCCGTAAATGTTGAAATACAAATATTAATAAGCAGTTATGTAATTTAGGATTTAAAAGATCTAAGGTAGATCTTTGTATTTCAATGGAAAAAACCTATGTTTTGATATGGGTAGGTCATATTTTTGTTACTGCAATTTCTGAAGCTAATGTCAAACTTTTAAATACAAATTTAGAGAAAATTGTATAATTAAGTGATTTATCAAATGAAACAAAAATTGTCTTTTATAGGATTAGAGATTGAAAGGGAAGATAAGACTTTACTTCTTAGCCAGAAAAATTTAGTTACATAAATTGTTAATCGTTTTAACATGGTAAATAGCAAGACTAGTAAAATTCCAATGGAACCTAAATTGAATTTAGAAAAAGGAGCTTAAACTGATTTTATAGTCCCTTATAGGGGTACTTGGTAACTTAATTTAATTGATGCTTAGCACTAAGCCAGATTTGTGCTTTACAGTTTCATTGTTTGAAAGATTTCAAAATAATTTTAATAGTAATCATTGGAAGCATCTTAAAAATGTAATTCGTTATTTGAGCTATACTCATTAGTTGGGATTAATATACAATAAATTTACTAAAAAAGATCAAGTTTCTGTTCAGGCTTACGCTGACTCAGATTTTTCTAGTGATGTTAATGACAGAAAGAGTGTTTCTGGATATGTTATTCTTTGTAATAATAAAATTGTAAACTAGTGTTCTAAAAAGCAGTCTGTATTTGCTCTTAGTAGCAGTGATGCTGAATATGTGAATCTGTCTGCGTGTACAACAGAGTGTTTGTTTTAAGGTCAATTTTTAAAGGAAATGTTTGATTTTTATTATTCTATTAAAATTTTTTAATACAACCAAGGTTGCATAAAATGGCTCAAACTTATGAGACCAAACGCTCAAAACATATTGATAATATGTTTGTTGAAAAAATTAGCAATTACTTATAAGATTTTAAAGCTTACTCCAAATCATTTACAATGCAAACGACATATATTTGTGACCTTAAGACAACCTCTTAACTTTCTTAAGCAACTGGTACAGTATACAGTATTGTGCGAATTAATGGAATCATAGGCTGTTTTAATGAAAAAAAACAGTTTATTTAGTAAAAAATTATATTTTGACAAAACTATAAAGGTAAACTTACATCATTCGGTAGGAAATATCGCTACTTCAATACAAAAGAGCCACAAACCAAAATTACAGTTTTTACAGGAGAGCTATGCAAAGTTTTGGCCTTTATTTTTTGTTAATTTCTCTTTTATTTTATATCATTTATATGCAAGTTAAGTATTGTTAGAAAGGTAAATTTAAATTGAATTTGATATTGTATTCAGATACAACGTAAGTATTTTCCTGAAAGAGATATTAGCAGATGTGTCTCTTTTGTATAAAAAATATTTGTGATATCATTATAAGTATTGAAAATAAAAGGACACATACCAAAGCAATAAAGATTTTAATCAATGTTTTTGTTATTACTTTATGTAGATTTTAGTACAAATATTACAAAAAAAGATGACAATGTCAGGCTATCAAAAAAAAACAAAAGTTAGTTATAAAGCTAAATAAGTCTCAGAAGGAGATATTAAAGTCTGTCATAAAAGTATGATCATACATTTGGTATGGAACATATTGTTTATCCTCAGAAACACAATTTTCAACATAATTTCGGTGTAAAGCAGCAATGGTAAGACTGCCTTCTATATATTCACGTTTAGAACGAGATCTACAGTAATGGCTCTCGATTCTCGGAATGGAGTTAATATGATTCCTGACCTCGTCCTTTAGAAATGGATTATTCTGGTGATGATTATTGTGTCTTCCTCTAAGTTCTTCATCCTGAATACCTTTGACAGTACAGTTGTTCTTTCTCACAACAGTTCTGATGGTTTTCTCGGAAATAGCTAGGTATTCATAAAGAATATTTTGCATGATCTCTTACGTTCAGTACCTAAAGGCAAATAGTATGCGTTGTTAAAATTTTGCATGATCTCTTACGTTCAGTACCTAAAGGCAAATAGTATGCGTTGTTAAAATTTTTGCGAGTACTGTCAACGCGTATATAACGATACTTTGGTACAATTTTAGCCATATTGGAGTAAATAAATTGTCTTTGTACTTTTAAATCGGCACTTTTCCAAAACTCATTAAAAATTGTTAGTCTTTCTTGGGCAGTAAATTTTGTAAAACATTGTAACTTACACTTATCAACAAAAACCGGTCCCATTTTTTTTCTTCAAACTTTTTCTTAGATTTTGACAAGGATGTATATGCCTTACCACTATTACTTAATAACTTGGTAACGTTTCTTTTTCATAGATTTGGATTTGCCTTCCTTTTGCGACCTTTTTTTTTCATTGTTTTCATTTTCAGATGTATCGACACTACTTGATCGTTAAAGACCTCAGTATTGGTAGGCAGCATATCAACATTGGGTGGTTGAACATCTAATGATATAGACTGGATGTTGACAGGGAACATTCTACAGTCAATTTATTAGTATGTACAATTTTTTTGATTTTGCTATTAAAACCAGACGATCCAGGTTGTGAAAATAATTGTTGCTCTTCAGTTAAATGCCTTAAATAAACATTATTTTCATCCGAATAAATGTCACTCTTTAGTGAATCGTCCTTGAAACTACTTGAAGACGAAGACGAGCTGCTTGAAGATGAAGACGCAGAGTCGCTGTCATATTCAGTTCCCTGAACTATTACCTTTGGCCTGATGTCTAGGGTATTAGCTTGGTAGTTTGTACCATCGCCACTAAAAAGATTTAAATTGTGCTAGCTACCAGGTATGGCATTAATGTATGGTTTTGTTGAATCGTAAAGTAGTGGATCAACATTTTGTGGTTGGGTTTCCAAGTTTACTAACATAGGCAGAGTGTCATAAGTGTTGGCTTGCTCCTTGAATCCGATTTCTTAAATTTTCTTAGGTTTATTAGTACTGGTTTTACACCCAACCATGTCGAGGATTCTATGCACTCTTCTACTCATTCTGCAACAAATAAATTGTTGATGTACAATTAACAATATCAGATTTCTCTTTTTATTAGAATTGCACAAGTAAAATAGTTTGGTTTTATATAAATACATAAATATAGACTTCAGATATCAGAGCTGGGAACAAATTAATTACAATTAAAAATTATGTACTTTACTTAAAAGTAAAAGTAATTTATTTCCCTATACAGCTGTGATGTGATCGTTATACATATTTTCGTTTTCGAGATAAGAATGTGATTACTTTCCACTATGGTATTACGAAGCCTAAACAAAATTAAAATAAAAGACAATCAGTCCCATTAATAATAACTTGATATCCACGGGAAGCGACTCAAAAAGGATATTTTGTTTACGTACGATAAATTCAAGTACCTAAATGAGTGCTTGTTACTTACATTATGAACTAATTTGCGAAGTAGCAAAATAAATACATATTCATATCATATAATGTCCAAAACAAAATACGATACACGGTATTTTTTACGCTCTCAATTAAAATTGGAAATAAACACGTTGTGTAATATGATATTCAAACTTCTGAATTATATTAAAATAAGATGTTAGACTATCACAATGAATACAATATACAAGTAAATGAAAAAAACTGCATTTTACTTTATAACAACATTTTACGCAAAATAAACATATTCCCTAATACATCCTTTTTGATTAAGAAATAAAAATATGTATATGCCAATATTTTGTATTAAATGGCCGTATTTCATTACACATCCCTTTTGTTTAAGAAATAATAATATACTTACGTGAATCTTCTGTGCAAAACGGACGTACTTCGGAATGTGGCACTTTTGTTTATAAAAACGATAACAACGACTAGAGTTTTTTGAAATGTGGCTGTTTAACACAAAAAAAACGTGCGATCACTTCGACTGTCAGGACGCAACTAACAAACTGGCGGTTTTGTCCATATTTGTTCTCTCAAATATAAAAATGCAAAAAGGGCGCTAGTGTCATTTCGATATTAAACAACGTAAAATATGTAGGGGTTTCAGTGGTATATCAAAATATGACTGCTTAACGTTAGATTTTTTTAATAAACGCTGTTTTCGATTTTTTTGATTTGTGGCCCTTTTGTATTGAAGTAGCGATATGTCCCCCTTTGGCAGCAATTACTGCTTTTACCCGTTTTGGCATAGATTCTATGTGTTTCAGGCAGTTGTCAGATATCCTTTCATCTCGATACCAAACCTGAATGCCCACTTCTATCATTTTTGTTTTAGTGGTACAGTCGATTTTTCGCAGTCTAGCTTTGCAAATGGCCCATAAATTTTCAATGTGGTTGAGGTCGGGCGAATTACCGGGCCAATCTAAAACATTAATCTTCTTATTTTTGAAAAATGACATCATTTCCTTTGATTTCTGACAGGGAGCAGAGTCCTGTTGAAGAATCGCTCCTCCTTGGGGTTGACATTTTTGGAGTTGTTTGTAAAAATATTTTTCTTTTGAATATTGAAAAAATGAAACAAAAATTCACAGTGATTCGCACAATACTGTAGGCTTCCTTGATTAGATCTGGTATAACATTTCGTTGTGATTTCAGTGCAATTTCGTTTAAAATATAACAAAAATAGTCAGCAGAATTTTTACAACTTCGCGGCATTTTACAACTGAAACTAAACAACAATTTTTTTAAGAATAATTTTAGTATTTTTATAATACATTCATTGGCTCAGCTCTTAGGTAAATACATAAAGTACACACAAAATACTTTAATTACAACAAAAACATATATGTACCTGTACCTTGTACAAATCTAACCAAAATATTCGATACAAAAAGAAAACAATTCATGTTGAAAAGTCAAAAACACTAGCTGAGCATAAACTGCGGATGCACATATCGCACCCTCAGTGCAAGACTGCAGTAACTCAAAATTTTATGAAAATGAAGTAATGATGGAATTTGATTGTAAACATGCATATATATCACCTGTAAAACTTTAGTAACTTTCAAATGCTTAACCGGCTAAATATTACAACAAAAGTTTAACTATTTTGCGTTTTTGTACAGAAATTCCGTGCAAAACTGTTGTAATTCTAATGTAGCAGAATTACAACAGTTTTGAACGGAACATTGCAATGGTTTTGATAATAAGCAATGAAAGGGGCGAAAACAGTAAAATATTTGTTATTTTAATATCTATATCTATAGTGTTTAATTTTAATATACAGCGTGTCTACGTAATCCATTAAGGACCGAGACAATAAACAAAGATTTACGAGGTCAATCTATTCATGTAAGTTTTATGTCTTTCGTGTCACATAAAACTTTATATTTTCCATAAAATGTGTGCAATGTCGTTTGACCATTTTTTTATAAAATTGAATTAAAAACATAAAAATTAAGAGTCAGACTTAATTGTTTAGAGTCAAAAAGTGTTTTTTCTTATGACAGGAAAAACAGTTATGTTAAAACTTGTGTATTAACAATACTGACAGGTTAAATTATCTATTCTCAAAAAACTTGTTCTATACAAACTAAATCCCAAATTGTATTAAATCTTCATGTAACCTTTCAGGGCGACTTTTTATCATATTGTCCCCTCGTAATTCTCAACTTTTACTAAGGTAGAGAATTTTAATCTTTTTTTAATCACTGTGCTCAAGGTAGAATCATTTGCATATTTTATTACAGTCCTTTTATAAAAAATTTTATAAATAAATAATTTTTCTACCTTGTTATGACATTTTCATTACAAAGCGAAGGAATTGTGGCTATCAGAAACATGTGCAGAGTTAGAAAGATTAAAGTGCCACTAGCGATAAGCCGTTTTATTAGGTACCTATTTATTCCAGGTAGCTATCTGATTTCGTGGAATCTATTAAATGTAAAGTTACTATTTACCAAAAATACCATACTAAACCCCGATTGCTGGTGGGGATTATTTATTCTTTACTTACCAGATGATAATTTATTAAAATTTATTAAACCTATATACCAAACCTCAGTAATGACTCTTTCTTTATCTAACAGGTGATTTCTGGGAATCCGTTAAATGTAAGGTTTAGTACTCTTCTTATCGTTGTTAGAGATTACTTTAAAATTCTAATACTAAATGTGTAGTGATTATCAATTTTCTCCTTGTAAAAGTGTTGTAACCTTGAAATTCTTAATTTTTTTAGCATTAATATTATTTTATGTAAATTTATATTTTTGATTAATGTAATATGGGCTGAAAAGCATGCAAAATCATAATTAAATGCTAATTTTTGTTAAAACTTGTGTATTATTTCACCGATATTAGCACCAGAATAAACAAAATCGTCTTTATATCGAAACTTCTTATTTTGACTTGCTGCAGTCTTGCACTGAGGGTACGATATATGTACTACTATAGAACTCGCTTACGACTCTATCTGTCTTTATTTTAGTACTCACTAAAACCCATTTCGTATGTATAAACACCATTTGTAATATTGATCCAAAAAAATTAATCAAAAAACCATAAATTTTAAATAATTTTTTTTTCTGTTTTGAATTTAAAAAAAAAAAATTCATAACAGAGAATTTAGACCCGATTGAAAAAATCGTTCAACATATCGTCGGTTAGGTGCAAAACTATACTAAGTCCATTTTGGAACGATTCGAGAAAAACACTAGTAAACATTTTTATTTTTTAATCTAACTTAATTGTATTTTCATAGCATTTTCCAAAAATGTACTATCTTTTACATCTAAAGTATACCAGTTGGGTACAGGTTATTCAATTCATCATCAGCAAAATTAAGGATAATTATATACATAGGATACTTTAAACATCTGATATCTAAAGAGCAAACTAGCCTAAGTTGCCTAATTGGACTTAGGTTATTAAAGTAAACTACTTTCTGGAAATAGGCTAATGATAGTTTACAATAAAATGGCAATTATTACACTATAAATAAATAAATAATCATCTTGTTTTACTTTTAAATAGATTATTAATTACCTTAGTTACCTTGTTGATATTTATTTCACAAAAATTATTTTTAAATTTATATACAGTTTTTAAAATATGTGGTTATTCAAAATCTAATTTTACACGGGAAATGTCTGACCACTTTACAATATCTTCAGAAGTTGTTTTTTCTATTTTTTTGGTACATTTTAATACTAAGTCTTTCAAACCAAAAAATTCAATTTGATTCATTTAAATAACAAAATAGGGTTTTTTAATTCATGCAGTTCAAGTAATTGTTGCCCATTGCCCTGTAGTATAAACTGAAGTACGTCTGACGCAGCGCTCTATGGTACTGTGCATAGAGTCGCCTTCATTTTGAGTATGACTGACTTCCATAAAGCTCAAAGATATTTTAAGACCAAATTTAACGGCAGCATAACGAAGCGTAATGTACATAAATTTGTTTCCCTTTTACCCCGCACAATTGTCAGAGAAAAATGATATTGTTTTGACACCCTTCTATGCTTTCGCTTCTATGAATTTTAAAATAAAACCTCCTATTTTAGAAGTTCCTCGAGATGCTATGGCTTCATGCCACATGTAACAGTATCCCTTCTTTTTTGACAACTTCGTACACTGTTAAATTATAATGTAGCTACCTTTGATTTGTAATAAATATGCTTAGTCAATTTCTGTTTTTGGACACTGTAACACGTGCTGAGGATCAAAAATAGCTAAACAGAAGCTTCTGTTAACAGAAGATTTCTGCTTGTCATCTTCTTTTTTATTTCATATTAACTCTTTATTAAATTGATGAGTTTTAAATTGTTCATGCAATTTAAGTGTTTCGGATTCATTTGAATTTTGTTGTATTAAATTTGTTAACAAATATCTAGCGATACACGGATTCGCGAATTATATCTGAAACCTACAAAGAGGTCATGTTCAATGTAATTTATACTTCAGTTTAAAAAAACCAAAAACCAAACTATCCTCAATTGTCACTTTTTCCATGGGAATGTTTGTCAATTATTAATCATTTGTTCTTCATTGCAAGAGATTTGAGCATCACTGAAACCTGCAAAGAAGTCGTAGTCGATCTAATTCATGCTTCACTTTTTAACAAAATTCCACAAACCTAATTCAGCTTTAAGTATCGCACTTTCCATGAGAAGGTTTGTCAATTCCGTCAATTTTGGTTTAAAGGTCTTTGGGCCCATTTCATCTTCGGTGCAAAATGTTGGAGTACCTCTAAAACCTGGAAAGTGTTCATTATCGATGTAACCAACAAAAAATTATACGGGACTATTTCTTCTTTAGTGAAAGATATTTTATTATTTAATATTTTATATTTTTAATGCTTATGATGAACTATGAATGGTCAATGGTTTTTTCATATGAAGTTAGTATATTGTATCTATTTGCTCGACTAAAATCAATTATTGTTTGATTTCTTATGACTGAAATTTATTTTTTTTTTCTCTCTTTTATTATAAACCAACAGTAAAACAAATATACTTAGGATATTAATTATTAAACGATTTTTTAATTTGCCACATCTAACAAAAGCAGTAAAATGTGTAAAAATATATACATATATTATATAGAGTTAAAGCATTAATATAAGTAACAATCATTATTTCACATCTAAAACTTTTTTGATAATCAGATACTTGACTATTGCCCGAGATTTCGACAATCAAGAGTATCGGAGAAAAACATAACACGTGTTTTGAGAATATACACGTGTTTTTTGTTGAGATAAATGTTTTATTCTGAGTATTTCGATATATAAAAAATATATTTCTCATTTAAGAATTTGGCCCGTTAGAATTCTAAAAGGAAGGCAATTTAATTAAGTAAATGAAGTGGAGTAAATAGGGAATACTGTATAGTCACAAATTTCTTAAATTAGTTAAATATCTTTTGGCATAAAAACGGTACGTGAGCCCTAATATTGATAAAAATCTCTTTGAGATTTCTATTTAATTAAAAATATTTTACATTCAAACATCAAATATATACACAATATAATGTGAAAGTATATAGGTAACAAAACAAAAGAAATAAAGTGTAAAATACTCCAATGGGCAGGACACCTAAGAAGACTAAGTGGATCAAGCTGCTACTGGAAGTCATAATCAACTTCTACATTTCCATAAAACATCGTTTAGGGCAGGAGTCCTGTAGGTAAGCTTTACTAACGACTACACAAAAAAATGGACTGTTAAGATGGCGATAATAGTGAAGTGGACCGAGAAGGAAGCAGACTTAAATATAATTTATTCCAACAACACGCTTAAGCTCCCTTGGTCCTCACCCGCATGGACGAGAGAGCAGTTAATGAAACAACGAAAGAGGTAAAATCAAGACCTTAGACAAAACACTGGTTGCTAATTTCAAGGCATATAAAATTAAATAGACTTTAATAAGTATCCTTCAAAACCAACAGGTGCCTTGATGGCTTTAATCAGAATTTGTTTTACTTTTGGGTGGATACTAGCATTCATTGTGGAAATTCATTATACGTCTGGTCAATTTAAGGCCTGGTATGGACTAGGTGCTATTAAATTTTGCATTATTGTCGATACTGTGTAATTTGGGATATCGTTCTGGATCTATCATGTGGTAGTCATCCCGTGGTTTTCCACATTTTTGTGCAGTAGACTACTTCTTGGTAGATTCTCCACCTTTGAGGTAAATTTGTTTACTTCAGTATAAAAAAATACGTACCATTACTAGTTCCTCCACCTTAAGCTGTTGACCAGTAGTGAGGTATTCCTTATACCTACAATCACTCGGTTCCTATGTACATTAACCATCCATATAGATGTATCTCGTTTTCTACCGCATAGAGGTGCAGATTCCGAAAAATAGTAAGGCTAGTACGGGAAAAAGTTTCAACTGAAAGAAAACTATGTAAACGACTTCAACACCGGTTAAAAGATAATATAGCATGGGAGTGGAGAATTGGATAGAGCTTGACGTAGACAGACACAAATGGAGGCATGTTTTCAAGTCGGTTAAAACCCACGATAGGTTGTAACGCCACGGAGTACTAGCACAAGATTATAGTTTTCTTCATAAAGACGAGTTAGTTAGTTATGGTTTGGTTACGGTATATTGAGTATAATCGAAAATATTCATTAATAATAGCCCAACAGAACAAGTATCGTATTTTAAGTGCTTGGAATGAGGCGCAGGATCAACACGATAATGTAGTAACCGATAAGTATACACAGAACTTTAAAAAAATACAAGAATAAAATATGAGAAGCAAAAATGAGATTTCGAAGAAGAATTAAAGGTTGCACAAAAATAGATTTGTCCTAATAAAGATTGTCTCTATTTTCTCAGTATTATTATCTTTACTTATTTCAGAGTAACACCCGGCTTACACTAGCCTTAGTTATTTCCAGAACCATCTCCAAAAGTAAGTATCCTAAAAGAACACCACACATCCATTCATCTTTATTTTTGCTCGCCAACCGGCATTTGACCAGCGTTGCGAATTATGGCCAATTACACTTAAGATGAATTACTATTTAACTGGGAATAAGCCACATTTAAAGATAAATATACGTTTATTGACGTTTCTATTTCCACTTCGGAAATCGTTCTCAAAATACAAACAGTAAATTAAACAAATTTTGTTTTTTGTTACATAGTGAAAAATTGTTCTAATAATTTAATTTTATCTGACTTATTTATATTGACAATTCAAACATACATTATGCATTTTAAAGTAGACGACTTTACAATTATATTGCCAATATTGTTGAGTTGCGCTCCTGGGACGACTTTACTGATAAGATAGTTCATTCGCTTACATGAAATCAACTTTAACTTGAGAATATCCGTCAGAAAAAAATCATAGCATGTAATTCGTCTTTAAAAAGACACACATGACATGATGACAGTAAAATTCTCCTGTTAGTGAATTATTAGTAAATTATGAGGGAAAAACCAGGAAAAAAACTTCATAATACTATCCCGACATGGTAAGTATTTGTTCGTGTATTTAATTTACCTTCAATAAACACCAAAAATTCTAATTTCATATGTTTCGTTATTTAAAAAACATAAATGATGTATACTCCATATGTGACTGACTTACTAATACTGGTATTTTCTTATTAATAACTTCCTCTTTCAATATTGGTAACCAGATCCTATTACATTCTGCCGAGGAATTTGCGACACAATTGGCCTCATTTAGCATAATTAGAGCCGCTTCTTTGATTTTTCTTTTTTTACCATCCGTTTCTTTTAGGACTACATTTGAATTATTCCATTGAACCCTATGTTCATTATCCCATGCGTGTTTAGATATTTGAGATCTATCAAATTCTCGATTTTTAATATAAGATTGATGTTTACTTATTCTAACATTTAATGGGCTTGACGTTTCACCTAAATAAAAATTTTCGCATTCGCAAGGCATTCACAAGAAGAAATAGACGAATTTTTATGATCACTTTCTAAAGCATTTAATGAGAACGTATCCCATTTCACCATTAAATGTAAAGAGTTCAATGCAATATGTCTATAATTGGATAAAAAAAGAGCCATTAGAAACCGTATTGCGTAATTATGGTACTCCAGATAAAGAGCTAGAGATGATACCTAGAGGGTAAACCCCTAAAGAGAGTCGACAAATATAAATACCTCAGAGCAATTATAAACTCACAGTTAGATCAAGAGCAGGAGATAAAGGTCAGAATAGAAATAGCTCGAAAAGGCTTTATAAAATACAAGTCAATGTTTACAAATAAGAAATTGGGTATGGCCATCAGATTGAGGTTCTTCGAATGTTATGTTTGGTCGCAACTACTATATGGGGTAAAAGCTTGGACTCTGTAAGCCGAATCTATAAAAAAATTGGAGGCATTCGAATTGTGGCTATATAGGCGAATTTTAAATTTTCCTTGAACACAATTAAAATAAGAAAAACATCGTATCTGGGCCACATACTTCGAAACGATAAATACTCTCTGCTACAAGTCATCATGCAAGGTAGAGTAGAGGAAAGAAAAGGCTTGAGAAGAAAGAAGAAATCTTGGCTGAGGAATATCAGAGATTGGACTAACCTCAGTGTTGAATAGATATTTCACGTTGCAAAAGATCGAGAAGCGTTTAAAGAAGTGATCGCCAACCTTCGTTAGAAGACGGCACAAGAAGAAGAAGAGGATAAAAACAAAGTTAGTCTGGTTGTCGGAAAGACTAAGGTTCGGAGTACACATCCACAAGACGGTAGAGAAGGTGAACAGAAATATCTAGGCGTTGATAAAGCTGATACCAAACATCAAAAGAAAGGTCCTACATGGAGTTTTCCACTCGATGGTAACCTACTGCCCCTGTGTGATGTAGCGTACTAAACACTGCGAGAAACAGCAGCCGGACCAACGACAGAGATAAAATATAGATAAGAGAAGGTAGTGCTCCGAAAATATCGTCAGCCTTATAGAGGCCATCCCACTTCCGGGGTATGGTATGTACGACAGTCAACTTCGCATAAGTAGAAGAGGGTAGTTTAAGTTGATAGGCATCTGTTTGCAGCTTCTCCTTCTTCTAAGGAGAAATGGGCTTAAATGTACTTCTCTACCATAAATCCAATACACGCCAGCCAAACCAAGGGGTAAGTTAACCTGGTAAGGTTTTTAGAAATTTCCACCTTCAGAGAAAAAAAAGGTAACAACCCCCAAATTAGGAGTGTTACGTTGGTATGCAGTGTATCTGTTAAAAACTTTTACATCATAATAACTTATTAACCAAGATGAAATAAATAACATTTTTTTTACCATTTAAAGGTTTTTTTTACCCACATGTTTAGTGGCTTCTCCCATGTACACCTGTGGTAATAATTATTCCAATTAAATGCACTGATGATAAACTTGTTAGATCCAAAAACGTTCTGCGATGTAGCCCAAAAGGGTCTTTATAAAGAATTTGTAAATACAACATTTAAAACACAACATTTTACTTGTTGATCTTTCAAATCGTTTTTATATTATGTCTTTAGTAGTTTCTCGAAAACAGGGACAGAGAAAGCTATTTCCCTTTTACACTTTTGTATTAAACATGTATTCTCAAACATGTAAAATCCATAAAACATGATATCAGCCATTAACATATTCTTCTGGTATTTTATTCGAACGAGACCAGCTTAGCAATGAGGAAAACAGCACATTTTTACGAGTACAGTTCTGGTTTATTGCTGTTGGTAAGCTGCCAACACTTCCACTTCCATGCTGAATAAGCAATTACACCAGGTCGATTTACTTTTCACCTCGGTGTTTGATAAATAAATAAAGACTGGGGGTTATTTCAAGAATGTCTCGTGCTTCTCAATTTAAAAATACTCACAAATTAATTGGACGATGAAGTAATAAAAGTAGTATTTATTTAAATTAAAGAAAATTAGATCATACTGTCTAATTTAGAATCAGTAGAATAACTGGAGAATCTTGTATTATTAGAGTTTAACACTTTATTGTTATATTTTTATTAATTAAAAAACTTACAATTGTTACATTTTAATAAACCAATATATTTTTTAGTATAAAAAATATAAAAAGTAGCATTCGTTAAATATAGCAAAAGTGTTAGCAAAAGTTTTATTTGGGAATTAAAAAAATTATAACGATACGAAAGTTTACACAAATCAAGATTAACTGAAAAAGTGTCGAATTTAATAAAAATCAGTTCCCAAAATCTATCTTAGCAAATTGACAACTCCCCTCCTTGGCTAATATCTTCTCCTGACGTAAATTTGAATCCATTATGAGAAAATAAGAAAAAAAGCGAATCGCTATCTAATCAATTCTAAATATCAAACCTTAATCCTTTCTCAATTTTTCCTCTTCAAACAGTTATTCACCGATGGATCTAAGAAGAAACATTGTGTAGCATCTGCCTTAGTAACAAATAATAAAATAAATAAATATACATCATTGGGTACCAATGATGTATATTTATTTATTTCATAATCGATATGTGGCTTTATCGCCGTATCCTAAAAATACCATGGACAGCGAAAATCACAAATATAGATGTCCTTAAAAGAATAAACCAAGAACGCCAACTTTTCGAAAACCATCAAGAAAAGTAAAACGGCGTATCTAGGTCACATCATGCGAAATGAAAAATACCAGTTCCTCCAACTTATAATCGAGGGTAAAATTGAAGGCAAGAGAGGAATGGGACGCAAGAAAATGTCCTGGCTCCGAAACATAAGGCAATGGACAGGGATTAACGACATACAATCTCTGATACATATTGCAAGAAATAAACAGTTAATGGAAAATGTGATCGCTAACATCCATTAGTGGATTTGCATCTGAAGAAGAAGAAAATATATAAAGCCTTGCATATGTTACATTACAAACACTCAGGCAAACAATAATTACAGACTCATTAAATTCTTTTCATCCTGTGGCCAAACTCATCAGATAAGAATTGCACAATCTAAATCACAGAAATATTGTCTTTTTGTGGGTGTCATCCTATATTGGAATTATGGGAAACGATACTGCAGATAAATATGCACAAGAAGACTTAGAGAACGCAACTATTGAGTTTTATCCAAAAACTCGTCAGATCTCAAATAAAATTTACACAGCTAAATAGTTAACATAATATAATAGCAGATGGCACAAACAACAGATAAAACTACTTGTGATAGAACCAAGATTTCCACCATAGTCTGATAGTTCAACCAATCGTCATTCTCATGCGATTGCATATTGGTTATAGTCGCCTTAAGCAGAGACATGTGATGACAAGAGTTCTTCAACCGAAGTGTTATGATTGTGCGACCCCGTGATCAATTTTTCACATGCGAAAAACCATTTCATTTTTGGCTGTATTGATTCCCATCATTCACGACCTCAATTTTAAAATTATTACCCTGGTCTAACCCTTGGTAATACGTTTGGAGATAAAGAGAGTCTTGGTAAAAGTCTAAAATTACGGACCTTTTCGGTTTTTAAAATGAAACAAAAAACATGGTTTATGAAGCAAAATGAATTGTAGTAAAATATAATGAAAACCTGTTTGCCGTCAGTGGTAACACCTATTATGCAACGAGCAGATAATCTTCCATTTGCATATGTTGTTTTTACAGGTACCACAGCTACTTGCGTTGCTTTAAACCATTTGGTATCGTTTACGTTAACCCCTTGTAGAACTCGAGTAAACCCTTTGGCAGTTATTATTACCAAAGGTCAAACAATTGAAGATTATGTTGCAGCATAATAACTGCTTAAAGGGTCGATACCAAATGCTTTCGGTAGAATAGTTTATCCTAAAATATTTACTACAGATGATAGTGATGCGAAAAGAAAAGCCTTAAAACCTGTTTGACCAGCATCACAAACAATTTTATATCATTTTCATATAGGCCAATCAATTTGTACTGGCTATATAAAAAAAGAAATGGAATACCCGAAGACGAACGACAACTTTTGCTCAAGACCTTTCAAGCTATATTATAAACATCGACTACAGAGGGAGACATCGAGAGAATACTACAGTCATTTAAGATTATTCTTGAAGACAAACGATTTTCGCAGTGGAAGAAATATATTGAAAAAACAAGGAAGATTAAAGCCTCGCTTATAAGGGCGCATCAACACATGGCTATCAAACCAAAAATTTTAATGAAATAACAGCAATGCTTATTAAAGACATAATTCTACATAGTAAGAAAGCTAATTATGCTATAACTTTAACAATAGACTTTAACTGTACTGTCTTAGAAGAATATTATAGAAGAGGGCTCGAAATTTTGCAAATAGTAGAGATGCAGCTCCAAGATTACTCTTTAAAGGCAATTAAAAAAATAAATATTTACAACAGAAAGATATAATTAAATTATCTAAAAATTTATAAAAAGTTCCACAAGGAATCTACGTTCCTGCAATTGGCTGTACACCATTATATTAAAAATTTTTATTAAAAACCTTTGTAGTATATATTTAAAAACAGTATATATTTAAAAAACCCAAATAGGCTAATTATACAAAACTTTTTCGGAATCCATATTCCATCATCAGTGTCCTAGAAAATATATAACCACTTAAAAAAACATGAGGTTAAAATTTTGACTAAGGTTAATGCAAAGTGTGGTTAATACTTACTAGGAGTACATGAATGTAGCCACTAAAAAACACCTCCGTTAACACCTAATCAGATATTTATGTTCATGAACTTATAACTTAAAAAGTTTTACATTTACCAGGTACCAAATGTTGTTTTTTGACATACAGGGTCTTCCGTAATTGAGTTATAAGTTACATATTACATGAACATCATACTACAAAAGTTTTATTTTTATTCATTCAAGAAAACTTTTATATTTTAAATATATTCATTCATATCCCACCAATAACAATAAAATTTTAAGAACTCAACTTCCACATGTTTTACTTCCCACATTGAAATCTCTATTTTACCACACTACTGCACACATGTGTAGTTGGTTGTCCAACTATAACCACATATTTTTCTTTCCACATCTCATCTTATATACACAATTTTAAAACAACAACAATGAGGATTGATACTGTTATATTAATTTACTTTACTTTAACAATTTTAAATAACGTTGGCTTTTGTCTTAAGTAGACACATACAGTTATATTGACTGCTCTGTTACGACGTCCGTCCTAACTTGTCAACATTGTCATTCCATCAGTTGCTTCCATACAGTCCTCGTAGACACACCGTCTCAGGACTAGCAACTTCAACGTGGAGTCATATGTCGCCATGTTACCTAATCCAACGGAAACTTTAACATCTTAACATATTATAAGAAATACTGTAAACCAAATGTAACTAATTATTTGTTAATGGGTTTTATAACCTTAGTCAAAATTTCAACCTCATGTTCTTTTTAATTAAGTGGTTATATATTTTATAGGACACTCATGATGGAATATGGATTCCGAAAACGTTTTGTCTAATTAGCCCGTTTGGGTTTTTAAGTATATACCTATTACAAAGATTTTTAATAAAATTTTATACTTACAAAGTTCGTTGTGAGCAAAATAATAGTGTGCTTTACGAAGTCAATATAGCAATAAGATTTTGGAGCTACGAAATTGAAAGATTGGGCGCTTTTTGCAAGCATCAAGCTACGATTGCACACTTTTTTAATATATCTTTTTGCAACGTTCCAGCTACTACTCCTGAAGATCGATATGACTTAGCTAAATTAGCTTTTTGGCCAAAAAGTTCAACCTTTTTCATTTTATACTGGGCTTTCAGGATTCAGTAAATGTATTACAGAAAACATTATACAGAATTAATAACAGCATTGATAACATTGATGAAAATATTGTTAGAGAAGCTATATTTAACAAAAAGTTTTATTATAATTTATAATATTTAAACAGGGCAGGAAGTTTATCGGCATGGCGATTTGGACATAAGGCCAATATAAGAGTGCAACCCACTTTAATTAGCCGATGGAATTGGCAGTTACTAGAGGGTCAAAAAAACCAATCACCTGAAGAAGGTGGACGACCTCCTAAATATGAACCTTCTAAAATGAGGAATAAAATAGCGAAAGGACATTTAACTTCACATAAATATTACAATATATAATATATATATATATATATATATATATATATATTATATAATATATATATATATATATATATACAAACAACAAAGTTTATTGGGGCTGCAGTCAGAAGTTTGGCCGGGATGTTACAGAAACACTCTCTTGACTTTTGGTCTAGCTTTCGGAATTGTTTAATTCCTTTATCAAGACATAGTCGTTGAGATTATTTGTAAGAAGCTATGACACTCAACATTAATAACAAACATATACACTATAACTTATACAATAATGGATAAAATACATTTTAAAATTTAGTTAAAAATAATAAAAGTTCTAAAAATTCGTTTTCTACATCTTCTTGGTGTGTTTTAACTTACCCATGGGTAAATTAAAACACACATTTCTCTTATCACTTTCCGAAGAGGTTTCCGAATTTCCTTTGGGAGTTTGAACCATAATATAGACCTTTGAGAGCACTAACCAATGTTTGATGTATGTGTGATGTGTCCAGGACTTCCCATAGTATATTTAGCGGGACTCTGTCATATGCCTTCTCAAGATCTACAAAAGTAATATGTAACTCATCTATTTGTCACAATTTTCTTGTCTATAATTTGTTTGACAGAATTTATTACATTGTATAAATACATTTAAATTTTTTATAGTTTATAAATATTTAACATTCCGCATATGAATTTCACACCAAAGTAACATTCGATATACGTCTTTGGCACCTGGCCACCTATTGGTTGAAACATGACCGAGTGTCGCAAAGGGTCAATAGAAAAGTCCTAGGTGCTAAATGCATGCATATACGGAATGTTTAGATGTATCCCGTACCCGTGAACCCACGCATTAATATACTTTTCCTGGAGGCACTTAAGAGTGGAAAGCTATGTTGTTAAGTTTTTTATTAAGTTATTACGGAAAAGGATAAAATTTTAGATTTTTTCTTACACCGCGACGCGACGTAACCCGTGGTAAGACTGTCAATAAACATAATGTGGTTCAAAATATTTGTTTTTAACAAATAAAAAGTGTTATTTTAAAGATTATAATTATATTGGATATTATCTGAAGTAATTATTATATACTTCTTTAATTTATATTTAACATTAAATTATCATAATTTGACTTTTTACCCAAATCATGCTTTATAAAAATACATTTTTACTCGTGGCCATTTATTTATGTTCTCGACAAGAAATAAACTTAGTGAATATAACGAAAATAATGATTATTTATGATAGCGAAAGCCGCAGTTGAATCGGAACTCGTTGAATTTACTGCGTCGGAAGTAGGACACTAATATTTTTATTCTGGAACCTTGTAGGATAAGAATAGTATATATACACTTTTATTAATTTTTGGACAAAAAAATGGAAAAACTAAAAAACAGACTTTATAATATCAATTAAAAAGTCTTTAGATAGGTCAGCACTGAATAATATTGCTATAAAAGCATCATTTAGTACAGTTTTAGAAAGTATTACATTTTTAAATAGGTAAAGAAATAATAATAAGACTTACTCACAATCAATTTAATTTAACAATCAGACGACCGGTTTCGCTTTCTAACAATTTGCAAAGCATCTTCAGGTCTAGATACAAAGTTAAACTAATGATGCCGGTACTCTATTAATTGATGGATGGTAGGTCATGGTTGCAAAAATCATGTATTGTTGATTGGAGAACTTTAATGTGCTATTGCAGTTGTTTTGACAATAAACGGGAAGTTCTTGAGGAGAACAGATTTGATCCAATGAATTAGAGATAGGTATATTATGGTTGTTTGTCAAATGAAAGTAATGTTCTTTACTATTGTATTATTTAAATTATTTACACTTATATCAGAGATATATTTTTGGAATGTGTGTTATTTATTGAGTATTTATGTTATGAAGGAGACAGTTTTATGACAATGAATAAGAGTAGCTGTACCGATTGTATGGTTGTGCTTGAGAGATTACTTCCAACACTGAGATGTAGTGCTTGCAGTTTCTTCCATTCCCCAAGTTTAAGTTTTAAATTCAATGTTTGTCCCGTCATTTAGTGTTTCTGTTCCTGTTAATGTGTGTTTAATTTATCCCTGATTGTCTGGATTTGTAATAATTTTATATACTTTTTTATATACTTGACTTTACAATAATTGATTAATTTTGCCAATAGACTTGATAATTACAAGTCAAAATAATTGCACAACCACACAATCGGTACAGCTACTCTTATTCATTGTCATAAAACTGTCTCCTTCATAACATAAATACTCAATAAATAACACACATTCCAAAAATATATCTCTGATATAAGTGTAAATAATTTAAATAATACAATAGTAAAGAAAATTACTTTCATTTGACAAACTACCACAATATACCTATCTCTAATTCATTGGATCAAATCTGTTCTCCTCAAGAACTTCCCGTTTATTGTCAAAACAACTGCAATAGCACATTAAAGTTCTCCAATCAACAATACATGATTTTTGCAACCATGACCTACCATCCATCAATTAATAGAGTACCGGCATCATTAGTTTAACTTTGTATCTAGACCTGAAGATGCTTTGCAAATTGTAGAAAGCGAAACCGGTCGTCTGATTGTTAAATTAAATTGATTGTGAGTAAGTCTTATTATTATTTCTTTACCTATTTGATATGGACTCACACAAGCAACACATTCATGATATTACATTTTTCTGCGTGGTTTTATAGAGATGCTTACTCAGACCTAGCTATTTTATGTTCCCTATCAGGTTTTTCGGAATGACAGTATCTATTTGTCTAGTTAGCTTATAGTATCTGCACAACTGCTGTGAGCTTGGAACTGGTTGGTCTGTAAGCCCAGTACGGTCCAAATATAGCTTGTACTTGTACTATAGCTGTACTAGTAACCTTTCAGACTGTTTCCTGTGAGGTCATTTAAAAAACAGTGCCCATAAAACGGAAAAGATAGAATTACCATATAAATAAGAAGAATTAAGCAGTCAGAAATGTTCAGTTTGGCAAAATTTATTGTATAGTTTTAAAAATCGCATGGCTTGTTGTATTGAAGTAAACCAACAACTTTTTGAAAATCTGCTGTAATCGCATTTATTGCTTTTCTATAATTCCTAATTTTTCTACTACTCTTACTATTGACATACCTCTAATATGAATTTGCTTTTAGCTGCTGTTGGTTTTCTGTATTATGATTTGGATAAATCTTTTCCTGCACCAGTTTTGTTAAAGTTTTTACTAATTTATTTACAATAGACCTTAAAAAACCACTTGAGATTCGTAGATGACATAGTTTTAATAGCCGATAATATCCAAGAACAAAATGATATATTACAACAATTAAATGCAGTTTCAGGAGCGGTAGGCTTAAACATGAACTACAGTAAAACAAAAATACTGAGCCGAGACCAGACAAATATAACAATACAAAATCATACCATAGATAATGTTGAACATTATGTATATCTAGGTCATGTTATCAAACTAGAAAAGCCAAATCAAGATGCTGAAATTAAAAGAAGAACAGAACTGGCATGAGACACTTTCGGCAAATTAGCATATATCTTGAAAAATATCTATATTCCTGTAAACTTAAAGAAAAAGGTGTATAATACATGCATACTACCAGTTTGTACCTACGGTTTGGAGACAGTAGCCCTTACCAACAAATCTGCTAAAAAATTAGAAACAACGCAAAGAGCAATGGAACGAATCATGCTTGGAATATTACTAAGAGACAAGATCAGAAACACTATGGTGGAAGAAATTACAAAAATGAAATGGCGCTGGGCAGGACACGTAGCCCGATATAATGACAACACGCAGAATTCTAGAATGGAGCGCAAGGACGACATCAAGAAGCATGGGAAGACCTCAAAAAAAGGGTAGATAACACAAGAGCAGTGGCAGGCAAACAGTGGATTAGATTGTCGCAAGATAGAGAAAGATAGAAGCAATTGGGAGAGATCTACATTCAGGAGTGGATGAATAACGGTTAACAAAGAGAGAAGAGAGACCTTAATATGACATTATAAAGATATAAATTATTGAAGATTATTCAAATTAAATGAGTTAATTTCGATAAATGTATTATTTTAACGTCGACGAAGATATTGCAAATATAACAAACACTTAGAAATTATGGGTTTAAGGTATAGCAAATATCCATAAAAAATAATAATTATCTTTTAAAGAAAAAATTGTTTAAAATCCTTTATAAAAGGTATATAAAAAAATGCCCCAAACAGGCTATCACAAACACATTGCAGAACGTTTTTGGATTGATAAATCCATCATCAGTGCAAACGGTTGTACATATATGGTATACAGCCAGCTACAGGAACTTAGTTTCCTAGTGGAATCTTTTAAAGAGTTCAAAAGGTAAAACATTATACAGGGTATTATATGTAAAATAGGAAAGTTCATCAGAATTCCAGAAAAACGAAAAATCTGACAACAATGTTAATACCACTATAATATCGGCCGCATAAAAAGACTCTTGTAGATTGTGAATATGTAATAACAGTTTCAATGTATACAAATGTGTATTTTATGTATAGATTTTGCAATAGAAGTGCAATAAAAAAAGTACGTGAACAGCGACATCAATTTAATGATAGGGACATTTTGAAGGATATACCTATTTACAACTTTTTAGTTTACTTTTATTGGTACTGGAAAACTGTTTTCTGTAGCAATAATGAATGAAAAGGAAGGAACAAAACAATAAACCTTATCTTTTGCCATAATCGTAAACCAGAGATTTCCAACCTATCAAAAGATTCATCAAATACTTGTT
The DNA here is from genome assembly GCA_918026665.1 of Diabrotica balteata. Taxonomy (NCBI): domain Eukaryota; kingdom Metazoa; phylum Arthropoda; class Insecta; order Coleoptera; family Chrysomelidae; genus Diabrotica; species Diabrotica balteata. The sequence goes on from OU898278.1 coordinate 125,004,975, forward strand.
CCTTCATATTTAAATAATATGATCCAATTAACCTTATGCAATCCTGCTGTCACTATTATTTTGCAACACTTTACAGTAAGTCAGAAAGTAATAACGTACTATTGTTTTTATTGGGAGTCTTGGATATAATTTCCTCTTTGGAAACGAGTATTTACTTTCGTGAGTGTGTAATTAAACGCCAGAACTACGTGACAATAAATTTTAACCTCGATAAATGTGTTTAATCATTCACTTTGACAAGATGAAAGATGAGGCAGGGAGTTTCTATCCAGGCAATGTTACTTGTTAGGAATCCGAGATCGAGACGCAAGCGTTATAGGATATTTTTTGTAAAGGTTGATCTACACACGTTCAATAATTTAGTCAAGTAAAATTTAATTTAACTTTCTACGAAAATTCCGTTTAGTTTTGGTAATTAAGAACACAACAATCTACAATAAAATTATAAATAATATGAGATGATATTTTTTATTTAAATTAACGTGCATGGTGACCTTTACGGTCATTAGCACGAGTTACGATTTACAAGATAATATCCTCCTCAGTCCCAATCCCTTTTGGGATGTGGTGACACCATCAGGCCTGTATAGTTTTTTCAAGATTTCCCTCCATCCTTCTCTGTCCTGGACTAGTTGTTCGGCTTCATCTAATCCTTGGTTAATCAATATTTTTGTTTGATCTACCCAACGGCTTGGAAATCTTCCCCTTGGAGGTCTCTTTCCTTCAACTCTACCCTCGACCATCAGTTTTTCCATCGTACCTGTTTTTTAGAAATGTGTCCAAAATAGTGCAAATATCTCTGTTGTATTTGTTTAAGCAATCTTTCCTTTACTTTAAGTTGTTCTAATATCGATACGTTAGTGCGATGATCAATCCAGGATATTCTCAACATGCGGCGGTATACCCACATTTTAAAAGGGTCCAGTTTATTTTTATCCGCTTTCTTTAAGGTCCACGTTTCGGATGCATATGTAGCTATGGGAAAAATGAGCGCCATTACCAGCCTTAGTTTTGTGTGTATTGTTATGCTAGAATTTTTCCAAATTGCAACCAGTTTCATCATAGCTGTTCTAGCAATAGTCAATCTTCTACGCATTTCTCTGTCACACCCTTCGTCATTTGTTATTAGGGACCCCAGGTATATAAAAGTATTTACTACTTTAAAGTTCCTAATTTCTTTAATGTGTTAAAGATTATTCCGAGCTCTGTCTACTTTCATGATCTTTGTCTTACTCCTATTTAGCTTTTGTGCATATGTTTTCGCTTTTTTCCTCCAAACATCCCATTATTTTTTCCATTTCTTCTTGATGTGCCGCAATTATTTTAAAGTGTCATCAGCATATCTCAAGTTATTGATTTTTTGACCTTCTACTGATATTCCGCACTTCCATCCGTCTAGTACCTTTCGTATAATGTGTGCGCTGTAGATATTAAACAGAGTTGGGGGGATTATGTATCCCTGCCTGACACCTGCCTCTGTTCTGAAATGATCGGAATAAGTGTTGTTTATTTTTACTGTGCACTTATTATTTTCATATAAAGTTCTAATTAGTTGAATTAAGTGGTGGGGTGTTCCCATTTCCGCTAGAATGTACCATAGATGCTGTCATTTTACTTTATCGAAGGCCTTTGTGTAATCCATAAAGCACATAAGCATAGGAGTATTGAATTCACGAGTTTTATTAACATTAAGGATGGGATTATCTTCTGCCTTTTCCTGGGACAAATCCCGCTTGTTCTTCTGATATCTGAGGCAATAGAAAAGCTTTTAATCTTTCATGTATTACATGAAGTAGAACCTTACTTGCATGGTATATTATGGTTACCGTTCTGTGGTTGCTGCAATCTAGCGGAGTTCCTTTTTTAAATATAGGGATGAAAGTGGATGTTGTCCAGTCGTTGGGCCCCTCTCCGGTTTCCCAAATCTTTTTGCAGATCATATGCATAACATTTGCTCTAACATCTCCAGTCTCTTTTAAAACTTCTGCGCTGATCTCGTCTGCTCCAGAAGATTGTCTAGTTTTTAACTTATTTATGTTTTTTCTACTTCTGACCTACCTCTGACTCATCTACCTCTGACTTTAGAATGTTTGGTTCTCTCTCTGTAGTGAACTCATCGTGATTTTGGGGATCATCTGAATATAAACTTTGACAATATTTTCTCCATACTTCCGCAATACCTTTCTCGTCATTTATAATATGTTGGTTTTGATCCATTATTTTTTGTGTGATTGGTTTACCCGTAAACATATGATTAATGGTACCTACATGGTAATATATAAATTACAAAATAATGTAAACATTAATTTAACAGAAATAGAACCTAATAAAAACCTGTAACATAACATTTATATTTTGTTGTAAAGTTGACTTTTCTCGAGGTATTTAATAATCTTGTTGATTCGGTCTGTGCTTTTTAGACCTTTCTGAAGATAGTACTGTTGGAGTATTTTTGTATCAAAAGGGCATTCGATAAGTATATGTCTGATTCGGAGAGTCGTATTGCAGTGTTCATATTTTATTTGCGGAGATGATGTCATCAGGTAGCCATGAGTTAGACATGTATGTCCTATACGCAATCTGATTGCCATATTTTTTTTTAAGATAAACTGGGATAGGTAAGTAGGTTCACTAAGGGGTTTAATTTCGTGCAGTGCCAATGTAACTTTATTCCAGTGAATCTGCCAAATGGATAGATTAAGCTTCTTTAGTCTAGCTTTGAAATCGTTGCAAATTTTTATATTGATATTGGTGTCCGTGGATGATGCAGCTTTTTTGGCAAGGCAATTAGATTTTTCGTTATCGCTAAAACCGACATGGGATGATACCCATATAAGGGTGACAGTTGTATTTTAGTTTATAAGAAGGTGATATGTGTCATGAATATCTTGGACGATAGGATGGTTAGTGGGTATAGCATTAATGGAGTGTATAAAGGAAAGTGAATCAGAACATATGGCTATGTGTGTATTTGGATATTGTTGGGCATATTTAAAAGCACGTGAGATAGCTAGTAGTTCACCAGTGTGGATACTACATCAAGGAAAATTTTTAGAGAGTTCTATAGGCTCTTATACAGTGGTTACAGAATACCTAACACCACTTTCAGTCTTTGACGCCTCAGTGTAAAGATGTATGTTATATTTATTTTTGTTTATAAGTTCTAGAAAGAGAATTTTTAATGTACTAATACTGGCATCTTTCTTGTTAAATTTGGTGAGGGAAATATCATGGTGTGGGAATATGTTAGTCCAATGGGGATTATTGAAGAATGGTAGAGTTCTGGTTTAAGACAAATTTATGTCTTTTAGTAAAGGCTGTAGAAGACTATTGATAGGATGTATAATTAAGCTATAATTAAGGGTTGTTATAGTGTTGGTGTAATGATGTAATTAAATGATGTACTGGATTGGACGGCTAAAAAAAATTGCAGCAGCTTAGAGGAGAGAAGAAGGTTTTTTCGCCTAAGCCATAGAGGAGGTTTATTAGCTTCACAGTAAAGACTGTCGGCCGGACTAGAACGAAATGCTCCAAGACATAAAAGAATAGCCGTATTGCGTACTGTATATATATATATATATATATATATATATATATATATATATATATATATATATATATATATATATATATATATAGCGAGTGTTTGCAACTTTAATTTTGTCGCTTCTCGCATCCCAATCGCCATAATTTCTTATCGGCCCAGTCTCCTTCTTGAAGACCTCTATTTTCCATTTCTATATGAATATTGGATATCCATTTCTTTCTTGGCCTTCCCCTTTTATTTCTCTGTGTAGGTCTCCAGTTCCAAACCTTTCGTGGTATCCTTTCTTCGTTCATCCGTCTCAGGTGTCCATACCATTTTAATTGTTTTTTCGGCTATCGTATCCATTATTGTGTTCTTTACTTTCATTCTCTCTCTTATGTTTTCATTTCTTATGTGGTCAAACAAAGTTAACCCGGAACATCTTCTCCAGTACATCATTTCCGTTGAGAGGAGTTTTTGTGACATATTATTGTGAAAGACCCACACTTCTGACCCATACGTCAGCACCGGCTGAATCATAGCCTGATATATATTTTTCTTTGTTTTCTTAGTTAAAGTTTTATTCCACAGGATCGGATGTAGTGTTTTTTATCATGTTTTTACCTTTTCCCATTTTTCTTGTTTTTTTAATTGCCGTATTATAGTGCCAGATGAGGGAAATCTTTTTTGGACATCTATATCAACGGAACAAGACACCCTGGCATCTTTCGGCTGAGTAGGATACTAGGCCAGAAAACTCCAGGGTACTACCAAATTACCCATGTTCATCTTGGATATCAGTTTAATTGTAACTCAAAGAGTTACGAGGAAATTTGATCCAGAACTGAGCTGACCAGAGCCGCTTTTAGAAGGATGTACAAAGTAGTAAGTAATAAAGACCCAAAATTAGTATTGCGAATCCGTCTTCTTCGCTGCTCCGTGTTATAATTCACCTTAAGGCCTTCGAAGTGTGATGCTTTAGAAGAATTTAAAAAGTTTCCTGGGCAAAAAAGATTCGACACTTTACAATACTATAACAATTTAGCAAGACCACTGAGATTATAAAAAGTATTAAGAAAAAAAAAGCTGAAGTATTCTGGACATGTAATAATAGGTCCCAAATGTAGGTTGCTACAATATATTACACAAGGAAAAATAGCAGACAGCCGTAGTTAAGGATGAAGAAAGACTTCATGGTTTACGATCTTGCGAGATTGGTATGGTATTGATACAGGAATGCTATTTAGAGTTGCAGTGAATAAAATTAAGATAATAATGATGGTAAGCAACGTTCTGAAACGACATGGTATATAAGGAAGAATGATCAATATCTTCTAGTTGGTCATATCACTGTTCTTTTAGTAATATTATTCTTCTTCTTCTTCTGGTAGCACTACAACCCGGGGTGGGTCTTGGCTGACTGCACAACCTGCTTCCATCTCGAACGGTCGTCCATGATGTTTAAGTCAGTGGGTAGCCCCATTGTTCTCAAATCTGACCATATATTATCTCTCCATCGCATTCGTGGACGTCCTAAGGGCCTTCTCCCTGTCGGGACTTCTTCCCAGAGTAATGTTATTGTTGTGAGTAAATTAAGCAAGCTTAGAATTTAAAATCATCTACAGATGTTTAGTCTTTAGTTGTTACTATACGAAGCTTGTTCGATTGACACTCATCATTGGTCTAGATAAAATGTATTGGCAAATGTATCTATAACTAATTACCCCTACAATTAAGGCTCATATCCCATTGCTTTACCAACCGGTGCTTAAAAAGTTCTAGTAGGTGTTGGAAACATTTTTTACAAAAATTTTTAACTTCTTGGTCCAATTAAATACTTTTACTTTTAACACCTTTTATAGTGGTACAAATATATGAAAATTAAAAGGCAATGAATCTGGATTATAGGTAAGTTGCTGTTATATCCTTAATTTTCCTCGTTGTAGATTGTATTTGATTACTTTGGCCACATGAGGCCGAGCATTATCATGCAGAAGGATAACACTATGTGAGAGCTTCACTGGACGTTTTCGCCTCATTGCTTAATGTAGAGTGTTTAGAGTGTATTTATACGTAAAGAGGTTTGAGTTAAAATGCACTATAGCTTTTGTAAACTTTATGAGCAAAGGTCCTTCATGGTCGCAAAAAATGTTAACATAACCTTGCCTGCAATAGTTGAAGTATAACCTTCTTTGTTGAACGGGAATTTGCCAGTTTTCATTGTATTGATGATAGCCTGCTAAACGGTTCAAAGTAGTGATTGATTTGTCGCTAGAAATTATGGATGAAAGAAAGTCACTATTCTTTATTTCGTCGTATTTCGTTGTACTGAGCAGACAAACGTAGTAGAGGAAGACCACCTACACGTTGGGCTGACGACATTAGCCGTATCCATTGGCAACAAAGTGCACAAAATCATAAAGAATATAGGAGTCTAAGCAAGGCCTATGTCTAGCAGTGGACGTGATAAATGAAGGCTGGATGATGATGATTTTGTTGTATTCCGTCAGATATTGCAAAGCCAAACCCATTTGCAAGTTTTTTTGGTCCTCTAATTTGATGATATTCTCTAATCAAGCGTTTTACACAAGCTCCATTTCTGTATGTGCTCACGGTTTCTCCTTCTTATTCTCTATTCACTCTTAAATTTTAGACACCATTCATTGACACCTGGATACTTAAAACATGCGGTTGTTAAAAACAAAAGTCACAATACATTAAAGCTGCAGTTAAATACCAATAACAGGAACCTATCAGTGTGACTTTTGCAAATATAACAATTGTTTCTAAGGCTAGCCTGACCAAAGATGGATTTTAATTGAACAAACATTTAATATAATGTTTCTCGTTTGTTTATTTAGAAATTCTCTTTTCACAATACCATGAATTTTCAAAGTAGATGCGTCAATAAGAATATTATTACTATATCAAACATTTAGAAGAAGGTAGAAAGAATAGTTTATTTTAAATAAATTTAACTGTTTCAATACTATTTTGAAAAATCGGAAACAAAGATAATACAATGTCTAATCGTTTGAATATAAATTCAGCTGCACTTATGAGTCTCAATTTAAATAAAATAAACAGATCGAGAGTGATGCAGGTGTTTGACGTTGAAAATTAATTATGTAATAACAAGACGATGAAAAAAAGTAAATATTTTCCTTAGATATTTTAACGTAGCATTAGGAACGGACTGAATTTACGTCTATTTAAATATTTATATTACTAGTTAAGTTGGTTCAGGTATTTTGAACTAAAATAACATACCATTGGTGATATATTTTTATATATAGCTACAATCGAACAATGTTTATACGTAAATTTTATTTTAAATTATTTGGCATAAGCAATAGAAAACGACAGTTAAAAAAAATTCGTTTGTACGATTATACAGAAAATAAAAAATACGTGCTGAAAAATTGTCATAAGTAATTTTTTTCCCCGCTTACATGTAAGCAAATTTAAGTTAAATTTCGAATTGTACTAATCTATTTGAAATTCCTATTAAAGTCCAAGAAAAAGCTGAAGAAATTGTGACGGAAGTCCTATAGGTAATGAGCAGTTACTTTAAAAAATGAATACTTAGACTCAACGCCTCTAAAACCGAAGAAACCTGCTTCCACCTAAACAAAAACTTGGCTCCAAGGGCACTTAATGTTCACTTTAATAATACACGAGTCAACCATAATAAACATCCAAAATACCTAAAGTAAGCAGCACATTGGGACGCAGGTGACACAGGTGACGCAGTGCAGGGCAGGCTACACAGGTCAGAAAATATACGTGTCACGCAGTGTGAGCGCATATTTGGAAGCAGTCTTCTCGAAAATTTTGAGGTGCGAATATCGAATATATTATATGAATAAGAAAGAGAATTTTATAATTTAAATAATGGCGTTATTTCTGGACAGTTCCAAATCAGAGTCAGACACAGAATTTGAAGAAACAGTTTTATTATTCAACATGTCAAAGAGAAAAAAATCATTTTGGAAAAGCAACTATATGAAAAAGAGAAATACTCATGGGGAATTTGCACTATCATCAGAATTCTCTGAGTCTCGTTATTTAAATTATTTTCGGTTAAGCAGAAAACAAGTTGATGAAGTACATAATATAATAGAAAACAGTATTTATTCAGATGGTTGTAATGCCCAAAAACCAATAGGAACCAAAGAAAAACTAGCTGTTTTTTTAAGGTATTATTTTTATTAATTTTGTTTTATTAAAAATTACAAAAATATCATTTTAAACAATCATAATTCTATACTCTATAATTTTCCACAAAATTACGAATATTACCGGTATCAACGGTTTGAGGAGATGTCTCAGCAGACAACCTGGGGTGAGTGTAGTAGATGAATAATTACTGGTGCTTCTAAAGTTGTAATCATTTGAGCATAAAAAACAGTTGTTGGGAATAGGAGCTAGAGGATTATTACAATGTTAATTCTCAGTATGCTGGCTACTGTGACTGGAACTTGGTGATGGAAGAGGTGTTGACGAGTAATGGGGCTGCTGAATATGGGTATTAACATATGCACTTGTAAAAACTCTTTGTTTACTATGAGTGTAGTTTTCTTGACTGGGATCATGAATTTCTAGATATGCAGCTTCGAGCTGCAATATAGCTTGGAACACATCATTTCTTGCACGATATTGAAATTTAGGAGGCATTTTTTTGGTTATTTTGTACATCGACATATAAAAATGATAGAGATCATCATCCAAAGGCTTCTGTGCTGCCCTTTCAACTGCTCTTTCTTCGCCATTTTTTGACGTTGCATAATTGACTGCTTTATCACTTCCTGTATATCATCATTTTTAGGTTTCTTATTTTTAGCTACTTTGGTTGTGATTGATTGGTCGTTAGTTGCCTTACGTTTGGTATTCTCTTTTTCGTTATTTTTTTGTATAACAATACCAGACGTAGACGGCTTATTACAATGTCATTTTTGACACTCTCGATTTTGTTCGGTATCATGTCTAATGTCGCTGGTCACCTCGTCAAAAATTTCACTCTCTGGATCAACTATGTGGTCTTCCTGTTGTGGGTCTTCATCTTCACTATCTTCTTGTAAATTACTTATTTAATTTAAATAATTGGGCTATGTAAGTATGGCTAGGTAAGTATGGCTATGTCGAAAGAAATGTATGAGGGCAAAGATTGCTGAACTTACACTAGAAAAATTTATTCATGGTCAACTCTTTTTTAAATAAAAAGCGTTAAAGTAAATGGACATGGATCATTCCAGACGGCAGTGTCAAAAATGAAATAGATTATATTATAACAAACAAAAAAGAACTAATCAAAGACATCGAAGTACTCAACAAATTTTCAATAGGAAGCGATCACACATTAGTTCGAGCTAAGATACTATTAAGTAAATGTCGAATTGGAAAGAACAAAGATGATCATAAAAAGAAGAAAAAATAAATGGATTCCCCCAGAAAACAACGACCTGTATGAAGATACACTAAACAGACATATACAAGACGAAAATAGAAGATGTAGATCAAGAAAATGACGGCATAGTGAAGGCTCTAAAAGATATGGACAGGGAGTTCTGCCCGACCGTTCTAACCCATAAACAATACGATGCAATTATTGGTGAGATCAAACTAGGTGGAAATAAAATTATTCGGAATTTAGTCAAGCTTTTCACGGAAGGCATCTATCAAGGAAAAACTCCTTTTTAATGGAATAATGCAGTCATTATTTTATTACACCAGCAAGGAGACTTAACAGATTTAAACAAAACTACCGTCTTATCGGTTTGCTTTATATGTATATAAACTTTTCACGAAAATTATCAAAAAAAGACTGTACACTAAATTAGATTCCTATTAGCCTAGAGAAGAAGCTGGATTTAGATCGGGATACAGCACTAACGACCACTTACTAGTGATAAAGAACCTAATAGAGAAGTCTACAGAATACAATAAACCATTGGCTTTGATATTTGTCGACTATGATAAAGCATTCAATACCATAAGTCATCAGAAAATGTTAAAATCAATAATAGAATGCCGAATAGACATGTGGTTTACTACCTAATTAAATATATCTACCAAAATGCCAAGACTATCTAAACAGAAACCAATAAATTATGTATACAGCAAGGAGTACGGCAAAGAGACATAGTCTCTCCAAAGCTAGTCAGGACGCTTTTAGAACATACTTGTAAGAAGGCACATTTGAACGATCATGGTATTAACATACATGGAAAGAAGTTATCATTTGAGATTTGCAGTTGACATCGTCCTTATAGCCGATCGTATGGATGATACAATAATAATGTTTGAACAATTATCACGCTTCCTTGGATATAGGACTAAAGATTAATATGAACAAAACGAAAATAATGACTAATCTTGTGCTAACTAAAAATATTGCTGTTGATGAAAGAGATATTGTGCAGACTACATCGTATAAGTACCTAGGACATGAAATTCGGTTGGACAGAGATAATCAGATATGTGGGCTCCCACGTCGAATAGAATTAGCGTGGGCTGCGTTTGGTTAAATTAAACTATGTATTTAAATCTATATTAACTATTAACAAATAGATTAACAAATAAATTAGATGGATACCAGGCAAGAGAACAAGCCGGATTTAGAAAGAGCTTCAGTACAAGTGACCACCTTTTAACGATGAAGATTTTAATCCAAAAAAACTAACGAATAACATATCCTGCTATATATGGCATCTATACATGACTTTGAGAAGGCATTTGATAGTGTGGAACACTGGCAGTACAGAATTCCCTACAAAACAGCAGAATAGACTACCGATATACCGACCTAATTACAAATATATACAACAAGGCAACAACAACTATTAAGCTAATGAAACAAACGGAGCCTATTAAAATAAACCGAGGAGTAAGACAAGGAGATACCATCTCGCCCAAGTTATTTAACCAAGCGCTAGAAGATGTTTTTAAACGACTACACTGGGATGACTTGGGAATTAATATAAACAGGCAAAATCTGAATCATTTACGATATGCTGATGATATTGTGTTAATAACAGAAAAAAGTGAAGAATTACAAAGAATGATGGAAGAACTAGATCGAACTAGAGAATCGACAAAAATTCTACTCAAGATGAATTATAGTAAAACAAAAACCATGACTAATCAACCAGAAGAACTTATAATTACAGTGGCACAAACAAAAATAGAACAAGTAAAAGAGTATATATATCTAGGCCAAATCACTAAATTAAATAAAGAAAATCAGACCGAAGAAATAAAGAGAAGAATAAGATTGGCCTGTGCATCATTCGGAAAACTGTCTTATAGTCTAAAGAATTCAAAATACCCCCAATTACGGTCTTCAATCAATGTATACTCCCTGTCCTCACATATGGCTCTCAGATATAGACGTTTACAAAGGAAAATATGGAAAAAATAGCAAAGACAGAAAGATCCATGGAAAGACAAATACTGAACATTAAACTATCAGACAAAAAAAGAAGCGAATGTATCCGTAATAAAACAAAGGTAAAAGATGTCTCAACCCAAGTAGCAAAGCTTAAATGGAAGTTCGCCGGACACACCCTAAGGCAGAAAGATGAAAGATGGACTAAAACAATTATACATTGGAGACCATGGAATCACAAACGTAAAAGGGGAAGGCCACAAATGCGATGGTCAGATGACCTGAAGAAACACGCCGGGTTAAAATGGATGCAAATTGCCTAAGATAGAGGCATGGAAGAAGGAGGAGGAGGCCTATATCCAAGAATGGATGTTAAGGGCTGTATTGATAGATTTAAATCTAATATACCCATATGCCTCAAAAGGAAAATCTTTGACCAGTGTGGTACTTAATAAGATTCGCGTGACTCGGATGGCTATGGAGCGTCAGATGTTAAGTGTTTCTCTGAGAAACCCAATCCCAAACCAAAAAATACGCCGTAGAATAAAAACAATGAACGTTATAGAAAAAATCGCGTCTTTAGAATAGAATTGGGCGGGACACGTCGCCAGATTATCAGACAACCGATAAATAAAACGTATTTTGGAGTGGAGACCAAGGCAATAAGCAATATAGAGCAGAGGGCGCTCACCAACTAGATTGAGTGACAACCGGAAGCGTATTAGCAATAACTGGATGCAAGCCGCATAAGACAGAGACAGATGGAAAGAGCTGAGGGGGACCTATGTCTACCAGTGGACGCATACAGGCTGATACTGATGATGAATCAGCCAGGAACACGATATTTTATTGTATGTATAACATTTGAATGCCGTCTATTCAGATTATGAAACTAGATTTGAAGATATTTTGACGATAGTAATACCAAACTGGATTACTAATTTATTTGCTGACATCGAAGAAACTTATGTTACATCACAAGAAGAATTGATTGGAATAAGCACTAACGAAGGACTTAAAGGTCCTTCTAAAGGTTTAAAAACGGATATCAACAATTCTGGCTTCATCAAGACATACCTGTTACTTATTCCGCATTTGAATTACCGCGAGATAATTTTTAATAACTTTTTCATCTTCATACTTCGTAAAAAGAAGTTTAGTACAGTTATAGATCCCATAACAAAAACAGTAACAAACTAGTCATGATAACAACTAGGAGATATAAGATTAAACCTAACAAAATTAATGCCAAATGTTGGTAATTTCGTTAAACCATCCAGTTTATCCTTCCTATCAAATGGATTTATTTTTTAATTAGTTTTTTTTTATGTAACAGTCGCTATATTTTAATTTAAATTTAATTAATAAATATGTAAAAATGTGTCACAATTAATGTTAGCTAAAATTAACAACTTTTAATCAAAGTAAATAGCGGGGGGTCTATCCAAAATTGAAAAATGTGGCAGGAAGTCTAAGAGAGAGAAAAAGTCGGGAACCTCTGGTCTAGAGACATAGAGAATTTTATATTTATTACCTCTTGGGAATAAATATAAAAATTTTGAAATCTGGTTATTTATCTTGAACACATGAATTTTTTAAGAAAAAAAATAAGAAAAAATATGAAGATAAATTGCTTTACGGTTAGGCAAATCAGATGAACAACTAGGTTTTAGGTCGGGAAGATCATGCAATCATACATTTGTGCAATCGATTATGAAAAAGCTTTTGACAAAGTCCGACATAACAAAATGCTAGAAATATTGGAAACAGCTGGATTGGACGATAAAGATCTACGAATAATTACAAATCTATACTGGCATCAAGTGGCAAGAATAAAGGTTGAACAAGAACTGTCGGATGAAATAAATATAAAAAGATGAGTGAGACAAGGCTGTATATTGTCGCCTTTACTTTTTAACTTATGTTCGGAGGAAATATTTAAGGAAGCCTTAATGGAGACAATCGAAGGTATTATTGTGAATGGAGTAACCGTCAACAATATTAGATATTCCGACGATATCTTAGTCCTTGTCAATTGCGGAGAAGACCTTCAAAATCTAATGAACAAAATAAAAAAAACTTGTGAACAGTATGGATTAAAACTCAACGTTAAGAAAACTAAATTATATGATAGTTAGCAAACAAAAGTATAAACAGGATAACGGTATAAAAAGTCGGAGATGCCACACTGGACAGAGTAGAGAAACTCGTGTATCTCGGCAGTAATATCAATGAGAGCTGGGATCCAACCGCAGAAATTAAAAGCCGAATAGAACAAGCCCAAGCTGCCTTTGTAAAATTGAGAAACGTACTTTGCAGTCACGATCTTAGCATTGACCTTAGAGTTCGTATGACATCTTGCTACATCTTTCCTGTCCTGCTGTATAAAGTGGAAGCGTGGACTCTAACTGAGGCTATGCTTAAACGCTTGACAGCGTTTATATATATTATATAGCAATATAATAAAGAAACGCAAGCTGGAATACTTCGGTCACATTATGAGACACCCTGATAAATATGATCTTTTACATCTGATCATTCAGGGAAAGATCCAAGTTAATCGTGGTCCTGGTCCCGGAAGAACGTCATGGCTAAAAAATCTAAGGCAATGGTATGGAAAATCAACTACATCGTTATTTAGAGCTGCTGTCAATAAAGTCACTATGGTAGTGAACATGATATCCAACGATCGATAACGGTCATGGAACTAGAAGAAGAAGAAGAAGAAGATCATGCACCAACACTGTATTTATAATGAGACAAATGCAAGAGAAATCGTTAGAATACAATGAATCAGTATATCTTTGTTTCGTAGACCTTGAGAAGGCATTTGACCAGGTCAAATTAAAGGACATTGTTCACTTATTGTACGCAAGAGAAATCCCTCTAGGAATAATTTAAACGATCAAAAATATTTACCAAAACATACAAAACACAATAAAAGTAAAAGTGGAGGAATAACCAATCGACCCTGTTGAAGCTGGCAATGGAATAAGATAGGAAGGATTCCCTGAGTCCTTTATTGTTCAAACTGATTATGGATGACACAATAAAAAAGTAAGAACTAAAAAAGATTACCAAATGGGAAAAAACAACTTAAAATAATCTGCTATTCAGACGACCCAATACTACTTTCTCCAATTGAAGACGATTTACAATGTATGCTGCACCAATATAATATAATATAACTGCCAGAAAACTTAACACGTTAATTTCTCCAAAAAAGACAAACTGCATGGTTACAACAGCAAAGTTACTAAGATGTAAATTGGAGCTGGAAGGTCACATAATAAAACACTTTATTATAGGCGTCACTTTATCTAGCTACGGAAAGCTCGAAACTGAAGTGGAAGATCGAGTAAATAGAGCAAACAGAGACGCAGGCTGCCTAAATGAAACAATATGGAGGAATAAAAATATTGGAAAAGAAATCGGAATATCGAAAAAGAAAGGCAGCATTTACAAAATAGTCATCAGACCAATAATGACATACGCGGCAGAGACACGACCTGATACAGAGAGGACAAAAAGGATGTTAGAAACAGCAGAGATGAAAACACTTAGAAAAATTAAAAGTAAAACACTATGGACATAATTAGAACTACAGATATACGACGTAGATACAAGGTAGAGAACATCACGAACTTAAGTAAGAAATAGAAGAGTAGAATGAATGATCATCTGAATGACACGAAATAGACTAGTAAAGACGGATAGAAACGGTTCCCCAATAGGAAAACGATCAAACTCATGTCTACATAAAAATAAAGGAAGAGAAGAAGAATATAAAGATAATAATAATTTTGTTTATGAACAGCTAAATGAAAAATGGCTTTAATTGAACAGAGAAAACTGGATGTGGTGCGATGTAAACTGAGTTATAAGTCCAAGAAGTAAAAACCTTTCCAATAGATACCACGATTAAAATAGTAAAATACAGGGAGCCTCTTCCAATAACCTTAGAGAAAAGTACAATTACCCTGGTATACAAAGTCACGATAGATAAAGATATTTACATTGATAGACAAAGAGTAATAAAAATCATTTAGAAGTACATTAATTTTGTCATTCATAATTTGCTTGTCTCTGTAGATTACAATCGTCCGACGGTAGTAGAAAAAGTGCTTTATAATAATTCTAAATGTATTTGTTTATCTACCGGGTGGTGAATCGTCAAACGGTCCATAGGAAACTCAATGGGAAATTTTAAATTGTTGAATTGCTGCTTCCCTAATTATTTTAGATCAAAAGTCATAAAAAACTATTTGTAGAGGACTAAAATCTGAATTAAAAGCAAATGTTAAAACCGTTCTACGAATCAAATGTACTTCAAAATTTTGCAAAAATATAGTACATTTTTCACGCCACCCCTAAAAGTTAGGCCACACGTAATGCAAGAATATGGAGGTCTGTGTTTTATCATATTAATGTCAGATGTTTGACAATTTGAATTGTCAATTTTTTTATTTTATGATTAAATTATAAACAATGAATTTTACTAAATACTACTACTCACGATATACAAACACAAGTACTAATTTACACATTATTACTTTGTGAACAATAAATTATATTGTTTACAAATCGATCAATATAATGAAATGTACTCAGTTGACGAAAAATCGCATAATGTTGTATACAGGCAATAGCGCGAACCTTTTTCTGCCACTACCGGATCTTTATTTAACGTAAGATATTCTAATTGACTAAAATTTAATTCCATGTTAAGTTATACAACAATGTAATGAATTCCAATATACTGTTACTGTGATCTTTATTCCTAATAATAATATATGATAATTTCTAAACATAAAACTATAACAAATGTTATAATAAAACATGAATAAAACATTTTTATTATTGCTTTTTTCTCCTCAACTGAGTACATTTTTTAATCAACTTATTTTTTTTTAACAATAAATCACAAAATTTTGGCCATTTAAATCATAGATAAATGTAATATAATTGATTTAAATATTGTCAAATATCAGAAACAATAATATGACAAAACGCAACACATAATACACATTTTTTCACAGAAAAATGTATTATAGTTTAGCAAAATTTTGGAATACGTTTAAGTCGTAGAATAATTTTAACAGTTGTTTTCGATACATATTTGTGTCTTCTACAAATAGTTTCCCATGATTTTTGGTGTAAAATAATTAGGGAAGCAGGAATTTAACAATTTAGAATTTCCCATTGAGTTTCCTATGGACCGTTTGACGATTCACCACCCTGTATACAGTATTTAAAATTCGCCATAAGCATGGATTAAAAACTGTTTCAAATTATTTTTTCATATTTATTTACCTCAATATTGAATCAAATTTACTCAGGTACGAGAAAAAAAAGTAAAATGTTTTAAAATTATATATAAATCACTAGTTGCTAAAACCTTTAAGGGCCCAATATACTAGAAGGTAAACAAATTGCTACCAAACTATGTAGCAAGTATTTAAAGTATGAATTGCAAAATACGACATCTTCACATTCGTTGTTTTTGGACCAATAGACAGATCTAATCGTGAAATCAAGTGTGGTAAATAGTTTTTGCTACAGGACCTCTGTAATCAAAGGAATTATTATAAATATTAACTTTTCTGTAGTAACGAGAACTATTAACAAACATTATATATACAATTATTACTATTAGGTTTTCTGTAAGAACCGTCTATTCTCCTGGTTGCCAAAAGATAAAACCATAAAAAAACCAACCTATACCACCGGAGCCACTCCTTGACTATATTAAAAGATGTAGCAATTTATTGACCAAAACTAGCCAAATTACACATCCCTTTACATTGTTGTGATTAAATGTGGCACACCCAAAAATCTACTCCCACATAAAGAATAATCACAAAAGATATATGGCTCACGAAGCCCTTTATTATGACCCAATTCTATGTAACTTTACGACCAAAAAACTTTCACTAGCATTGCTACAGTAACAGTGTAAAATCTAAGAATAGATTCTGCACTATAATGACCAGGGGTCCAGAATTTGACAGGGTTGAAACATATGTTGATTGCAAAATATACATATTTATGTAACCATCAACTTTTATTCATAACTTGCGATATAAATATTGGATTTTATTATTGTTAGAAATAATTTGAGATAAAATAAATATAGTAGATTGAAATCAAGATAATCTAGATCCAGATTTTGACCTTGAACCCCTCACTTGTTCTTTATTAAGGCATAGGACGCATGACTTTAGGAAAATTTTTAGAGAAAATGACAAACACTTACCAGGAAAATTCTCGATTCGACTCATCCGAGGCCACTGCTGATTACACCATACACAGCAAACGATTTGCTTATTCCCACACCGAATTTTTCAAGTTTTAAGGAGAGTTCCAGTCGTGATTAGGTTCCCGCATACAAAATCGTGACCGATTCCGACTTTCCAGGTCGATTTTCGGTTAGGAAATGGCGGACTGTGTGTGGAAACGGGTGCGCGCGCAATATTTTCCCAGGACTACGCGAAATTATTGATTTCCAAATGGCAAAGTGAAACACGTAATGAAAATTGCAGTGGAATATCTTAGAGTTGGGAGACGGATTCCTAGAAATGCTATGATCAGGCCCCGAATTCGGTAAATTACGAGACAATTCTTTGAATTCTGTTGCACAGGGTGTTAAAGAAGTTAACAGATGGTCAAGAATACTCCGTAATAGAATTATAGAATTGAAGACGTTAGTGGATAAAGGTCTTATGTTACATTTTCCAAGTTCTGAGTAAATTAATAAAACGCATTTGTATTGAAACTTTTGTTTTTTTGGAATTTTGTTTTTGATTTCAATAAGTGGTACCTTAAAATACCTTAATATTAAAAGAAACAGCAAGATTTTGTAAAACTGGATTTTTGTGTATATAACGCGAAATCGAATATGTTTCGTCAGGGAGAAAAGAGTCAAGGAGCTTTTAATTCAAATTTATTTTAATAAAGAAGCAACATAAACGCATACAACGAAAAAAAATTTATTATTTTCTCTATCTAAACTTATTTAACCCTTATCCAAACACATTTTACTTATGTAACTGGGCAACCTGGGTCCGTTGGGCCCACCACTGTTCTTGAATGTACTATTCATATTTACCCATATATTTCTAATATTCTTCTTTGATTTTTTATTAAAGTATAATTTAAATTGTCTAGATTAAAAAAAAGGTGCTACTATAGTATGCGGTCTATCTCGAGGGTGCGATCTACCTGAAGGATTTGCACAAAATAATGAAAAAAATATTTATTTACAAGTAATAAACATTTAAAGCCAAATAAAGATATAATCAATTAATAAATAAAAACTTTTGTAAATCTACCAGGCGATTTAATTTGAAAAAATGGTTTGATGTTGACGCATGCCCCGGAAGAAGATTACAGTGTTGTTACCTTTCATTATTGTGTAAAAACCCTTCTAAGAAAAGATTATGGTAATTAGCAGCTAATGTATAAAGTACCGACAAAAACAATCCATACAAAATGAATAAAACGCATAAGTTAGAAGAATATTATTATTTTACTTTTACAAATTAATACTTTGTCATATCAATTTACTATTATAGTTGGGAATAAGCCACAAGATTAGCTTATTCCCAACTAGAATAGCAAATTGATATGACAAATTAAATTATTATTAAGTATTAGGTTAAAAATATACACTCACCGGCAAAATTAACGAAACACCTTAAAATTGGGACATGTTAGATGTCTCGAATTTCCTAAACCTGTTGTCCGATTTTAGTGATTTTTTTAGTATGTTATAGGTATATTATTTAAGAATATCGATGTAATAATATTGTTGCTAGACAGGTCAATGTCATTTTATACCGGGTGTAACAATCCTACTGTGTTTTTTCCTTAAAGTTCGGAACACTCTGTGGAATATTCTAGCATATATAAAATATTGAAATTAAAACTTAATTATAGCCTCAGGCTTTCTTAACATTTTCTTTTTTGATTCATTTGCTTATGTTTGATAATAAAAAAGTTAGGTACGTTAACAATTAGCCATGTTTTTCATCAATAAATCCTCATTTTCTGCTTAGTTTAAAAACAAGACTAAAGTGGGCTATGAGAAGTTAACAATTTAATGCACACACCGGCAAATTTAAAGGAACCTGTTATTAATGCAATATTTCTTTATATTTGTATTTTATAGACTATATCTACATAGCTTTGAACGCTCCTTGTCACAAGAAAGTCTTAAATGTCAAAATGTCAAATTAATTTGTTTATTTGTATTGTGTTTTACATTTTACAGTTATTTTGTCTGTTCATAACAAGTACAAACTTGTATTTAATTGAGCGCACAATAAGAAAGAGACTTAAAGAAGCCGGTCTCAAGTGATATGTGCCAATAAAAGCTCCCAGACTCCAGAGACACCATCGTTTAGCACGACTACAATTTGGTCGAGTACATCAAAATTGGAATGATAACCACTGGAGTCAAATTCTCTTTACGGACGAGAGCCGTTTCTGTGAAAATTACATCGACGGTAGAGAAAGATTGTATTAACGCCAGGGAGAACGAAATAGCCCCTTCAATTTTACTACGACCGTACCTTTTGGTGGAGGTTCAATTATGGTGTAGGGCGGTATATATTTGGGAGCAATAACAGAGTTAGTGTTGATTGATGGTGGGGCATTAACAGCAGATAAGTATATCAGAGATATTCTCCAAGACCATGTGGTATCTTTTTCACCATATATTGGCGAAAATTTTATTTTATAGTGTAAGAGTGTAAGTGTAAGATATTTCTTATTACAAGTGGGTATAACAACGATGAATTGGCCAGCTTGTTCCCCAGACCTAAACCCGATAGAGGATATGTGGGACATGCTAGGCAGAAAACTTAGGGCACGGGTTCCGCTATTCAAAACAGAGAAGAAGTCACAATTGAAAAATATTGAGGAATCGGAGAGGCTGCCCAACAACTGATCGATAGCGTTATCAGAAGTATGAGAAGACGAATAACTGCAGTTGTAAGGGCTCCTAGGGGAAACACACGCTATTAAAGCGAAAAAAATGCATAAAAAACAATTTAAGTTCAAACTGTACAATAAAGTTAATGCATTTAAAATCCGTATTTTGTTGAGTCTGACATCTTTGTGTTTTATTTCTTCTTAAACAGGTTCTATATTGCACTACCATTGTAATATAAATTCAAAATACTTCACCAACATTCGTATTATGATATTATCCAAACAGTATATAAATTAGAGAAAAAATACTCAGATTTTATGGTTGTTCCTTTAAATATGCTGGTGAAGCTAAGAAGAAAATGAGCATTTATTGATAAAAAACATGGCTAGTTGTTAACGTACCTAACTTTTTTATTATCCAACACAAGCAAATGAATCAAAAAGAAAATGTTAAGAAAGCCTGAGACTATAATTGAGCTTTAATTTCAATATTTTATATACGCTAGAATATTCCACAGGGTGTTTCGAACTTTAAGGAAAAAACACAGTATGATTGTTACACCCGGTATAAAATGACGTTGACCTGTCTAGCAACAATATTATTTCACTGATATTTTTAAATAATATACCTATAACATACTAAAAAAATCACTAAAATCGGACAACAGGTTTAGGAAATTCGAGTCATCTAACATGTCCCATTTTTAAAGGTGTTCCGTTAATTTTGCCGGTGAGTGTAGTTCTATATACGCGTTCGCCATTACAAATTGATATGGAAGTCAATCTGCACAATCATTACATATATAATGCTATAGGTAAGAGAGAGCAGAAAGAGAAACATACTTAGGTATATAGGTATATGGTGCATCGTTTCCTGTAAATAAACAACATTTGACCTGTAATAGGAGTATGATAAATGAATAATTGGATCAATATTGTGATGAAAATGTATATTTTTATTTTCATATAAGTATGTATAAAAGGACTTGAATGCAAAAAGTTTTTTTCACATACTCTGCAGTAAAATTTATTATATTATAAATATAAAAATACCATACAATACACTGCAATATATTTCAATAGGTATAACAATACAATACAAATTAAAATGCAATATTCGTAAGTATTTAAAAATGACAGTATACATAGCTTACTTGCGCATATGTTTAATTTACCATGATAATAATATTAATAAAATAAAAATAAAAATATTGATTCGCGATACATAGACATATACATTAATATCAGACATATCTGTCAATATGTCTGATATTAACAGATACAAAATTTAATTGTTGTTTGTTGTGTATTAAATACACATTTGGATATTAATAAATATTAAATATATTTACAAAAGAAACATTTTTATTCTCGAGAGATAAAGAGAGAGAAAATATATCTTCTGTCTCTCTCTTATCTATACCTTACATATGTAATGATTTAGCCGATTCTCTTCCGTACAAATTTTCAACGTTTAATTTAACGCATCACATGCTCCAATCGGACAAATAACAACGGATATATGATGTAATGCCCTTTTGGCAATTTCGCAATGTGTGTTTTTTCTATGTATATTTGCTACCTTTTCTTCTTTTTAATAATGTATTAAAAGGAGCAGAATGACCCTTGGCATTTTCCTATGGGAGTTTACATAGAAAATTAAGCAGAGACGGTATGTTTTCTTGTTATTTAATTTTACGTAATTCTATTTAACTTGATTTAATTTAATTTTATTTTATTTTGGTAAAAGTTTTTTAAACGTCATTTTATTTTATACTGAGTGTATAATGTGTATCTTACATTAAAATTTCCAATTAACAATATTTGAAACATAAATTTGTACAATGAATTAACAATAAATCAACCGTATCGTTTCAAGAATAAAATATTATTGAAATGATAAATGTTGGTAGTTCAGATTTCTTTTCTAGGTGGCGTAGTTACCGTACTAGACAAACAGTGTGACTTGTCATCCTAGCGTTATATATAGATATATGTGTACTTAATTTATTATTATTTACTCAAGAATTAGTTTGCTTCACATTAAATTTCTTCTAAAATAAAATTAGCTTCTGCGTCTAAGAAAAACTATTTTAAGGATTGGATACATCTGGTACAATAATATAATAATAAGCTTTATTATTATGTGAAAGCTCATTGTTATCGGAAAATGCACAAACTAACTAGGAAATTAACAGAAAACTACTGGAGTTAGAAATCGATACCTAATAAAGGGTTACTTTGAATTCATAATTTTCAGCATTTAGTTAATTACCGATGCGCGATAAATTCAGAGAACATAACAAGAGGGTCGTTTAAATAAATCAGAATTATAGCGGAAAGTGCAGCGCTAACTCGGTGTAAAATTGATAATATTATGGAGAATAATATGTATGTAGTTTTCAGAACTCATACACTGAGAATCAAGAATTGAAAGCAGTGTCACAATTTCTATCGAAACTAGGTGTTCTATTTATTAACATTTTTATTAAATAAGTAAATAAATAAATAAATACTTTATTTCCTTGTAGACAACATAGTTTCTGTTGAATTGGTCAATTAATTAAACAAAATAAAAGAAACAAGTACACAAACTCACTAAACAAATTAAAAAAAAAAGAGTTTTATTTAAAACTGAAAAAATTCTTTAACTGAATAGTAAATATGTGCAGTCAAAAATTCCTTTAAATATAGTTTAGAGCTTGTCATACTCTTACACAATTTTAAATGCCTTGGTAATCTATTAAAAAGTCTTTGACTAGGCGATCTGAAATATATATTTTCCCTGCATACTGAAGCACGTAAGGTATCTTAATGTCTAGTATTTAAGTTAGGAATATGGCCATTAATTTTACAATTTTCGATGTTATTAAATACAAATATACAAGTAACCCCCTCTGTGGCTCAGTGGTAAGAGCGCATACCTTTGAACCTAAAGGTCGTGAGTTCGAATCTCACCTGGGTAGAGAAATTTTCGTTTATTACAAATTAATAAATGAAAATAATTTCTATCCTTGTGCGATCGGTACTCACCGGAGGGACCGCAGACGTTCGGATATAATTAGCGTCTCTTAGCAAAGACAATGACGTCGACTTTGCTAAGTATCAAGACAATTACTCTACAACACACACACACATACACACACACACACACACACACACACACACACACACACACACACACCACACACACACACACACACACACACACTACACCTGACTGCAAAAATTCACTGTACCATGCCAATGACCATTAGTTGTCGACGCATTGAATTCAATATATATATATATGATAAATATATTGAATATATAAAATATAGATATTTAAAAGATATATAAAAAATATATACACAAGTCTCGTATTGCAAGTATATAGCGGGTATAGCGCCAATCTGCGGGCAGCGGGTAAGAACTCTTTTGGAGATCTTTGGATTCTAGTTGATAGTCATATTAGGAAAAGTGAATTAATCCCTGCCCTTCGCAGATTCCAGGAGCTTCTTGACCAGGGAAGCTAGCACCTGCTAAGGGTCCCTTGTCCAGAGTCATGGATGAAGTCTAGAACGCCATCCAAGGCGACAAAGGAATACTTTTGGTGCGGCGAAGATGGCGGAGTTGGCAACCCTTGATTTTACGGATAGTGTAAGATTACAACCCTTGGCGTCTGATCCAGAGTGGAAGGCCGCAAACAGCGTCGGACCCATAATGGGCGGCTGAAACAAACACTCACCAACACGTCTAGCCAGCGTGGTGTTTAAAGGCTAAATACACCTCACGAAAATGTCAGGTGAAAACATGCAAATACCCCAGGCAAGTAGTAAATTCTTTCCAGAATCTTGCACTGATCAATTATCAGTCTGTCCCATGGATTCTGGGGGGACAAAAAATTGACAAATACTGGAAAAAATTACCCCAATAAGACGACACTTTATACAGAAACATATAACCCACGTTCCCTGCTATCTGATGAAAGACTTATTGAACTTGAGTGCGAACCAGAAAACATAAAGTGGGACATAGTCGGTCTCAGCGAAGTTAGAAGACGTGGAGAACACTTAATTAAACTAAAATCAGGACATAGTTTTTACCACGTAGGTGACGACAATAATTCCTTGGGAGGAACCTGCTTTATTATACACAAGCGTCTTCAAACAAGTATAGTATCCCTAAAGAAACTTTCTACGAGATTAATTTATCTTACTATCAAATTGAATACAAGGTATAATATGAAAATAATACAGGTGTATGCACCAACAAGAGACCACGATAAAGAAGAAGTGGATCTATTCTATGATGATATCGCAGCTGCTCTTAAAGACCATCAAGGACATTTTACTTTTATATGTGGTGATTTTAACAACAGGAATGAAATTCAACCCTACAGAAACACATGGGAAACTTTAACTTGGATGGTAGAAATGCACTTGGGGAAATACTGTTAAAATTAATGCTGCAACGTGAGCTATTCCAAATGAACAGTTTTTTCAAAAAGAAACCACAGAGAATATCGACATGGCAAAGTCCTAATTGAAAAACTGAAGACAAAAATGATTTTCTAATCACGGACAAAAAACACACCGTTAAAGACATCACAGTTCTAAACAGCCTTGTTACCAGTATAAATAAGCTGAAAGAAGGAGAGATATTCTTCTTCTTATGGTGCCCTATCCAATTAGTGGATGTTGGCGACAATTCTGGAATACTCCTCTCGATCTTGTGTGGCTCTAAAAAGTGCATGGGCATCGAGATTTGTCCCATCCCTTATGTTTTTAAGCCATGAGTATTTCTTTCTTCCGATCCCTCGTTGTCCTTCTATCTTCCCTTCCATAATAAGCTTTACGAAGTGGTACTTGGAATTTCGAAGTATATGACCCAGATAAGCAGTTTTTCTTTTTTTTATTTTTGGCAGCAATTGTCGTTCTCTGCCCATTCTATTTAATACATTGACATTTGTTGTGTGATCTGTCCAGGGTATTTTAAGTAGTCTTCTAAATACCCACATTTCAAAGGCCTCTAATCGGTTCATCACATTGGCCTTTATGGTCCAGATTTCTACACCATATAGCAGTATGAAGTAAATGTAACATTTTACAAAGCGATATCGAAGCATTAAGTTGAGGCTGTTGTGGCTTAGCAAGGTGTTCACATTAGTAAATGCTGTTCTGGCTTGCTTAATCCTGCTACGTATCTCTATGTCTAGATATAGATTTTCAGTTATCCAACTACCGAGATATCTAAACTTGGGGACCTTTTGGATGTTCTTGTTGTTTACTCTTATATTTAATTGCATATTTCGTGTTCTACTAATCACCATTAGCTTCGTCTTGTCTATATTAATCTTCAAGCCCACTCATTCTCCTTCAGTGTTTATTCTAACTATTAGTCGTTGTAGCGCTTCTTGGCTATCAGCTATTATGGCTCTATTATCAGCATAGCGAAGATTACTAATAGTCTGTCCGTTGATTTTGATTCCATCTTCAGTGTCACTTAAGACTCTATCGAAAATCTTTTCAGAGTGAAGATTAAAAAGGATGGGAGACATAACACAACCCTGTCGTACACCTTTTTCGATTGAGAAACATGATGTAGATTCCAGTCCTACTCTCACAGATGCCACTTCATTCGTATAAAGGTTGTTTATGATTTTAAGATCATTCTCATCTATCGAACGTTCCTGGAGCAACCTTATTAATTCTGAATAATTAACACAATCGAATGCTTTCTGTAATCTATAGAGTATAGGAAGACTTTTTTTGCTGATCTCTGCATTTCTGATGTAGAACAGTTAAGCTGTAAAGTGCTTCTCTTGTGCCAAATCCTTCTCTGAAACCAAACTGTGTGGGGCTAATGTTTCTTTTACATCTGCTGTATATTCTTGTGTGATTTATCTTTAAGAAGAATTTTGGGACCTGACTCAATAAGCTGATCATTCGAAATGGTCGCAACTATTAGCATTCGGCTTTTTTGGAATTGGTATAAAGGTTGATTGAAGCCAGTCCTGTGGTATTTGACCGGACCCATAAATGCCATTAAAAGATCTACCAAGGTGTCTAAATTGTCTCCACTCAACATTGTTAAAACCTCTATGTATATGTCGTCTGGGCCTGGTGCTTTTCCCCATTGGCTCTGTTTGATTGCCCTTACAGGAGAGATATCAGATGATTAAAAAGAAGAACAAATCAAAACCGTGGATGAAACCATCATATGTAGATAATTGTATTTCCGACATACTTAGTAGTCCTGAACCAGAAAATAATATAAACGACTTAAATATTAAATTAACAAAAGCTTTTCTGGAAAGTCAAAATAAATTCTGTCCTAGCACTCAAAAAGAAGAGAAGATTAGTCAAAATCCTAGGCAACTAATGCAAAAAAAGAAAAGAAATAAGAATCGAGACGGAAACTAAAGTCCACGAACTACAAAAATTAAATAAAGAAATATTCAAAGAAAGTTCCTACTTACTTTTGCCACAACTTTTCGCCAGTGCTCTAAAACAAACACCTAAGCTTGTTCTTTTGGCATTTTCATGATTCATGTCAATTCATGTCAAGAATGATGACAGCACAAAAATGGTGATCTACGGACTCTATAGAGATTTTGGCTA